>CM024953.1:4058839-4481339 GCA_014282245.1 Rhododendron simsii | reverse complement strand
ATATTTGGCCAATCTTATAGAGGTTCAGTACCAGACATACTGATTACAGTATCAATGTGGTTCATGGTGGGGACATGGCTGTTTGCTCCCTTCCTTTTTAATCCCTCTGGGTTTGAGTGGGAAAAAATCTCCGATGATTGGACAGATTGGAATAAGTGGATAAACAACCGCGGAGGGATTGGGGTGATTCCTGAAAATAGCTGGGAATCATGGTGGGAGAACGAACAAGAGCATCTTCGGTATTCTGGGTTGTGGGGCATCATTGTTGAGATTTTATTGTCCTTGCGCTTCTTCATCTATCAGTATGGACTTGTATATCACACGAGCCTTACCAGGAAAACCAAAAGTGTTCTGGTATTTTCCTTGACCATATCTACTCTAGTACATGCATTTTTGGTTAAGAAATTTCAATCTTGTTCTCTTAAGTGGCAGTTGAATTTACTTTATTTTTCTTTGGGCTACAGGTGTACAGTATATCATGGCTTGTGATCTTTGTAATACTGTTTGTGATGAAGGTGAGTAATCAAATTTCTGCATTTCCCAAGTTTTTATCTTTCGATTTTTTTTTTCCCTCCTTCCCTTTGTACCAAGTTGAGGCTATATGCTAGGGTTTGCGTTTTCTATTACTCCGTATAAGAAATCAAACTAGTATTACAAAGTGAAGAAACAAGAATCTTTGGTCTTTCTTTCTTTTTTGTTTTTTTGAACGGCATCTTTGGTCTTTCTTTCTGCTCTTGTAGTCTTGTGGGTCTAAAAATAGTACGCACTCCATCCCAATTTGTTTCTCCATTTTGGGAACCCAACTTTTTAGGAAACACAATGATTGCACCTAGAAATGTTTAAGTTCCAATATTTGCCCTTGAACTTTTTTGAAAAGTTACTTTATTTTAGAAAAACAAAGGTAAAAAGAGAATTTCATTCATCCAAAAAGTCAAATGGGTAAACAATTTGGGACATCCAAAAGTCTAAAAGGGGACAAACAAATTGGGATGGAGGGAGTAATTTGCTTCGAATACCTACAGAACATAGAAGTGCCCAAAATCTGCTAAATGTATGTGCATACGTTGCATGTCATGGTAGACACTAGACGAGTAGCGGGAAACAGCTGATGAGATTTGTTTGAAGTTAGTATTCAGAACCTATTTTGTGGAGTTATAGACAATGTAAAGGAATGAGGAATCCAAAGTAAAGAATAAGATATTTGCTGCCAGGTGGACTCATAATCAAGAACGGACGTTCACAACAGGAACTTTTGGTTAGACATAATCCAAGACTTCATGAATTGCTAAATTGCTGCTGATTTCACTCTTCGGCATGTTGTTGACACCCAATTTTGCCCCACCACTCACAAATCAAATATCAGAAGATTCAAAACAACAAGCAATGCACCATGTGGTCTCTTGGATTTGCTGTTTGTGTGTTTGCGTAATTGAACGTCTGACCTCATCATTACAATCTTTGCGGTACAACAAGACAGACTTTTGACTGTATTCGGGTCCCAATCAGACACCATTAGAGCGTCGCACAACAGTGTGCAACAGTAGCCGACAAGGGACTATAACCCACCTTGTCTTATCACTACATGCGTTTTCCGCATCTCTAATTGCGCCACCCCTCCCCCCACCCATTTTTTGGACTATAGGTAGCAAGCCCTTGTTCCAGTTTTGATATCGAAAAAATTCCAGAGAGAGAACTCTGGGTAGAAAATCCAGAGAGCCTTTGGCAGCTCTGAACGTGTATCCATCGGCCCAAAAAACTTCTGAAAGTGTTCCAATTCTGTCAAATTTCCCCATAACACTCCAAATTTGTAGGCTACAACATTAGTATAGCTCGAAAATATTGTGATTTACTCTGCACTCTTTCAAGTTATAATTTTGTTTTGCTTGTGATTCGATTCATCAAGGGTCTCATCTTCCTCACGTTTGTTACTGGCCTAATTCTTTTCACAAAAATAAGAAAGAAGCATTCTTTTCAAATTTTGCAGGTTGTGTCCATTGGAAGGCAGAGATTTAGTACAACCTACCAGCTTGTTTTTCGATTCATCAAGGGCCTCATCTTCCTCACGTTCATTATTGGCCTTATTCTTTTAATAGCACTTCGCCATGTGACATTTAAGGACATTATAGTATGCATTCTTGCTTTCCTGCCAACTGGATGGGGGTTGCTTCTGGTGAGTTATGTCTTCGTTGTTCCTCTCACTTTTCAAGTGAGGTCGTGTTCCTCTCACTTTTGTTCTTTCATTTTTTTATAAATCATGTGTCCGACCTAGCTTACACACACCTTAACTAATTCTGGGGGACCAATCCTTTAGCCCACTTTTATTCTTTCATGTCAGTACACATGTATCATTAAATTTGTAACTGATTAATAGTCTGGGTGGGACCCATGTATGTTTAAGAACTTCATCACAAAATCAAAAACTTAATAGAAACCTTGATTTGAAACAACTAATGTTTTTGGAAATGTTACTCCATCCTCTAGTTTAGTTTTTCTTCGCCTCTAGGAGTGTTGTTTAATTTTTGCCTTTATTGGGAAATTAACTTTTCTCAGCTCTTAAATAGCAAAATTTCTGTGTATGTATTAGATAAGGCTTTTTGCCCCCACTTCATGAAATTGTGTCTCTGCCTCTAGGCTAATGTTTTATATGATGTTTGCCTTTGACCATTCACCATGTTTCTGGGGATCTCGTGTATTTAAAGATTGCGCAAGCTTTGAGGCCTGTAGTTCATTGGGCTGGATTATGGGGATCAACTCAAAAGCTTGCTCGTGGCTATGAAATAATGATGGGCTCGCTTCTATTCGCCCCAGTTGCATTTTTGGCTTGGCTTCCCCTTGTGTCGGAGCTCCAAACACGGATGCTGTTTAACCAGGCATTTAGTAGAGGTCTACAGATCTCGCGTATTCTGGGTGGACAGAAGGACAGGTCCTCGAACAAGAAAGAATAAGCTTTGTGAATCTGTGATCCACTTACGTATTCTCAACACCAGTTCCTCTGTCGAAGGCACTACTTTCATTTCACATACTTCTGTTGGTATTGTTCAGCCATTCTAATATATATAAAATCTGTACTGGTTTTGTTGTAGACATAGATTGGAATTGGAAATGAGTACGTGTATAATTTTAAAGCCATTTTACGCATGAAAGTGGTAGTTTTAGGCATAAAGGGGAAGTGTAGTGGGAAAAAGACCTGTTGTTTATGATGATTCAGTGTGGACTCGTCTTTAAGTTATCCTGTATATGACAGTGAGATATTAAGGCTGTATATGAGGTTTTGTAAGATATATAGGAGGGGCCAAGTTGCTGGTTCGTTCAATAAACTCTGTTGTTTGCCGAGTTTGGCCTCTTTTGGAGTGCTGTATGCTTTGTCTTAGATTTTCCTCTTGTGAGGAATTTTATCCTTTGCAAGTCAGGTCTTCCACGCTTCTGGCATGCCTTAAATTCATTTGTTGCTGCACCAGTGATTTCTCTATCAATCTTGTGTTTGTATTCGCGATATCAAGCACAGTCATGCAACGGTTATAATTAGTTTGCGATTTGTGTGATTGAGATAAATTATGTTGGGAGAGATGAGTTGTGCAGACGATTAGTGCCTTTGCGAAGATTCGTGTCAAGCTAGTCTATGTTGATTGACCAATCGTAATCTCCTTGGGTTTCACTCTTTCGTGATATATAGTCTCTGACATAGGTTATACAACGTTACTCATTAGACAGGTTGTGTCATTGACCAATCCTTACCATTGAGATGAGTGGTGTCAGTGAGACGATCCAGTTGAGATAGCTTTTATGGTGTATGAATCCCGTGAATCTTCTTGGTGACTATCGTTAGGGATTGCAACCCTTCCGGTAGTCTCGTATCTCTAGATTCAAGTACAATCATGTTACGAGGAAGAGGTGAACTCGAAACCCTAGTCTTGTTCTCCAATAGTGGGATTCGAACTTGTAACCTCTTGGTGAGCAAACTCTTTAGTTGCTTTCTTATGCCAATAGCCCACTCAGCTGTTAAGAGTATGTGGAGAACAATTTCAAGTTGTGGTGAGAGGTCCCTATTACAATAGATACCAAGAAAATGCTCATCATTACCTCAGTTTAGTCTTACAAAGTAGTCAAGGCTTTCATAATGTAGCTGTTAATGTCATGTTCATGGCAACATTTAAATATGTTAATACTGGAGTGGTGGTTGAGCATAATATTGGACTTTTTTAACCAGTCTTTGTCTCTGGTTCACTTAATAGATTGTACTAGAGTTGTCTAGCCCGAATAGTTCACCACGGTCCCATTTTGGTCTAAACATAGAGCCATGAAGTCTCCACGAGTCTTATTTTGATGATCTGATGTCAAATTCTACAAGCTTTAAGAGCACGGTTCAATTCTTCAACTGCACTAAACAAGCCTTTTTAAATCTACTTCACATATTGAATAATGGAAACAATCTATGGCGCCCTGCTCTAGCATTGGAATTTGTTACTAGTTGATTTTGTTACCTCCCTGCATCAAATAATGCAACTGAAAACATAACCTAAATAAGTATTATTTGAAATTACAATCATAACAAATGAATAAACTTAACTTCAGGGGATTGGCCTGGTGGTCAAGGCTTGAGACTTAAGAGTTTGCTCATTCTTAAGATCTCCGGCTCAAGTGCTATCAATTTATTTGGAGTCAATTGCACCTCCGCAATTGGGTGGCGAGATTGGGCCCTCGAGATTAATCGAGGTGCACATTGATCCGGACACCTGAATTATTATAGAAAAAACAAATGAATAAACTTGGGCTATTACATGGTTGATTTCCTTTTCGCACCGTGCCATCAATTTGAGGTGTGGGAAGATCATCAAAAGTTAAATTCCCCAGATGATTGAGAGAATTTCGGGGCATGCAACTTGACCCAAAATCTTTATTACCAACTCTATCATACAAGTCGGTGGGAATATAATGATTGTGGATTTGGGGGAAAAATTATTCAATGCCCATGGGGCACCGCCACATGGTGTCCCAAGCCTCTCTTCAACCACATATTTTTATAGGGCCTGAGACTAAGTGTGAGGATCCCACAACAATGAATAGTGAGGAGAGATTAACGGGCACCGCCACATGGTGCCTTCCAAAGGCATTGAATAATCTCTTGTGGATCGCAAGGAGAAGTGACAAGGAGGCCCAGAGAGCCCTTTTCATAGTTCAAATCATACACCACTTTCTTTTTGGCATATCTCATTTTCCTCTCAAAAAATTGTTTGATCCGTAAAACGAAAAAATGAAAAAATTGTCTGATTCGTAAAACGAAAACTTAAAATAATGTATTTTTGTACAAAAACATTCAGACTTTTTGCAGCTTGTTAATAGATAATGTACCTTTACACCAGTACCAAAACCCCTACATGAACCATCGTCCTCTCTGCATCTCTTCGCCAAATTCTACCGCTACAAGCCTACAACCACTCTGCATCTGCACTACTAGCTAAGACTAAACTACCATTTGCCATTGTCATCACTTATAACACCACCTACCACCTCCTCATTTGCTAAAATAAACACCACCACAGGCTAACATGACCACCATCTCTTCACCGCGCCACCGCATTCAATCAACACCGTCCCTGACCGCCACCACAGGCGCTAATAAAATCAAAGAAGATAAGCAATATAATCATAATTCGTTGATGTTTGAATCAGTTCAACTCTTAATTTTTTTATCAAACAGTTGTTCAATTAAAAGACAATTCAGCATCTAATCAGGACTTCATTTTTCATATTTTAATTTCCATTTCCAGTTACATGAACACATTTTCAAATGAAAACCCTGTTAGTCCGTGAACAAAGTCGAGTCCATATAATAGCTTGGCTGAAATACTATTCCTCCGTTTTAAAAAGAAAGAGCATTTTTTTGGATAATGAAGTGCGTTTTATTTTTTTTACTTAAAGTTGATTGGAAGAAGATGATTGCTACTGGCACCTTTTCTAAGGTGGGGCTGCCAGTACTTGCTAGTGGGGAATCTGAGTTTTTATGTCCCATGGCATGTGGCATCTAATTCCTTTGTGGAAAATGAAAACAAAGAAAAGAAAACGTGCGAGGTCACTTGTGATTGTAATAGGAGTCAGCTCCTCTCACATCCATAAAAATGGACTCGATCATTTAGTTGACCCGTTTGTAGGCCCTTTCTGGATCTATTTGACGATCCAAATTGTCCGTATTTTAAAATTTGTTGAGAACATTAGTCACTCTAAAATTAGGTTGTTGTAGAATTATTGAACGGTTTGGATTATCCGTGCAGGATCTGCAGTAGGCTCCACGTGCCAATGTGTGCACCGTTGGTGCACAGATGGTCGGTTCCCATAGAAGGGCTCATTTTTAAAATTTGTTGAGAACATTAATCACATCAAAAATCAGGTTAATTGAACATCGTTTTATATGATTTCAGAGCAAATTTGTTTTAAAAACATAACAAGATTACAACTTTAAATAGGAACCCACTTAACCCATTTATCTCAAGCAAGTACATTCTGAAATTACATCAATCGGTATCCAGTCAACGTGGATTTTAACGTGGTTGATGTTATTGATGAGCTCTAAAACGTGAATTGTTTGGATCATTAAAATGAATCCGAAAAGAGCCCACAAAATGGGCTAATTAAACGGTCCGGTCCAATCCATTTTCATGGGCTAAAGAGGATTCTCTTCCATTATAATACTCTGGAAGAGCTTATTTCAATTGTGGAATGGAAAATGATGGAATTGGAAAGAATGATAACACTGTTCTACTTCTACTTCTGCCAAGGAGAAAAGGTGAAAGTTTAACTAGAATGGAATGTTGGTGCAAAAAAACGTCCTAGCCGATGAAAGTGGATAAATAGAGATGTTTCAAGTCACGTTATTATGTCGCTGTTCTTAAGACGATATTCGCCACCACCAATTCGGTAGAATTCGGCGTGCACCGGGTTACAGCGAAGCCGCCTCCAAGATAAAATGAAGCCCAGTCTCCAACTGTTGTCTAACTGCGTTATGCACAAACGAAGAGAGACCCGAATACCTTCGGATTTTGCGAGCCCCTTAAGTATAATCGTAAGAGATAACTCTAGAGAGAAAGAACAATTAGAATTGTTCTGATTCTCTTCATTCTAGCATTGGTAGAACCCTTTGCCTATTTATAGGAATAGATCGTGACTGTTGGCCAAAGATTATACCTCTTTGATTAAATGCAATAGTCATGTCTATTCATTCCACCCTTTAGTCTGGTAATATCTATTCATTTAACATGAATAAACACACCTTTTGTGCTTAAATTCAATGTTCACGTCTATTTATTTAATTTGAATAGTCACGCCTCTTGAATTAAAACCGTTCACCAATATTTACATTTAATATCCATTAAATATTTTGGAAAAGTTCCAACATGAAACATTTGTGTTAGGATCACTGTTTACCATCTTACCAAAGCTCACAGACAGTTGTAAATGCGCAACTATATTTTCTTATATTAAAGCGTAGCATACCCCAAATATCACGATTCAATTGGCGTAGGCAAGATGGTGACCTGCGACCAACAGTTGCAATGAAAAAGAACGGAACTGGAAGTGAAATGGAAAAGGTGTAAAAGAGGTAATTGGGTCCCTCAATGGGTTATAGACTATAGTACACCTTGGTAAATCTTTGGATGTAGCATTATCATTACGATTTTAATCGTTGATTTTACTATAGAGTTTCCTTGAATTTTAACCTTTTCGGGGTACAATTTTTTTGTACTTAGAATTTTCAATCATCAATTATTCTAGAACCACAGACACTTTACGCACGCATTCACATCTTTTGATGGGTTCCACACATATTGAAAGTGTAGTGTGAGAGAATTCCAATGTGAATGTGAGTGCATTTGTATAAGTGCTTATGGTTATAAAATAATTGATATATCAGATCTGATTTCTCTTGGGATCATTGTTCCGGCGACGAAGGCGGCGTCTGCAGCGGCTTCTGCCTCTGGTCTGCGGCGAGACGAGTTCGAGTTGGCGCGGCGGGTTACCCAGGCCTCTCAACTGCGTTCTCTCCAACCCCTCCTCACGAGTGTATTTGATGGGTCCGGCTCCAGCGTCGTGGTTCCTTGCGGATTTTTCCTTTTTGTTTTCTGTTGTTTTTCCTGTCTCCTTTTTGTTAGTTTTTGTATTTTGGGACCGGTAGTGTCCCCTTTTTTGTACTGTTTATGTTTTGGTATTTATATATTGCATTGAGCTTGTTCGTCAAAAAAAAAAAAAACAATTCCAGTGAAAGAAGAAATATAGTATCAATAATGATAATAATAGGAGTAATATTAAAAAACACTAAAAACTTAACACATTTTGTTATCTTGTTTCCATTAACCAAAAAAGTTTAAGCATTTTATAATCTTATTTTCACTAACAAAAAAGTTAACATTTTTTTTTGCTACAATAATTCTATTCACAAATCCATCAATAATTTATTCACTACCGAAAATAATTTGACATTTCTCAACAACTTAATCACGGCTAAAAACATCTTAAAAAATTTTAACCACAAATAAAAATAAAAAATTATAAATTTTTTATGGCAAAAGCTATTGTCAGCCTTAAGGGCGTACCATAGTGAGCATCACGCGCGCTTATTTTTTGCTTTTTTCAATGCACTGACAGAATATTTGAAGATTACTGAAGTTGTGAAGCAAATGACAAAAATAACCCCACCTTTAATTCTACATCACCCAACTCTCTCTCCCTCTCTCTCTCTCTCTCTCCTCTCTCCTCGCCATCGACGAACGCCAACAGCCAGTGTTCTTAAACTGGACTTTTTCCGGTAGCTCTCCATTTACTTTTTCTTTGGCCATTTTCAATATTTCCCATCGTGTACGCATCATATTCACCTCGAAAAATAGCACTTCGTTTTTACCTTCTTTTTGATTGAGCTCTGTAATTTATGGGTTTGAAACTTAACTCAGTTGAACGCGCAGATGTGAAACAGGGGGAATATGGTTCTCTCACCCCGCCCGTGCTCTTTCTCACATTACTCAACAGACACGGGTACTTTTTTCTATCGACAACAGACATGGGTTTTACTCATGGTTTGTTTTTCTCCATCACTCATGGTTTTCTTCTCTTTATAAATCTCTTCTTTTATAGATCTAGATCTGATTTCCAGTGTATTTTTTTACTGAGTTAGCAGAAGGATAGATGTGGCTTTGATTGGGTCGGTGATTGGCTTGTATTGTTTTGATCGCGCAATTCTTTGGTAATGGCCTTCTGGTTCTTCCATTGTTGCCATCGTAGTCAAAATTAATACTTTTCATTTCCAATGTCGTGAGATCTAATTGTAGTGTTCTTGTTTTTTAGTCAAAATTAAAAAAAAAAAAAAAACAGTAATATTAAAGTTTGGGAGACAAGCATAAGTTTGGGAATCAATTTTATTAGAGTTCTCGAAATATTGTTTTCATCCTCAGCAAATATACATGCATTGGTTTCTGAATGGACAATGATACACCCACCGCGGCTCTCCCACCGCTCTCACGTTGGGCCAACTCTGGCCATCGGACGACCGATCCGAGCCATCCAAAATTTTTTTTAAAAAAAAACCAAGTGGGCTGTGGGAGAATAAATGGCATCCGACATGTGTAAGTGCTCAAACCAATCTTCCATTTTTAATTTCTCAGATCATCTGATTTTTGGAAGTTCGGATCGAGCACCTACATACATCGGATGCCATTTATTCTCGAGTGGGCCTACTTGGTTTTTTTTTTAAAGAATTTTTGGACAGCTTGGATCGGCCATCCGGTAGCCGAAATGGGCCCGGCGTGCGTGTGGTTGGCGGTGCGATGTGGGAGCCGTGGTGGGTGTATCATTGTCCTGAATAGAGATTTTTTTTTTTTTTAATCCGGTCCTGAATAGAGATAGAATTGGGAAAGTAGACACGGCCTTCAGAGCTGGGTGCTTGTAGAGAGAGGGAACCCAAGAGATAGGGAATGGGTTAAAGCCATAAAGGACAAGAAGGCTAAAATGGGAATTCTGAGAGCTATGACAGTACGAAAATCACATATTCCTCTGAGTGTGAAAAGTAGTCATAAAAGATGACACATGTCACGTGTTCAATTTAAGTTTCTTACTTTAATGTTTCCTTAACATCAGCCTTGTGGGCGTATTATAGAAAGACCCATTTTTTATTACCGGAACAACCCCTAATACAACTGATAAAAGATACTTATCATGTACAGGTTGAAACAGACAACATATCAAATCGAATGAATGACCCGGACAGTCAAATGAATTGCTGCTCCTATTTTCAATGGTTGTGTAACTACTAAAACTGGTATAAAGATGCTGCGATGGACTGAATCCATTCCTGTTTTATATAGACGGCAGAAAGAAAAAGAAAAAGAAAAAGAAAAAAAGGCTTTCTTCAACATTCTTAGAGAGAGAAAAAGAGACTTTGAGATATCAGAGAGAGAGTGAGAGGAGATGTCGGACGAGGAGCATCACTTCGAGTCCAAGGCCGACGCCGGGGCTTCCAAAACATTCCCACAGCAGGCTGGAACCATCCGCAAAAACGGCTACATAGTCATCAAGAACAGGCCTTGCAAGGTCTCTCTCTCTACCTCTCTTATGTGTGTATATGTGTATCTCTCTCTTTTTGTTTGAATTCGTGGTGGGTTATCATCATCTTTCATCTGGGTTTGTGTTAATTTTTCCAGATCTTGGTGGTTTGTCTTGTGTATGCTCCTTTTATATCTATCATTGTTGTGGGGATTGATTCAACATGTTATTGGGTGTCTGTTGTTGTTTTATTGTTCAACAAGTAATTGAATATATACGGATTACATGGAGACTAAATTATTGGTTCCAGTGACAATATTCATACGTGAATAAGAACATTTTTTTTTGTGATTTTGGGGCAGATAAAAGGGAATTGATAAATTTACAAAAAGTCTACTCACAGTCACACATACAATTAAGCACAGATTCAACACAGAATTTCTAGGGGGCCCGCCTCGAGTCCCGAAAAGATGATCCATACTACTCAATTTTCCTAAAATATTTGTTTTTGCATTCCTGTAAAAAATTATTTCCATTGGATACCGGTAAGAGCTTTTTAGAAAAAAAATTCATATAATCGTTTAGCTTATTTTAAATGCACTAATGGATAGGAGCAACTAACTGAAATTTATTTTCGTAAGAGTAGTTTGTCACAATTTAAGATGGTTCTGAATCTCAACCGTTACGCTTTGTTTCACCTGCTTAACAAAATTTTATGGCCTACTGTATGGATATTACCTTGTATATCGACCACTATTGTGTGATATTGGCTGATACATAGCTGTGTCACTGATACTTATCCAAATCCCAATACCGCCAGTGTTCTAAAAGGTGGCCTAGCCGATTAATCGGTGCCGAGGCGGTACCTCGCCGCCTTGCCTAGGGATCTAGGCAGTGATAAAGGTGCCGGGCCGATTAATCAGCCGCTAGGCGGGATTACTCAGCGATTAATTGGCTAAGTGGCTAGGCGGGCTAGTGGGATAAGTGTCTAGGTGGGATTTGGCGGACAATTAATCGGCCAGGAGATGTGATTTTCAAATTATAAGGGCTTTTGCTGTCATGGTAATACAGGGGCTTTGGTGTAATTTTTGCCTATGATATAAACTAATTTCCAGTAAACCCAGTACCCAGTTCACCATCGAAAATTCAAAACCCCATAGGCCAAAACCTAATCGTACTATGTGTCATCATGCAAAATTGATTGCTTTTTATAACAGTGCAGTGGTGTAATTTTGTCCTACACTTCCTTTTCCTAATTTGTTCGTGTGTATCTTAAATGGAGATGCTGCACTACTCACAAAATTAACCTTGATTCCGATGCTCTGAGTCACTGAGTTTGTCTGATTCTAAGCACTCCAAGGGTATGCTCAGCTTACTTTTGTTTCTTAGGTAATCTTAAATCTTGTTAATGATGAACTCAATCTATTTACTGAACTTCACGCCCTAGTGCACCTTGCACATTGGGCACCCCAAACTTGTTCCCAGAGTGCATCTTCACTTTAAATACATTAGTTTCCTTGCCTTGAGTATCTCAAACATTTTAATTGATGAGTTCTTTCGGACTTAATTTGATGCAACTAGCAAGATCGATTTGGCTCAAGACATCTACATTATGCATTTGACAAGAAAAATTTAGGTTCATGCTGACTTCAATTTGATGCAATATTGCAATTACTGAGGTTTATTTATCCCGAGTTTCCTTAGATTTCTGCACTTTAGCGTGGGTGGGTTGTCTCGAGTGACCTTTTTTCCCCTAATTAATCTAGCGAGAAGGGGAAAGTTAGATTTGATGCTTTTTGCATGTTTTGGTTTATGTTCATACCTCATCAAGAGATTCAGGGCCTCCGGTGTGACCTTTTTACTTCTAATCTTTGTCAAGAAGTTACATGAACTTACAAGTTCCTTCATCTGAATACAGCGTCTTCACAAATGCGCCTTCTCTAATTTTTGACTATTTCAGAGCATAGCAGAGGAACACCGCTCGGGTTATAGGCCCTCAAAACCTAATGAATGTGTTCACGCCATCCATGATTTGTAAAGAAGCTCATTGTCTCAGAAAGATGAAATAAAACTGAATACAATCAGCAAAAGGAATGTCCTGTCTCGTAGGTAGAGATTATCAAATACATGCAACTAGGGACTGATGCAGGACATTTAGGGAGGATCAAACCTTGAATCTTGTCTGCACACTAGTAGTTGACCATTCTCTTTATGGAGATAAGATTATCGGGCCACCTTAAGTTTTGAGGGCCTATGCCCCATGTAGGCTGCCCTCTCCATATTTGATTTTCATATTATTTTTTGTTATATGAATTTACTCACATACCGATATGAAGAGTAGGATGCGATGGATGTAAAAAAATCTGGTGGATCTGACTAGGATATCAACTATATTGCTTGATCAAAGAATAATGGATGTATTGTATCATCTAGAATTTTTTTTTTTTTGTCAATCAGTAGGATACTAAGATTCATTTGTTTCATGAAAATTACAGTAGCGGGACACTACATCAACCATGTGAGAGTCTGCAACGGCTAAATCAAACACTAGAGCCACCAATCAAAGAAATAGCCCTGTAAGATGGAGAAATGAACCAACAAAAAAAGGCTCCGTGTAGAAGAGAAATGATGATCAATTCTTAGGCAGGATTTGACTCCCGGACCGTCATTTGAAACTATACAAGGGTAGCCAACTAGGAAGTTATCTAGTGTGAAGTGAGATGTGCAGAAGAGAAGGTTGACTATTAATCTAATATTGCAGTTGCTCCTTTTGGTACTGTGAAGTATAAACTGTGTTAGAAGCAACTTTGAAGTGCTGAGCTTACATGCCGACCAGGCTTACACATGGCATAACTTCTTTGGCAAGGATTTTCATATTTGGTCACACCTTTTATCATGAATCCATGCTGCAAGTCTACTAAGATGTACTGATATTACATGTTGCTAGCTCAAAAGAAATGGTCTTCGGCCCTTGTATTATACTTTGTCTTAGTAGCTAGCAAGATACAGTTGTAGACTTCTCTCTCTTTGATCTACTGTATTCTACTGTTGTAAGTTGGTGAACAAGTCTAGCTTTCTTGTAACAATCCTCTGCTTTTCTCTTTTTTTTTTCCTGACAGGTTGTGGAGGTCTCCACCTCAAAGACAGGCAAACATGGACATGCAAAGTGCCACTTTGTGGCAATAGATATCTTCAATGGCAAGAAGCTTGAAGATATTGTTCCTTCGTCCCACAACTGTGATGTAATGTCATGCTTTGTTATTGGTTTTTCTTTTTTCCTTATGTTTTAACATTTACATGCGCATTGTTTCTTGCGTTACAAACCATGTAATTCTTTCCCCAGTTATGCATTTGTTTCGTTGATTTTTGTTTTCTCATTCTGGTCACTTATTTCGTGTTTTAATCTTTTCTCAGGTTCCCCATGTCAATCGTACCGACTATCAGCTGATTGATATCTCTGAGGATGGTTTTGTAAGTTTTCTGTTGTCATTCGATAACGAGATATGGTTCACAGCAAAAGTAGTGTGTTCAACAGTGTCCCCTTTAAATCAGTGTCATGCTAGAGAGAAAATGAATTTATATTCCGTGTTAATTTCCGTAAATGGGATTAGAATAGGTGAGATTCAATATAGAGGACCCATATCATTGTCCATTCTTGTGTAACTGTTTCACCCCTGACCAGATGTGGGAGTATCCTGGGCTGGACTAACTTGTTCAGTAATCGTGTTGGTTCAACGCTTCCATGCTCAAATAAAACACTGGATTTGTGGTCACCATTAGACAATCACGTTTGAATTGGTAGTTGGAGTCCTGTGATCTTAAATGATGCCTTTTTTTTTTTGCTTTTTCAGGTGAGTCTTCTGACTGACAATGGAAACACCAAGGATGATCTGAGGCTTCCCACGGATGATGCTCTCCTCACCCAGGTACACCATGTAGAACCAACCTGTTTTTCGCCTTGAACTTCCGGAGTTCCTAATTTTTCCACTCTTTTCTATATTTATTTGTTCCATTCATAATTAGAATGAGCTTTTTGTTTCTACATGTCTTGTGTGTAGATCAAGGATGGGTTCGGTGAGGGAAAGGACCTTGTGGTGACTGTTATGTCTGCAATGGGAGAAGAGCAAATCTGCGCCCTCAAGGACATTGGTCCCAAGACTTAACAATGCGCCATGCTTGTGGGCGAAAGCTACCCTTATGTTCTAACAGTAAATTTTATTGACTATATGGTGTGTAAGGGCGTGATACTTATAAATATTATCTAAGGCCTTGTAACTAAAACCTGTTTCCTGGCTTCTGTCGTGCGAAAAGGGTCCTTCATCTTGTAGCAAGATGAAATTCATAAATGCACAATCTCTGTGACATATTCCGTTCTGTCCTTGTGTTTCTTTGACAATTGTTTGAAGCCTCAGTTTTCATTTATCGTTCTTCCTCTTTCTTACGAGGCTGGTGTCCAAAGTGGGTTAGAAGTTGGCACCTCAATTTTCCGTTACTGTACGATTTGAACCATGAATATTGGGGAAGCTTGTTGGGCTTTCTTTGAGTTGCTCATACAAGGAATACAAAATTCGCCAATAGTTGCGTCGATGACCAGGAAGTTCCTCGATTCTAGGACAGATTTTGAATATTGAACTGAAATCATCATTTGCAGAACACCTCCCTTGGGCATGCATCTTCTTTAGAACGTCGGTTTGTTCTTTCATGAACTTTGGAACCGGACCGACTTTTTGAGGTAAAAAATGAACGCAGTCTTTATGCTTTATAGTTTTATAAGGAATTGTTCCTTCTTGAGCTGAAATAGCTCTTGAGAATACGAAAACGTCTTCTTGGTATCATGCTTGAAATGCAGTGACAGTCCAGATCTTGTTTAGGATCAGATTCTGGCAGAGGCTTTTGCTCTGTTTTCCACAGATTCACATCCGCATAAAGCTAAATAAACCAAAACCCAAAGTCAATTTCACCACCATACACGGTTTCGCACATGCGTAAACTGAATCAAACAAGCGGAGGAGAAAAGCTCGGTAATGACTCCAGCGTAGCAGCAGCCCCAGCCGACGAGGATATCGCCTTCAAAACAAGATGAACAATGCATTTCTATGATGTAGTGGCTCCAACCAATGGCCATCCATCCAGAAGGACTTTGCACCATCCGAAGTACAGTTTATCAAAACCAATGGCTGTTGACATCGGGGGCTTGTCTTCACAGCTACCTGTGTGGCTGTGTCCATCACCGTGTCCGTATCATGAGAGCCGAGTTCCTCAATTTGAAATACGCATGCACGCATAGTACTTGCGATCGTCCTTCTTCATATTAAGGAAGAAGGCAAGGAGGCAGAAAGTACTTGCTTCCAGATGAGTAACAATACCTGCTACGTGCAAGTCCCCGCTGGTGAATAATCGTATCGATGAAGTCCTCCAAACCCCCTCACGGGTACGTAGTAATACCAAATGCTCACCCTCTCTCTCAAGAAGCTGATCGAATTCTTCCAGCGTGATTGCATACCCCTTCTTGACGGCTAAATCATACGCGTAAACTCTTTGACCGGACATCAGATCCGCCCCGAACAGCTTCTTATCGACAACATCAGCAGAAGCAGACCAAGAACCCCAAGAGCATTTCCTAAGATTAGCAACGACCAAACCTCCTTCGCAAGACTCATCCACGGCCAATGGAATCGAAAGAATACAAGATCGTGTCTTCTCTCCTGTTGGGCTTCCACACTTGCATAAAAATAGTGGCGCCAATAACCGTAAAGCTAGCAATGAATTCTCGGGCAACCTAGGCCGTCTTTGTACTTATAGAGAGACATGAAAGGTGGTTTAGGTAGGCAGGTCATACCATCGTCCACTGGTGGAGCATCATCATCAAATGATAAGACCTCAAACACACAATGATCTAGACGAACCTTCTTGTACGGAAGAAGATCAACAAATCCCAACGATAAATGATGTTTTCAGCTATAGACTTGTGATTCTTGAAGTGGCATGCGGAAAGAGGCCGATATTTATAGAAAATCATTGCCAAAAGATGGCGAATTTTGGTTGATTGGATATGGGGGTTGCGTTCAGAAGGGAAGGTGATTGAGGCAGCGGATGAGAGGCTAAAGGGGGAGTTAGAGGAGGGGGAAATGTAGCAGCTTTTGCTTCTGGGTCTGAGCTGCGTGAATCCTGATAGCTTGGCGAGGCCTTCTATGAGGACGGTTTTGCAGATTTTGAATAACAAGGCAGAGGTGGTTGTCGTGCCAAGATTGAAGCCGAATCTCAGTTTCTCCTGTGGAGTGTCATTGATTCTGGAAGACATTGTTTTGGACGCGGAAGAGGAAGAGGAAAGTCAGACACCAAAACCTGTAGCTGCATTTGTACATAAACATCTACATAAAGACAAACAGCACATCAAACTGAATCCAATCCTTCCATTCAGATTCTGGCATTTGTCTTGGTCTGCTACATGGAATTGCACACAAAACAAGCACAAAATATTTAAGAGCACTAACCTTGTGATCATTTGCTCTCAATCATCAAAATGCAAACAGATCTTAAGCAACTTCCTCCTCAATTTTTGTCAAAGAGGATGTTCAAATGAGTGCAGCGATAAATGGGAAACTGGGATTGCTCGACCAATGAACGAGGTGACTTGGCAAAAACTATGGGAGATAGATGGTGACCAGCTGTTGGAGGTATCTGATACTCTCATCGATTTGAGGATGCATTATGCCATTCGAATGCGATTCTCTCCAAATGATCATTCGCTGTTCATGTGAAAAACATGCAGTGCAGAGGGTATGATATCTGTCCACCTTGATCCAACTTCTTCTGCATTTCTGGTCAGATTCCGAAAATCCATTGCTTATATGGAGAAAGTGCAAAATAATCAACAAATCTTCAATCATGAACTCAAAGAAAATAATATCTTCAAAGTCAAAATTAGTAAGAGTTTTTGAGGCAGTTGGTACTCTCATCATGCTTGGAGAAATCCATTTACTGCTAAAATGGTGAGAGTCCCTTCAAAGTCCGACCCAAGCCTGAAGGTAAATTCTCAACTCATTGACAGCCCTTCCTATGACCTTGACAGCAAAAAATTTTGAGAAGCAACGATTCATTCTATCAAGAAGCTGAATTCTTGATTATGTCAAACGTTTCAGCTAATACCTGCTCTAAAATGCAACATCACCTAGAAGAAGAAGAAGAAGCAATCAAAGAACAGCTTAAATTTTAAGGAAGTATCACTTTCGTTTTCTCCTCCGAACCTTTCAGCTTCTCGGGTTTTACCACGATTACATCATGTCTAAATGCAATAAAAGAGGAATACCTTCATGTTCATATCCTGTGGCTCTTTCCCTAGTGTCCTGTTTTTGAACATGAACACTTCCATTAAACCAGACACAAACCAACTCCCATTCTTGAACATATAGATGATGTCGTTTCAAAGTGGAGTCGGCAATAGCTCCCTTGAATTGTCTTCCATAACAATAATGAACGCACACATCTCTAAGATATTCAGTTTCGCAACTCTATGTTCATACGGTTCATAATGCATAATTAAGAAACTACCGGTCTAGCTTAAAATGAGGTTCAATGCAATTTCTAGGCCTAATGCAATTCCTAATCCAACTGAAGCAGAAGATGAGGTTGTAACATCAAAGTTAAAATGAAAACCTGACCAGACAACCCCAATTAAAACCAAAATCCCAATTACTGTTGCTCTATTAAACAGCAGTTACCATCGTTAACTATAACAGAACTTCTGGACTCAATGGCGAAAATACCATTTAGTCAATATCGTGAACACACCCTCAATAGAAATTCTATTGAAGATTAAAAAAGTCTATACCTTATAGCAGTTAACCAATTCAGAAAATGCCCCAATTGAGCGAAGTCTGATATTATCCAATACCCATTATCGCCGTTGCTGCTGTTATCAGACACTGCATCTGAATTTGCCATCAGTTGGAGGGGGGAAAAAAACCCCTAGACTCCAAAACTTCGCTTCACCCAAACCATTTGTTGCTCCGGAAGGTATTTTCTGACGCCGTGGTGACGGATGGTTTCAGCCATGGGAGAGCAACTGACTGTATAAGGTGGCGGGAGAGGACTGTTGTCGAAGTCTTGTTCCTAATTTACGCTTTTAAACTTTTGCATCATGAACGCAAACTTGCGCACTCTGGCCGCAAACTTTGTTGAAGTATCATTCACGCTTTTATACAAAAGCTCCCGACCACATACTTTTGTGTCATGGCCGCAAACTTCTTTGGATGCAAAGAATTACTCCCTCCATCCCAATTTTTCTATTCTAACCGACTAAAAAACTAGTTATATCTTTCAATCCGCAATGAATTTCATATCAACTATAGATCTTGTTTGATAAGGCCTCAGTCAGCGGTGCAGGATTTTCTTTTCACTAAGAAAGTGAAGACTAGAATCAGCTGTGAATGGTGTGAGGGATTCTTACAGTTACAGCTAGTGTAGAACTAGCAGGTCTAAATTTTAGGAAAGCTCAAATGATGACCCTGCGGTCGACAGTTTCGAACCATTTTCTGGAAGATGCATCCAGCTCTTTTGTTGAATGGGTTCACCTCTCACCAGTAAGGTCAGTCCAGTTGGTAATGCTAGTAATTTTGCCAAGTATGGCACATGGATTTCTTCCAAACGTAGTTCTCTGTTATGCAGCAGGAACATTAAACTATGTAAGCTTTACTGTCTACCCTTGTTTGTGTAAGTTTCTGGTGATTTAAAGTTTTAGCTCTCTGGGCTTGATTTTACGTTGGCATTATTGTTTCGATTGGGAGATACGATAATGTAGCACCATGCTAACACTAACTATGCGCTATCAGTGACATGAACATAGAACCGGGAATCTGAATATCTTACTTATGCCTGCTTCTATTATTCTTGTGGAAGACCATTCGAGGAGAGTATCACCAACTCCACTTTGGAAAGACATCTTGTGTACGTTTAAGTAAGAAGTTGGTCCGTCATTGGTATGACGGGAAAGCACCCGTCAGTTCCAAAATCAAGAATATAACTCACTGATTAAACTACTTGTGTTCTCTTCTACCCTTGTTCTTGTTTTTAAGAAAAGAAGAACAGTTTGAATCTTTGTGTTTGTGTATAGGCTTTCTTTCCAATTGGGTTTGCATGAAGACTGGATATCATGGGTAACAGGATATGAGAAAAAGACATGGTTGGTTTCCTTTGTTTGGTGTTTGGATTAACAGCTTGGAGGGTCTTTGATTTCGTGAACAAAATGGAGGGAAATACATGCTGGCTGTTGAAGCAAAAAGGTGTAAATTTTGTTAACCAAATCATTAGTTGAAGTTTAATAAAATGGGTTTTTGCCTCCGCTAACCGTACTTCAGTCCCTTTTGTCATTTGCTAATAAGATTATAAATGTTGAAATGGCCTTAGTGATGGTATCTCTGGCGCTTTGTTGTGACTTATATCTTTAGGGACGGGCTTAGGGTCGTGAGAAAATATTACTGATTCTTTTTTTTTAATTGGCAAAGAAATATAGTACGGGGAGATGCCCTCCTTTTATAGGCATAAGGAGGGAAATACAGACAATACAGATGATACCTATAATTGAAACAACTGTTCCTATTCTTATGTTCCTAGTCTTATGTTCCTAGTTTTATGTTAATAGTATCACACATATAATTGGTGACAAGTAGTAAACAACCACTCCTGCCACATCGTAGACTTTTTCTACATTTAAACAACCACTCCTGCTACTGCTTTTACACATCTCCTAATAGTACAAGCCAAAACAGTAAAAGCCAATAATTTCACCCTCTCTGGAAAAGAGGACAACACGACCATATTTTATAGACATAGAAGAAGTTTACAACAAAGAAACGGCAATGGCTAAGGATTAGTTGATTAGAAATCAACGCACAAGCAAAGACAAAGCAAAAAGGCTAAGGCCAGCCAAACAAGGAAATGAACACAGGGTAGAGTATCGTGCAACAAAAACAATAAGTACTGCAGCAGCAGGGTGTGGGCTGTGTCAAACAAGGAAATGAACGCAGGTAACCACTGAGGTGGTAGCCCAGCTGGTGATGCTCATCACCTCCACTTAACGCAGGCGGGAGTTTGAGACCCGGCAGGTACTCGAACCTCGTCTGTGGACCAAAGGGGGGGAGTTTTCACCAATTGTGCACTAAAGTGGTGCCGTGATGACGGTCCGTCCTCCCGGACGGTAGCTATGGCTCGAACCTGACATTTCATTGGCAGGTAGGGAGCTCCTATGGTCACGCCCAAGGAGAGTTGCTACGCTGGTTGCCTCAGGGCTGTGCAAAATACCCGCGGGCCGACGGACCCGCCCCGACCCGCCCCGACCCGAAGGGTTTCGGGCGGGTCCGAACATGTGGTCGGGTCGGGTTCGGGTTCAATTTTTCGAAAAAAATCAGTTTTCGGTTCGGGGCGCGGGTGCTGTTTTTCCGTACCCGACCAAAACATGAACAATTCTATGACCAAAAAAATCGGGCACAAACCAACCCGAAAACCCGACCCGCCCGACCCGTGCCCACCCCTAGGTAGAGTATCGTGCAACAGCAACAATATTAAGTACTGCACCGTGGGGTGTGGGCTGTGTCGGACTTGGCGTTGGATTTTGGATCTATTCAGCTTTCATCTTTATGGATTGGTTTCTGGACTGGGTGTTGGCAAGCCCCAGATGAAACCCATATCGTTAAGGCTGTTCTCGTGTTGTGGGGTTTGTGGTTTCATCGACCGTGATACCCACAAGCCAGACTAATGAAACTGCTGTCATTGTTGGGACTTCATTTGTGTGATGGGCCATTACACATGGACTGGACTCATGGCCGGCCCAACCGCAAGATCCAAGAGGCATGGGCCTTGGACATTCTAAAAATTTTAATTTTTAAAGGCACTCTAATATTTTTACTATTTGGGTTTAAATAGAACTCTTTTTAAGCTCAATAGAATGAAAAAAATACCCAATTAGAGGTAATGAGTTAGCTCAACCCACCATCCTATAAGCCCAAATTTCCAACCCACTAAATTCCCAAAATCATTTCTCCCAAACCACCGAATAACACCTCCCCAAATTCGTTTCTCCCAAAGAACTTAACGATCTCGGCAAAATCAAGAGAAGAAGATCAACGCACCCCACAAAACTCAAAGAACAGTGGTGCACGCCAGGGTAAATCAATGGCAATCAGTTCATTGTAACTAACTAAAGTAAGAGCACACTTTTTTTATTAGGCCCTTGGCACTAAATACCCTTGGGCCAGCCCTGACTGGACTCGACCTGTTTGTCCACCCCAAGTCCATTTCAATGATTGACATTGTTCAATTTTTAGATCTCGTCGAGATCATTAACAAAGATAAAATAAACGAATGTCATTTGATAGAATTCGGAACATATTATATATATTAAGATAAATAGGTTAAATGGGTTGTGCGTCGTAATCTTTTTTTTCTCAATATATTCGATTTTGGTGGGATCGGAGAGGGCCCAAAAATGGACCAACATGAAGGCCAGTTCATTTAATTTTTTCTGGGATCCAATACGAAACAAGACTGTACATTGTGTGCCAGAATTTGGAATTATGCAAGGCCATTTTTCTAAGTTTCAAAACTATTCTCTCTTTCACATTTTACATGGTTATGTTCTTTGTTCAAAAATAAAAACTATTCTCTCGTTTATACCCTTTATATTTTCCAAAGTTTAGGGCATTTAGCTCAGTATCACTTGATTTGCTTGTGTCACATGTTCTATACAGGAACTGTTAGCCCAAAGTTTCTCCGAACAAAAGAATATGATTACTATTCACTACGTACATGGGGTACATTCCTCAGCATACATGCGTAAACGGGTCCGTCAAAGATAGGATTGTCTACGATCCGGATTGGATCGGATTTCTATAAATTCAATCCTAATCCGTGTTTCACAGTTTTTAAAAAATGCAATCCAATCCTAATTCAAAAGTCTCACAGTTCGGTTTGGAACCGAACCGTGAGTCACTGTTCGGTCCCGGTTTTATCCACGAATTTCCTTCCGTAAAACTAAACTAATGTTATTGCCAACTAAAAATGCAAAGTGCAAATACTTATTAGTGTTATAGAATGTAACAACTAATAAGTGTTACACTAATAGTAAGTGTTTGTAGCCTTGTTGGTTTCAAGTTTCAGATAACATTACAGCAAGTTAGTTCCACTGGCAGCAACCAAATAAAGGCTAAGCATTATCCAAATTCCACGAAAAAAATATGCAAATTTTGGTCAAGCATTATGTACTTATTACCTTAATTTTATAATATTGTCACATTAATGTAAAATTGTTAAAAAAAATTCATATCCATTAGTAAAGTTATAATTATTACACACGCAGACACATATATTTTTTATTTTTTAAAATATCTCACGATCCAGTTCGGTTAATCCACGGTTTTGAAATGAAAATCCAATCCTAATCTGTATCTCTCGGTTTTTATATTTTTGAATCCGTGTCTAGACCATTAATCCACGAACAAAATCCAAAAGGCACGGATCAGATCGGTCCGGACCGGTTTCACAGTTCTCGGTTTTTTTTTTGGACAGCCCTAATCAAAGATGATTCAAACCGCTCGCTTTGTTCAAAATATGTTCTTCCCAAGCAAATAAGACCATTCACAAAGCCTTCGTATTAAGACAGATTATTGAGAGCTCTTACAGCAATGGTCCACACCATTTACAATGTATCACATGTCACTTTGTCCCTTAAATTACCAACACAAAAACAAAAAGGTACACCAGTCATGTAGTTTTCAGCAATTCCAACGCACTTTGAGTGCCACATGGCCTTGATCTAAGACCAACATTTCATAATTTCTCTTGTATTGCTGGCCAGTTTGTTTGACTGTACATGAGCATCGAATTGGACTATATATCAACGGGACTAGACATTCGGTATTCAATTACCGGCCAAATAGCATCTCTGATGCGCAGAAAGCTCTTGACATATGACGGGGACGGGGGCTGTCGTTCCAGTGTATCCAGATTCGGTCCCCTACAGATAGTCATAGTGATGTGGTGCGAGTCGGAGCAATATTTCCTGGCAGAGACGACGTAGTACCATACATGCACTTCCATCTTGTGTACAAAATGGAATGTCTCGAGATTCCCTTGTTTGGAGGTTCGTATATATAATTAATCTACGAAAATAAAGGTACACCAGTTTTTGTTTACAGAGAGAGGACCAGACTGCAAGAAAAAAAGACCCATATTCTTGTCTACATTGAGCAGTAGACAGGCACTTTGAATGGAATCCAATGGCTACACCCAACTAACCCTCAATTACATATGAACCAAACAGATTATGAGGAATCCTTACTCAACGAATAGTTACCGTAGATATACGAAGCGAATCCCCAGAAGGTAATGATCAGAGACAAGATTTTGAATCCACTCATAGGATCCTTCAACAATATAACTGCAGCAATGCTTGTGATAGGCACCCTCACTGCATTAAGAACACCAGCTAAGACAGTTGAAGCCAAGAAAAGCACAGCAGTGCTTCCCAAAACTCCCAGCTGGAAAGTAATAGCACCCCAGACAAGAACCATGATATACGAGACTTTTCCGCCCTCGAAACTCCTGGCCTCGGAACTCATCCCTTGGAAAGAGTTGTCCGCGATCATCCCAATTGTGGTGAACACAAAGGCGAAGAAAGAAACCATTACTTGTTGCTCTAGAACTACGTGGAACGATCTCCTTCCGAGCAGTTTTAGGAAGACAAGCTCTGAGAGAGCGAATATGAGCCCGTGGAGAGCAGACCCCATGATATCCCAAACGAAGCCAATGATGTATTGGCTGTCAGTGACATCCCCGTATCTATCGGAACTCGAATCCAATCCAATGATCGCCATGGCGGCGGTAATGATCACGATTGCATTTATTGTAGAAGCGTTGATTTTGTTTTTCACAATAACGTATCCAAACAGGGCCGAAAACACTAAGGATGATGATGCTAAAAGAGAAGCAGTTGATGCTGGGAGATATGCATATGCATATGCGTACATGAGGTTATCAGCTGCACTTAAGAAACCCAACACAATATAGGAAAGCGTGAGTTTTATGGTAAGGGGAGAGGGAGAAGTTTTGCAAAAGAAGTATGTGGGAATGAGGATTAAAGCCGTTAGTGGCCACCCTGCAACAGCAACCCATGAAATGATCCATTTGCTCTTCCCTCCATTGGAATAATAGACACGTGAGAGGAGACTAGAAGCAGGGAATGCCACGAGCATTGCTCCGCTGCTTAGGAGTAGAAGAACCCAATATGAGATTGGCTTGCTTTTATATGTTCCCCACACCATTTTCTTGTAATTGGAAATTTTGTCCATAAATGAAACAGCTGGTTTTGGTGCTCCCTCCTCCATGCCTTCTGGTGCTCCCTCCTCCATGCCTTTCCCTACCATGGACGGTCCTAACAAATACCAAACAGAAGCGATAGTGTCAGGTCAGATGTTCCCATCATGAAAGGTGCATCCATGAAACACAAGAATGATGCATCTGCAGACTTTGAAGATATATAAGACATATAAAATGCACAAACAAATGCTTGAAAATCAACTACTCCGTTTGTATACAGAACTTAAACGATATTGGAAACTGATGCTTTTTCGGGTGCAGGAAATGATAATTGGGTAGCAAAACAAGGTAAAATTAGTTTGATACAGCCCAAAATGAGTATGATTGTGTCTACTAGAGCTGTAAGACAATCCAATGGTAGGTCATTGGTTAATTAACATTCAGTGGAATTCATTCAGAAAACTCATGGTAAAATTAGCAGCTGCACTAAAAGTTAATCATAGCAATTAAATTGGCCACGAACATATTGGCAAGGCGATGCAGTACGATTAAAGAAAACTAAAAAGTCATAGCAAATTAACACCACAAATTATAGTAACATTTGCACCCCAAGGCATAATAATTTCACCACAAATGGTGAATAACCTTTTCTCAAAATGCCATAACATTGTTACAATCACTTACTTTATGTTGTCCCTTCATACGATCCATCACAAATTGACATAACGTACACCACAAAAGGAAATGTCTCAACATTTTTATGGTGCTCCAGTGGTTCGAAGCTTACTCCCATGAGGTTTGGTGACCATCTCTGTGCTAGTTCTAGCAGCACATTCCATTCCTCTTTTCAATACCCAATTTCTCTAAATCCAGTACTCGACTTTCCAACTGCATACCTTTTTCCACTCAAACAAGCCACCCAAAAACCCACAAGGATTGTTCCGGTAACTGTAGTGAACGCATCATAGAACACAATTTCTATAAAATTTGCCAATTTCACTGACCAAGAACCAATAAGAAACACCCACAAATCAAAACAACTAACAAGTATATTACATTCACATGGAAGAAATATGCATATAGTCCAGCACAGCAAAAGTGATCGAACCCACCAGAGCATCTCCATCCCTAACCCCTTTTCTTGAATCAAAACCAAAATTTGAGTAAACCCTAAAATTCACTCCAATTCTTGACTCAAAAACCAATTCCCAATTGAGTTCTACTCAAATTTTTATTCAAATCAAAGGAAAGGAGACTCAAATTCTTATTCAATCCCTCTCAAATTAAGAGCTATGTCAATAAGGAAGCTTTTACTCAAATAGTAATACTGGCGGATCAGTGAAATTGAGCTCACCTGGTTCGATAAGTGGTTGTTGCATTTAAACCCAGAAACTCTGTGAGCCGGAAAACTGGGGAATACTGAGAGCTCAGTCACGCCTGGCCTGTTGGGTGTTGTAGCAAATTCTGGTCGCGCATAGTTGACTATTTTGGCTAAATAATCTTTCAGATTATTATTTTTTACTATCTTTATTTAATTTTTTTATATATATTTATTACTTTTATGTCAATTTTTTGTGCGAATAATTCCCTTCGTTGTGCAAACACCAAGCGGATTTATTCCACGTACAAAAAAAATTGGCTAAACAGCTCAACCCCACTAATAAACTTGGTTGGAGGGTAAAAGAGACCACTTTCTTTAGTTTTCGTTTTCGTATTCGTTCTTTAATTGGATTTTATTATGTTGTTGATAGCTGTATTTTTTTGAAAAAAATTAAAAACCACGTTTTTCTTGCAGTTAATTAATAATGTAGAAGGCTTTTTGGCAATCCCAATACAATTTCCCAGTTTTGGGGCTTTGCACAGTTTATTTTAATGATCAAAATTGTTGAATTTGTAGAGTATGTCCAGAATATTAACCGTGCAAAGGGTAAATTAAATTTTATGTTGATTTGAAAACAAATACTTTGTCTAGAAAAGTAAACTATTCACTTAATTATTCTTCCATTAAGGATTAATCCTCTTTTCCTGATTTGCAAACCGATTTGTAAAGATTAGTGACGCTATATTGACTTTATCAAAAATATGAAAAATGTAGGCCAATATTTTATTAGGTCACAATGAACAATCAATACGTGGCTAGAGAGGGCTAACTTTTAAAACAAGATAAGATGGGATATCGACAACACGGACAGTGAGGGCAATATGCTTGAATTCAAATTTTTATGTTTGAATGAGCAAACCATTCCGGCCGCCCATTATGGCTATAGACAATTCGAAATTTAATCCGAACAATGGATAGTTTAAATTTGTAGAAACTCGAATTAAATCCGAGCCGTCCACGCCAAGTTGGACGGTCGGATCGACTGTAGTGCGGCTGCCCCTCCCAATCCCCCTCTTATAAGTAAAGTTTGAATTTGTTTATGTTAAAAATATACGAGCATTATAAAAATCAACTCCAGAGTTTTAGGCAGATGATGTGACGATTTTAAGCGTTTTTCTTTCTCATTCAAGTATGTTTTGGGTTCATACGTTATTACATAGGCACAAAATCTTTATACACGGTCTCAGATAAAAAATCTCCTTCAAAATCAAAATCGAACTGGGCCTCTATAATACTAAAAAAAATAAGCCCAATGCAGAACCATTCAAGAAATAGACGAAAATTCATATACAATGGTACTAGCTAGGCCAGCCTAGGTTATTTTAAAACTATGTTACACCATGAGTTTGCTTAAAAAATCCTTAAAATCCACAAACATGAATGGTCTTGTTTTAATGAGGGAAAAGAAAATGATTTTCACACTACTCCTTTTATTTATTTGCACTCATTTTCTTGTTTTCATTTATGTGAAATTATCAAACAATCCTCACTTGTTTGCTCACTTTTTTACACATGAAGAGCATTTTTGTTATTTTATGTGAATAAAAAAGACTGCCAAACAGTACAATAATCATTTTCTTGGAGGAAAAAAAACCTTGCAGCACAATAATGAACTCGAGGATGGTGTCGAGCAACTCCCTTGCCGAGCAGTCATGCATCTCGGCACGGACGGCTCGGATCGAATATGAGCACATACAAAACTAAACCATCTATTGTTCGGTTAAGATCCGAGCCGTCGTGCATCTCGGCACGGACGGCTCAGATCGAATATGAACACATACAAAACTGAACCATCCATTATTCGATTAAAATCCGAACCATCAATTGTCAACATGAGTGGGCGGATCGGCCATTCTGCACCGCTCTACAAGGAGACGAGGTCCCACAACAAGTGGGGTCATTTAACAAAACGAACTAACAAACAGATCTGGACCGTCCAAAACACATTTGAACGGCCGGAATCGTGCCCAGCACTACGTGGCCCGTGTCTATCCGACACTGAAAAACTACCCCACAACAGGAGTCACTGTGTCAGAGTCAAACAGTCCAGAAAGGAACGTGCGCACCTACTCCTGACGCCGTTAAAGAAAACGTCAACGATCCTCGTTTCCCGCACCCCTAAAGTAACGGCCGCATGAACGGCGTGGGAAAAAGAAACCAAATATCCGAAGCACCTGAGACAACACCAGTCAAAAGCCACATAAATGCAAATGAATCAAACGAATAAAAAATAAAAATAAAAAACACACTCCCACTTTGAACGACACGAAAAACATTCGGATTCGGTCACCAAAATCAATGCAAAAAGGTTTCTTTATTGGGCCTCGTTTGGTTACTACCCACCTAAAAATTGAATTTTGCAAAAACTAGGTTTGAAGTATAAAATAAAAAAGTACAGTATAAAATAAATTACTCGTAGTAGTTTCGTTATCATAATCAGACCCTGTTCGGTTTGAGTTTTAAAGGAAGTTTTTAAAAGTAATGAGTGGGGAGAGATAGAAAAATTTTTTGAGAATCGTGCGCAAAGATTTTGAGACTCCCAAACGAACAAGCCTTTAGATCTAGAAATAGTTTTTCAAAAATTCGAACTAGAATTTGAATATTTTTTTTTGGAAAAACATAGAGTTTTTTTCGGGGGAAATATGCTTACCTGTGGTAAAGGAATGAATGAAAGATCTAGCTTCTCACCAGTATGGGATCTTACCATCGGTTTTGAGGGCTCGCCACAAAGGCCCTTCGACAATTATCTTGTTGGTTTCTCACGCTAGATTTTATTTGTTGATTCGGTAGTGACAACGAATTTAACAAAAATGATGACACGATTTTAACAAATTAATCTAAACGAAATGCTTGGAGGTCGGAAAAATGAATAATTGAAGAAGAGTCAGTCGGCAACCGCCACGACTTGACATTGGATTGGTCCATTCCTTCCACGAATCCTTACAAAAAGTGGAATATCAATGAGCAAAATCAAGAAGAAACAAAAAAAATAAAATAATTGACTCTCATTTACTACTTCATTCTCTATCTTGCTTAAACAACTCAAACTCACCAAATAAAATGAGGCAATCCAAACTGGCGATTAGTTATACAAGTAAAAGTTTTCATTACTATGAAAATCACATTTTGCCTCCTACCCAGTTCATACTAAATCATCTGATACATACAAGATTGCCATAAAAATTTTAAAAGATTCGGACGCTCTGTGTTTGGAACTTGAGAAAAGTGAAAAAAAGAAGAGAAAAGAAAATGAGAAAAAATTGTACACAATGTTAAATTTTTTTCTTTTCTATCCTCTTTTTTCACTCCAAACCAAACCACAGGAGAGAATTATTATTATTATTATTAATTTTTTCTTTCTTTTTCTTACAAGTTCCAAACACATCATAAAAGATTTCATAACTAATGGTAATAAAATACTTATAACACACCAAAAACCGCTCGAGAAAACCTTTACTCTCTCTCTCTCTCTCTCTCTCTCCACCTTCGAATCGGCCATGGACGAGAGTAAGCAGCAGCAGCAGAGCCTCGATTCTCTTGAAGAAGCAGAGAAGACGACGTCGTCGGCAGATGAAGATGAGGAGGAGGAGGAAGAAGAAGAATTGGACGAAGTTGATGACGATGACGACGACGACGGTGATGACGGTGGAGGCGAATTTCGCGTCGAGCAGAGGAAGCAACTCGGCGAGTCGCCGAAAAATGAAGCCCGAGTGAAATCTGAAACCCTAGCAGTGTCGTCGTTGAAGGAGAACGATTTTAAGTCCAATTTCGCTGCTTCTGCTCACCTTCTCTCAGGTATGATCACTCGATCAGTTATTTATATATACTCTTGTCTCTCTGTGTGTATGTGTGCGTATGCATGTGTGTAATTTGGAGTGTAATTGGGGGTTAAAAAGGGAAATGATGTGACAGAGGTGCCGGTGGATTATGCTCTGCTACGGCCGCTGGAGTCGCCGAATTTCAAGGTTAGGACTTTACTCTCTCTCACTCACTGTTCTGCTGTTTTTTATTTTATTTTATATTTCTCCCATTTCTGTTTGATGCTCTGTTCTAGTTTCTTTTCTTGTTGACGGGTATACCCGTGCGGATTGCCATGACTGTGATTTGTATCTCTACTAGACGCCCAGGCACACGCGATGCGGCGATGGATTACGTGAAAAGAGGAAAAGTGAACAACTTTCAATTGAGATTAATCCGTAGTGGAATCTGAGGCGTAAAAGTAGAAGAAGGGGAGAAGAAAATTAGAGTGGTGTTTTTTTCTTCTCTTCTTGGCAGTTCTTTGTGTAAGGGGGAGTTTAGGAAATTAAAAGTGTGAGCCAAGCTTCCTAACCGCCGTTCACACCATAAAGGGGAGTTCTTTTTATATTTGTAATAGATATATGTATGTATGTGCTATTGATGAACTTGGTGTGGTACTGGTATTGGTTTCAATTGGGCATTGGGTGGCTCAAAGTATTGAAAATTTCTTTGACTTTTGTTCAACGGAGCTGGTTTATTAATTTGATCAGGAATTATCTGCAATTAGTTAAGACTTTTTTAGAGGCATATGGCGGAGACGTTCTTTTTTCTTTTTCCGCCCAAATGCTGGAAATATGGGTTCCTGTTTTAAAGTCATGCTCTATGTCTACAAGGACAGAGCCTTAATTCATTTTTGGGGGTTGCTGAAGCTTGGGAAACAAATTTCCATCCATGGGGAACGTTTATAATTGTGCCACTCGTATAGAATTTTCTGGCAAGTATAATTCCACACTATATACTCTGGTGGTGTTGGTGTTGGCAGGCGGCTGCTATCATAAATACCTGCCAGTTCTATTTTGCTGGTTTAGGTGTTGATCAACCTGAAATTGACGAGCATATCGAAGATGAGATTCACCTTGAATTCTGAAAACTGTCGGAATCCTCCATCAATCTGTATATGATGCCAGTGATGGGTGAGTGTGGTGGAATATTGATTAAAGAGAGGGCTTTGTGTCAGAACAGAGAAGTAAATAGAGTACAAAACGGGAATAGGATGTTTTCTGATTCGTTCGAACGGTAGTTCTGCAAGAGTGTAAGTTAAGTGATTGCTGTGCTTTTGGCTTGTGTGGAAGTAACTGTAATAAACAGCCAACGATATCTGAAGTCCGTCCCCTTTTGCAAAGTCCTTCTAGGTACCTTAATTGCATCTGTTCCTCTACCACCTGGCCGTTAACTACTATATTCTACGTGTATTTGATACATATTTTCTCGATGGCACTTCCTCTGAGGTTCGTAGTCCCATTGTTTTATACATCCAGTATTGCTCTTTGATTTCAGTTTGTCTTTTCACTACTGTCCAGTATTCTGGATATTGTATTTGCCGTACAGCATTTTACCTCCAGAAGTTGTTTGAAAGACCTTATGCCGTCTTTACCAATAGCTTTCCCTTTTTTCTAGAAAGCATGTAAATAATTTCTTTAGGGTGCCAACTAAGTCATCTAGTTTAGGGAAAAGGGTGATTGGTGAATTGTCTTGATAAACACAACCATGCCTTATTGCTGCTACAGAATCAATGGCATATGTATCCATCTTTTTGAAATATACTTACTGATATGTCTCAACAATCTATTTTTCATTGTCCTTGCAAAGGAAGGAAGTAGGATAGGGCAGAAATGTTTGGTTATGGTTTGTTGTGATGCCGAATCTTTGACATACAGAACATTGACGACTGAATCATAGGTACAGTGAGAGTTACGAAGAGGTTGGAGGTAAAGGAAGCAAGTCTTCAACCCTGGTTGATTAATTGGAGGTGTTAGCTTATGCAAACTATGTCATTGGGCAGCCGCCTTGGCATTGCTTGAGTGACGGGCCTTGAACTAAGTGACTGCTTGACCTAGTGTTACTGGTCAATTACAAAATATAAGGAACAAGTTGTTGCAACGGAATCCAGGGCTGAGTTGGGGGGAGTACCAACTAACCTTCTCTTTTACAACTTTTAATTTTACTTAAAGCATTCATCACAAATAGCATAGAGTATCCTAGTCCAGCGAGAAAATCGTTTTGAGCCTAGTGAGGCTTGAATCCATGCGTTTAATATGGATTAAACTATCAAATGGCCTTTAATTACAATCCTGCTACAGCTCCAGCGACATCAATTACTGAACTGCGCCAAGGCCCTATTGACCAAGTGTTAAGCAGTTTGCTCTTAATTTTTTTGAAGTCCTTCCTTTTTCGATGTCTACCTGAGGACCTCTTTGAGTGTATTGGAATGGGGATGCTTCCTTCTAGCTCCAAGTCAAGTGAAAAAAGAAGAATGAACTTTTAATCCTTGATTGGTTTCCAAGGCACATGATGTTATACGTTCCCCTATTGCAATAAATAATATGAACTTAATGAAGCTTGAGCATCGATTAAGCACAATTAAGCACAAGTCTTACTTTTCCTTTAGATTGAACTTTCAGAGTAGTTAACAGATACCCCTTGAAGGAAAAAGAGTAGTACTCCTAGTTAACACCCACACAGACACCTATATGGCTGAACTTACCACATAAATTAGTGAAACTAAATTGTAGAATGTCTGAGCAATCACATGGGTGGGCAGTAGCTCAAGCCCATCGCTGGAGGTTTTTGAGCTAAATCGATTGTAAAATTTGACATTCAGATCTTCAAGTTGGGCACAACTTTTGCTCGAATTGGAGTTTCGTTAAGAGAGATATGGTCTATAGAAATTGACCATGGTTGCGGGTAGAAGCTGCAACTCAAGGGCGGAGTTACCGTGGGTCAAGTGGGGTTACTTGACCCCACTGATTTCCACATTTCTGCATTATATTTGTTAAGTTTTTCCTACCCTGATGATTATAACATTTATCCGTTAAATTGTACTACATTTTGTATATTTGACTTCACGATTTTAAGGACATTGTCCCAAGTATGAAGCAATCCCGCTAAAACTATAAATATGCAATATTTTTAACAGTAGAATTTCACTAACCAACTTGTGGATAATCCTTATACAGTGTTAATTAGAATTTTAATTCTCATATTTCAATTAGAATACACATTTGTAAACTTCTATGCATACACAGTTCATAATATCGAGACAATTTTTGCACAATATTGCTTCCCAAAGGGCTGTCAATCACCAATAATTTTCTAGTATTACTACATTTGATTTTTTTATTAGCAAATAAGAAGATCAAGTATGTTTCTAAATATTGACCCCACTGTCAGATATTCTTGGCTCTGCCCCTACCACAATTGCAAGCTTGGTTGACCAGCCTATTGCATAACTAGCATCGTAATCAACCAAGACTATAAGACATGGGTTTGGTTCACCAACTGGCACAAATTTGACAAGACATGCCATTTTCAGCCGTTGCAATTTAAACCTATTATGAATTAACACCTCAAAACGGCAAAACTAATGATTGGGATTTTAGACTAAATACAATTGATTGATAATTCACCTTCCCAAACTAGAAAATCATAAAATCTAACAGAGAGGTAAAGCTTGTCTCTTTGAATATTCATATAAGTTAATATAACAAGTTTAGAGTCGAGCAAGCTTGAAGATCCAAAATTTTGTTATAGACACATATGAATTTGTGACTGTAGACTAGGGGTATTGTTGTAGCTTGGGGTTTATCCTAGAAACCCATTGTGCTTTATGTGTTGAGGAATACCTTGGCGGTAAGCTTACGAATTCCACTGTTCAAGTTGGTTGAGAGGTTGTGGCCCCGCCCTTGCAGGCGACCTTGTAATACCCTTTTAAGCTTCGTGAAATAAATTCCATTGGAGGGAATCTTCTGGATTGTTGTTGGCAATCTGAGTGGGCTCTTGGGTGCCATTTGACTGAAACCAAGATACTTGTATGTTTGAAAAATTCACTAGAAAGGTTCCTTTTGTTTGCTGCTATTGGTGATTCAAGTGGACAAAATCATTTAGAAGGTTCTAGGTGTGCCGCTTTGAGGTGAAAACATCGTACAAAATGTAGTGGAGGACTATTAGGAAGTGTTGTGGGATTCTCATTTCTCAGTACAAAATCTACAAGAAATGCGATTAGGACTTGGGGGATCCTAACTCATAATAGCTTAGGGTGAAGAATATACCAAGAAATCAAAACTGGGGGGGTTCAGATTTTGGGTCAACCTACTAAAATTCCATTTGAGATATTGAGGAAGACCGGGTGCGCTAGTGTGCTAATTGTTCAATGTTTTGTTTGAGTCCAAGATTCGCAGATTTTTGAGTCTCAAATTGGGTATTGCTACGTATCTTAGATGAATTATTGAGGTGTAACAATTGATTAGTGAGAGCAACCTAATCAATCAAACCACCTTGACTTAGGTTAAGACAAAGAATCTTAAGTGAATAATCCTTCATGTACTCAATCTCTCAGTTTTGATTCCAAAAGTATTCTTGAAACATATAACTTAAGTGAGCGAATTTAACCATAGGAATATAGGATACAAATTAAATCGAATCCATGTAGGGGAAGATAGGAAAAGAGGGAGGATGTGATTGTAAACTTGGAGTTCCAGCAATCCCTCCCTTAACAACAAACCCCCCCCCCCCCCCCCCCCCCCCCTCCCCTCCCCTCCCCTTCCTTACACCAACCACCACTTTCCGACTGACCGTGGCGTGGTTACTTCCATTTTCAAAACTGATATCCCGAACAACTAGGGACAGTTTTCACTATTGTGAAAGCTTAGTGCAACCGCAAAACTCTGCAGTTTGTTTTTCTATTTTGAAATTACTCTGGTATGCTACTTTTGTCTCTCTTTATTTGTAAAATTGTGCACCATCAGTATTGTAAGGAAAGTTGAAGACAGAATTCATTGGCTTACTTCCAGTCTCTTGGTAGTAATGATTTTCACAACTTTTTCTTGTCCTTCTAATTCTAGGCGTTTTTTACTTGATTTTTCTTCCCTACGTTTTTTCTTGGAAGCCTGTTGTTTTTTATGGTTGCTTCTCTCTCTCTCTCTCATGCATAGACACAACATCCATGGTAACATGTCTCTTTAATCTTTATGCATAGTGTTGTTACACTGTTGTAGGTTGAAATTCATCTGATCATTTTCTTTTTGCAGGATCAAGTTGGGAAGTCCCACCAACAAGCTTTGGTAAGTGTAATAACTGAAGCTGCTCAATCGCAGTTAAAGAATGAGGTGACTGAGTCACCTCAGTGTCCAACTTCTTCATCTGAATTGTCACCAACTTCTGTTACGCAGTCCATTTCATCAGGCCCAACTAATAAAAAACTGTCACTAGTAGCTAACACTAATAGTGCATGTATGCCGGAAGTGGTACGGCAGAATTCTTCCAACCGTAAAAGTATACTGTCCACTGATGGCTATAATTGGCGTAAGTATGGTCAGAAGCAGGTGAAAATTCCGCAAGGCTCCCGAAGTTACTACAGATGCACATATTCCGAGTGTCACGCTAAAAAGATTGAATTCTCTGATAACTCAAACCGTATGATTGAGATCATTTGTAAAGGCGAGCACAATCATGATCCGCCTAGGAGAATAAATTGCACTAGGGAAAGTAGGCTTGCATTGCCTGCTGCACCTAACAGTCCTAGTAGTCCAGGTCATCCAGTGAGGGTGCTTAATGATTCAGATCCATCGACTTCTTCAAGAGAAGTCATACAAGAAACACCTGTACTACCTGAGACAAAACGACAGAACTCTATTGGGTCCAACGGGACTGCTGATGTGGACATTAAGGAGGAGCATGTTGATGAACCAGAACCAAAACGAAGGCAAGTTGCTTTTTAGTCTGTTATCTCGTATTCGCGCTTATTTTTGCTAATTTGATTTCTTTCTTTTTGTTTGGCAGTTGTGCTGTTGGTCGGTGCATATTTTGAATTTTCGTCCGTTTTTGTTTTAAGTTTGATCTTTAATTACCTGTCCATGTAACCAGATTGAAGAAAGGCAACACTGCATGTTCAGGTCCTCTATGTAAACCTGGCAAGAAACCGAAAATTGTTGTGCACGCAGCTGGTGATGTGGGAATCTCAGGTGATGGCTACAGGTGGCGCAAGTATGGACAAAAAATGGTGAAGGGAAATCCTCACCCCAGGTGCATGCCTATCTAACCTTTCTCTTCTGAATCTTATCTCAGTATCTTCTCAGGGTATAAATTTGTTTACCACTTTACCTTAATATAGTCCTCTGTCTAGAGGCATAATGCTGATTGCAGTAGTTCTTCAACACCTTTATTGATAAATAACTATTAGCCCAATATGTTACTTGAACGCTTTAAGTTTGTACGGGAGTTGGACTCATGTTATATCTGGTGTACGAAGGACTAAATTTACCCCCATTAACTAACAATGAGAGACTGATTTTACCAAGCCTTGAGTTGGAGTAGATGCCTTTTTTGTGCTTGTTAAGCATGTTGATTACTACCTTGATTTCTTTTTTGAACGGGATTACTACCTTGATTGGACATGAGGGATTGTTTAAGCCACGATTGCATGGTTTTCTTGGTGAAACTTTAGAGAGATTGGCTAATTTAGTCTTTAGAAGCACATGATTAGCACAAATCATCCAAGTGCACATGATTAGCACATTTTGCCATCGCCCAAATAAATAATCACAAAAACTTTCTTGAAGCTTGAGGACTGACCCTCTTATGGCCTAGAAAGAGAACTATTTTCTTGTTAGCTGGTCAAGGTGAGACAAAGTGCCTTTGATCCAGAAACTGCTGAAGTTTTATTTTTCACCTGTATGCTTTGAGAGGAGGGGATTTCTACTCAATAAGTAACCATTGAACCGGTTTGAGGTTGTGGGTTCGAGCATTAGGGCAATCACTTTTATGCGAATATTGCCTATGATCATGCTTGTATATAATTTAGCACTCTAGTCCTCCGTTACTGGGTACTGAAGGTGTTTCGAGAGTTAGCGAGCCCATTATTTGACCAAAATGCATGTACTTGATACATTTGAAGTCATCACGTGCATTATCACTGTCTTGTTTTGAAAACCTTCCATAATTGTTTCCAGGAACTACTACAGATGCACCTCAGCCGGATGTCCAGTCCGGAAGCACATCGAGAGAGCAGTAGATAACACTACCGCCCTCATAATAACATACAAGGGAGTGCACGATCACGATATGCCTGTACCCAAGAAGCGGCACGGCCCACCTAGTGCTCCTCTTGTTGCTGCTGCTGCACCTGCTTCCATGAACACAAACTCACAATTCAAGGACACTGAACAAACCCAGAACCAAATATCACCAACCCAATGGTCAGTGACCACAGGAGGTGGATTAACTAGTGAGGCAATGGATACAGGGGAGGAGAAGGCAATGGAATCGGCTCGAACTCTTTTAAGTATTGGATTCGAAATCAAACAATGCTGAGAAAGCCCATTTGATGGCCCAGGAGAGAGGAAATGCGCAAAGTTCATGGGAGGAGATGATGAAGATTATTGTAGATTGTCAATGGACTTTCCGCATTAAGACTAACATGGGTTTCCAAATAAATTATTACATTTTTCGTGTTTGATTTTTTTTTTTTTTTTTGGGCGATGTTCATTTTGTTTGTTTTGGTTCTGTTGTAGTCTTTAAGCAAACAGTTGTGTACATTTTGGGCACATAAACTGGATTTGCGTTGAATGTTGTTAGTAGTGGATTAGTGTAAAATTGGTTGATACCCATTGCATGACCATCTTTGTATTGCTTGAAATAGATGCGGATAGAAACACGTAACCAATTCATCTCTCTCTCTCTCTCTCTCTCTCTCTCTCTCTCTCTGTGCGCGTGTGTACATGGCAAGAATACGTTTAACCATCCAAGTAATCCTACTACTTCTTGGTCAAATTGGGGGTGAATGACTTAACAGTTAACCCCGTTAAATTTAAGAGGTAGGGATGACGGAAAGTTGCCAAACCCATTCTGAGGTTTATACTAGTGCCGAACCCAAATCGCAAGCTGATGGGAACTTTTTGCCTAGACTGTATCGACAGGTATCGGTTTGGTTTTGTTTTTCCCGACCCTGGTGGGTTTGGTTTTGTTTTTCCCGACCCTGGTGGCTGAGGCTATCGGTTTTGTTTGGTTTTTTCCGACTCTGGTGGCTGAGGAAGGCCACGAGTGGCGCATGACAGGCATGACAGTTGCAATGTGAGGTGAGGGTGTGACTTGAGTCGGGGAATTTTATTTTCTTGAAATAGATGGATATCCAAATATAAAAACCAATTTCTCTCTCTCTCTCTCTCTCTCTCTCTCTCTCTCTCCAATAAATTCGGAAATTCAAGTTATCCAACCAATTAAAATTTTTTTTTGTGTGGTCAAATTAGAGGTGAATGACTCAGTACCCCAGAACAGGGTTGCCCCACTTTAACTGGCGTGATCTTGCTCTCAACAGTGGAAACAAGCTGCAGAACTACAAAGAATTCTTTCGTCCACAAACGGGACACACGGAAATGGTGTCACCAAACTACCCATTGTCAATCATTAAAAGCGAGGTCTGACCTGCCGATCTTAACTTCTCGAACTACTCCATGACCCGGACCACCGCGTAGTATTTTACCTTAATAAGACGGATATAAAAGAACCCGTGAAGGGTTTTTACTTGCGTCGCGCTAGGAGGCAGGTCTCGAGAAAGTAAAACCCTATCTATCCAATACGACTGATTATAAGCTGCTGAAACCAAACATAACACTGAATGACCTACCCAACGTTAAGAGGTACCGAGAGACAAACCCAGGAGACATGTTGTCCCCGGAGACAGAACAAACTCCAGGGGGAGTAGGGTCCCATCCCGTACGTCTGATTTTATCGAAGTTGTTCATTATTCTGTTGGATTCTGCAAGTTGATCGTCCTTGACAAAGATCAAATCAATCACAAAGATCAAATCAATCGAACACCAATCATTTCATTAACGTAGATGAATCATGTCTCGAAAGTTTGGACGACTAATAAAATTCTGAAAATAAATACCAAAACAAACTCGCTCCAATTATATGATTCCCTGCTCATGAAGTAGCCCCACAAGGAGGGCACGCCCACGGGGGCACAGAAAGCCACCCTGTTGCTGAGGGAAGATGGCCGGTCCCCACTCAGAAACTGTTAGGGCACAAACTCTAACACAGATACAGCAGTTATACCGCATGTTCCCTGGTTTCAGACAATTGCTCTTACAAAGAAAATCACTAGTACCATTAACTAACCCTTTTCCACTGTACAAACAGTTGTACATATCCCTGCAACGGTCACCACCGCCGGTACATTTAAGCTCATTCTTGCTAATCTACAACCTAGGATTGGATAAAAATCATGAAGAATATACATACAGTTACCGTCATTCCCGCCAGCGTCAAGTGGAATCAAATAACAGTCAGTATGGGTAAACTTGGTCATTCCAAAGCAAGACTCAGTTCATCTATTGCCCTGCGTATTTCCGGTTCCATCGCTTCACCTGTTTTCTTCTCATCAGTACTGTCTGAAATGACCTCATTCACTTCCTTTCCCTCTGCTGCCATTGCGCATTCATGGAATCTGAAGCAGCTAATTAGGTGATCATTTGTTATGCCTGCTACTTGCATGAATGAGTACACAACGGTTGGTCCCACACTCCGGAAACCCCTCCTAACTAAGTCTTTGCTAATTGCGTCAGCTTTTGGGGTCTTTACAGGGACTTGGCGAGGGTAACGGAATTTGCTAATTATAGGTTTGTAATTCACAAAGCTCCAGATGTATTTGTCGAATGACCCAAATTCATCTATGACCTGGAATCAGTAAAACCTGCAAAAAGTTAGTTCCAGCATAATCATAGTAAGAATATCAAGCGTGACCTTACGGTATTTGTTTAACATTAGCAACAATGTTTAGTGATTAGTGGGAAAAAAATAAATGCAAGCTGGCATTTTCAATAAGAGCAATAATTAGGTTGGAAAAAATTATTTATGGAATAATAGGTGACATAGAGCTTCACTAACCCATTTTAGTATTATGTAATCATACCACTTGAATAATGGTCAGGACCACAATTATTGAGGACCAAAATTCCACAACCTCCAACCTAATTTTACCTGATGCGATGATCATTAGACACCCCCATTCAACGAATGCAATTTTCTTCACCCTCCTTAAAAGCGGGTAAACATTATCCTCCCTCTTATTGGTTGAAAATGGTGTAGGTCCTACCCCTGCAATACACTTTTTGGCAAGTATGACATCACTTTGTAGTGGGGTCCACACCATTTCAACTAATAAGGAGGGTAATATTCACCCTCTTAAGTAGAGGGTGAAAAGAACTCAACTCCCATTCAACATTCAAATGAAGGAAGCAGAAGATAATGAAAAGGACATCTTGGCCAACTATGATACTCAAGGGAAATTCAATTTTACACTCCAATTACAGATGAAGCTGCGCAATTGAGTTGGAATATGGGGTGTAGACATGGATTATAGTCTGTTGCAATAATTCTGAAACAAATAAATCAAATTTCATAAAGCCATAATCCAATACTTTGGATCAGGCAACGCCAAGGGGAAACGTTCCATCGTGAACTACTAAGAAATAAGTATAAGAAAACAGATGCAATCCAATTGCAAATAGAACTTAGAAATCTAGGGAGAATGAAAGAACCGTAACCTAGGGTCATAGAAAGAACCAGAGCCCAAAGTTCTAAGTCGATTCTTTATTTTTTCGACAAAAATTGACTTAGACATTAAATAAAGGACAGTTGACCCTTCGTAATGTCAAATCTATTGCATAAAGAAACAATCAAAGCCAAGATATGTATCTTATTCTTGCCGTTAAACGGTTTAGGGGGAGGGAGAATTGGGGATTTACCTTCGACATTAGGCGTGCATTCTCAATAATGGCACGTAATTTGAGCTCCGAAACTAATGAGCTTGCAGTGCTTCCAGGTGCTGTAATCTTCTTCTCATCAAATTTTGCCACCATAATAGGATCAAAATCTGCAAAGACTTCTCTGCATAAAGGAACTTCTCATATGAGGAGATGAAGCAGAGACACCACACTGAATAAATAATCGCCGAGTACATAAAAGCAAGATTTAGCTTTTCATTGGAATACCTGAATATGTGCCTTTTGCTAAGAATGGCAGGCCATGAAAGTTCAGCCAAAGCCCCTGAAAAGACAAGAAGCTCAAACAATTTCCTGCAGGTATTCAAGAGCATAAATTATACCTTTATTTTAGGGAGTTAGACATTCATAGTGGATGAGGTAAATGTAAACAATGTTGAGTTCACGTACTTGTCCTCATGCACAGGGAGTCCCCATTCCTCGTCGTGGAAAGTGGCATAATGAGGGTCTGGTTGAAAATATGGAAATTAGGATGTACTAATACAATGTGATTAGGATGTAGCATTGGATTAAAAAACTGTTAACATCATATTGTTCCACACCCGGGATGAATGTGAATGAAACTAGAGACCCTGCATCATACACACCACTAGCAACATTACCTTTAGTTCCAGTAATAACAAATCAAAACTTGGTTCACTCAATTGGTCATATTTCAAAAACATGTATTATAAGTAAAAGATTGAAGAAAATCTGTTTGCAGGTAAAAAAGGGTCAACCTTCATCACTGCAAGGGCAACCATGTCTTCCGGCCAATGATGAACCTCATTAAAGCTTATAGGTGCACTTTAATGAGTGGCATAAAGATAAAAGAAAAACTTATGTGCAACTACTGCAATAAATAAAGATACCACTGTCCATCAAATTGACAACCTAGAAGGCCACTTTAATTTGGTTGTGTATTTTATACTATGTATTAGGAAGGTATCGTTAATGTTGTGCTACTAATACTATGAAGACGATCAAATAATTTTAAACATTGAATAAACTTTTGAAGACGGATAGACGAAAAAAAACAGGTTTAAGAACCAAATGCATCTAAAGCCTTGAGGTGGAATACATTAAAAAGATGTCGATGGTGGTTGTCTGCAAAGAGTAAACAACACAAGCAAGATAAATTTTTTAGAACTAATAAAATAGGATCAATACCAACAGAAACAAGCTGGTTTCCTCAATTTCTATAAAACAGAAAGTTCCAAGGGATATCGGACAACCACTGTCCATTACAATTTACAAGTTCATAACCGACCCACAAATTAAAGGCTGAAATACCATAAATTACCTTCAGAACATGGCCAGGGAAAAACAAAAAAGTTGGGAAAAAAATTCAAAGGGTATTCTACCTGCTTCACTTTCCACCCAAGGAGATTTCTCTACAATTAAAGGGCAAAAACTGCTTTTTTCCCTAGAATGTAGAAAAGGAAACTATGAAATCAACCAAGACACAAATTTGAATAATTTGGTATTTTTTTTTCTAGAAACAACGAAGATTCTGAGCTCACATTGACACAAAGTATCCATCAAGATAATAACTATTGACTATTGCTAGTAAGAATTAAGAGAAAACAAGCACAAAAATCATATTCAGTATGCATAATTAAAGGGAATCAAACCAAAAACAGCTTACCAGTATAGGGTGTCACCCAGGCACACCTTTTCTTTAGTTGTAAGCTATCTGCTAGAGGCTCTGAAATACCACCAAGAACACTAGTTTTCGACTTCAAAGCCAATTGCCTCCTCTGGACTGCTATACCGTTTGACCTATACATCCGACCAGTTGATGCACGGCTATGGACCGAATCTGAAGACGCGTCAGACGAACAAGAAGCACTGCGTGATAAACTAGCATGAAGTAACTGCTCTTGCCTACTAACTGAACGCAAAGGAGGCGTTAACGGCTCAACAACAGTAGCTGATGATTTTAAGCCATTCTTCTCTTCAGCAAATACCATAACCCCCTCCTCCTCCTCCATCGATTTCTCCATCTTTCTCAGAGGCTTGGTTAAAGGTTTCCGCGAACTCACTGACCTCTGTGTCTTGTTTCCTTTGGGTCCAAGAACAGGCCTGAACTCCGAATCAACCCCATTCGTCGACCTGACTCTCGGAGTTCCTGACATCTAAGAAACACCCCAAAATCTTTCCCTTCTTCCACCAGACTTCAGGGTTATTCCATTCAAAAGCTCAACTTTCATAACTAAACCCTTATATCCAAAAAAAACCCACCTCCCTCTCAGAGCTTTTCAATGTAGATATGTTGAACTTGTTGACCCCTAAATTACCAGAATTAACTACTAACTCCCCAGAGCCTCACACAAGTCCTAAGGTAAGCCCTAAAAACAACACAAACTCACCACTATTCCTCAACCTCAGAGATCTCCACAAAAGAATTCAGCTTTTTCCCATCAAAAAATTACACCTTCTGTCATTCCTCTCAGAACCCCAGTCTTTCAGAACCCCAGACTCAATGAGACCCTCAAAATGACTTCCATTTCCAGATAATTTCTACTTCTAATACCTCTCAGAACCCCAGTCTTTCTTGCAAATGCTTGAATCATCCAAATGTAAACCCACCCCTTTTTTTTTTTTAACCAAAGCTAGGGCTTATAACACATACGTACACACTTTATATGTGGAGGACATCAGGACTACTGTAATGGGGATTTTTTCCAAGGGAATTTAGAGCAAGTTCATTTGAATAATAGTGGGGTGTATGAGAGCCTCGAGAGGTAGAGATTTTCTGGAGATTCGGCCGTGCAATGTATGAAGGAATTATATACATGTGTGTAAGTGTAATTCGAACAGGGGACTTTTGACTTAAGCCTTTCACTGCTTACAATGGAAAAAAAAGCTGACACTAGTGACTACTCCTATAATGGAATGGAATTCTGTTTGATACAGTATTTTCCGAGGAAGTGGAGAGAGAGAGAGAGAGAGAGAGAGAGAGAGAGTGGGTTAGGTTTACAGAGCACGTACCCGAAAGGGAGAATTGATCGTTCATGGAAGAGGCAGAGAGCGAGAGAGGTTTCAAAGAAGTGCAAGGGGCTTTTTAGGCTTTTTATGTTTGGTCCTTATTTACAAATATATATATACCGTCATTTTCAAATGAGAAGGTCCTTATTTTAGTTAAAATAAGGACCTCTCCACTTCTCCTATTTTCCATTCGAATTTCGATGATCCGAGCCGCTCAATATGTTCAGAACGTAATTTTATGTGTACCCGCGATGAATCAACAAAAAAAATGACCGGAAAAGGTTTCATTCAAGCAGTTTTTATTTGAACCGTTCGATAAAAAATAAACAAAAATTGCTCAGATGAAGCCTTTCCGGTCATTTTTTTTTTTGCTGATTTCTCACGGATACCCTTAAAATCACGTTCTGAACACATTGAGCGGCTTGAATCATTGAAATTCTATCGGGAAAAGGAGGTCCTTATTTTATTAAGTTAAGATGGTTCTTAGGAGAAGGGGACTCATTATATATATATATATATATATATATATATATATATATATTGGTCAAAGTTATGGTACACAGGGTATACAGTATGTTTAAATTTTGATAATTTGTGATTTTCATTATGACGATTTTTGGTTTCCTAATGCATATTTTTTATGCTAGTTACGACTTCTACTTTAAAATTTACGTGTTGAACAGGCCATTAACAAGTTGCCCATAATTAAAAAATATTGTTATTATGTAACCATAATTATTCATACCAGAAATCATAATACTTGTACCCCAACCAAATATTTGTGTACGATATCACAAATTAAATAATGCTACCCACAAATGTTATGACAATACCATAAATTGGTATTATCATACCACAATGAGTCGTATCAAAAATTCTTTGACATGTATGATATTCCGTAACAAAATCAAAATATGTCTTACCAGAATCAACAATTGTTATACCCAAACAAAATACATGTGTAAAATACCACAAATTCAGTAAAAATAACCAAATTTGTTATGACAACACCTAAAATTGTCATTTTCTTACCACAACGCGTTGTATCAAAAGAAAACATATTTAAATTCTACAAATTAAATATAACAAACCATAATTATTATGACAATACCATAATTTGGCATTTTCATGCCCATAACTGTCGTAGCAAAGGAAATTAATTAAAATATTCCGTCACAAGACCAAAATATCACAAATTCAGTAATATAGCCAAATTTGTTATGATAATACCATAAATTGACGTTTTCATACCTATAACGTGTCATATAAAAAAATTCAATCGGAATGTTCAGTTAACGATAATTATAAACTTATAATTAGCAATATACCAAACCACAAATTCAGTAATATAACCAAATTTGTTATGACAACACCATAAATTGACGTTTTCATACCCACAACGTGTCGTATAAAAAATATTCAATCGAAATGTGCAATTAATGATAATTATAATTAGCAAAATACTATACCAAAAATTCAGTAATATAATCAAATTAGTTGTAACAATACCATTAATTAACGTTTTTATACCCACAACGTGTCGTATGAAAAAAATTCAATCGGAATGTTTAGTTAACGATAGTTATAATCAATAAAATACCAAACCATAAATTTAGTAATATAACCAAATTTGTTATGACAACACCATAAATTAACGTTTTCATACCCAATACATGTTGTATTAAAAAATTCAATTAGAATATTTAGTTAACGATAGTTATAATCGGCAAAATATCATACCATAACTAAACGTCGTTAGAGAATATATTTTTAGAATGATCGATCATAACTGTTAGAATATCAAGTCATACGATATTCAGCATTGTCATCAAAATTAGATATCGACAACTGCGTAATCGAAAAAATTTAATGTATCCAGATACAAGAATGAAGTTGATCGCTTATCATTAGACTCTTAATCAGACAAAAAAATCCTTTTACTATTGAATTCGGGTGCCGATGAAAGGGCTTTCTAAACCCTATCGAGCCAAAAAATTACGTGGATTATTTCATTAATAAATATAACGAAATCAATGGTTTTGATCATCATTATTGTGTCGCGGTTGTAAATCAACCGTACATTCAGATACAACAGAGAAATTGGTTTTATATCAAGTATATTGAATGCACAATTTTAAATGTTCTTTTGGTATGACACATTGTGGTAAGAAAATGTCAATTTTTTGTATTGTCATAACAATTATGGTTATGCTATATAATTTACAGTATTTTACAAATGAGTGAGAGGGAGAGAGAGTCAAGGAAAAGAGAATAACTGTAGAGACCCGGATAATTTTAATTATTGAAATTATTTATTAAATGCCTAATTGAGAAAATATGAATTATTTGGTGGATAATTAGATTGTGAATTGTAATGAAAGAATTGAAATTAGGGGGAATGTATGTGTGATTTAGAGATAAGTTAGTATATATAGTGTGTGTGAGAGTGTAGGAGATAATTATATCTCACTCTCTCTCATCCGTTCCTAACCCCCCCCCCCCCCCTATCTCTCTCTCTCTCTCTCCTCTCCTCCCTTTCAAAACTCCACTTCATCTCCCAAAATCTTCAAGAACCAACCTCCCTCAAGCTTTCCATTCACGTTCTTGAGCTCGAAGATCCTTGGGTTGAGCCTAAATCGGAGTTTCAAAGTTCAAAAGGCTAGGGCTCGTTCAAATTACTTGAATCTCGGCCATTGTTGCAAGGTAGGGACTTCTTTACATCTTTTATATATTTATATGTTGATTTGGTGTGAAATCGTGCCTTGGGTTGTTGGATTTTAGTTGTTGTACTTGCCTTGAAAATCTGCAGAAATCGCTGCTCGAAACCTCGTGGTATCGATACAGATTAAGAGCTGTATCGATAATATAAACTTATCTTTCTGGTCAGAGAGTGTTGTTTCGATACGACTTTGGTGCGTATCGATACCACAGCCTTAACTCCAATTTTGCTTTTGTTGCTTTTCCGTCGATTGTTTTGACCCCCGTTCACTTCTAAACCCTCTTGGACATCTCCTAATTTATCTTAAGTCTAATTGACTTCTTTGGATTAGTCGACGCTATCCTCGTTCCATTGGCCTTCCGTTAGTAAGAACCGGATAAAAATTGACTTAATTAAACGTTGTTAAAGTGCTTTCGATAGATTGTTGGTATTTTGTGATTGTTCATGGTGCATTTGTGATGATGTTGGCATAATGTAGGATATTCTATCTATGAATGTGTTCATGGGCGAGTCTTAGCTTGCATGTGGTATGAGAAAATAGTTGATTTGGGTCAAAAGTTGGTTTGGGGAGTCCCAGAACGCATTTGGTGGTAATACGGAGACTTAGAGGGATTTCGTTAAGCAAGGGTGGTAATACAGTAACCCGAGTCGTTAGGGATTACCGTGACGCATGGGGTGGTAACACGGTAATCCTTATGGTGTAGTACGGTAACGCAGGGGGTGGAAATACCGATGGTGGGAGTTTGAGTTAGCGAGTCGAGTTGAGATTGTTTGAGTTGTTTGTGTCATATGATTCATGCATTCAATCTAGATAGAGACTCATTTACAAGTTGATCGATTATCATCTACCGAGCTGTACTTCCTTGTCCCATCATTTGCACTTATCATCATATTTACATATAAGTTTGGTAAAGATATTCCTACTGAGCTAATGTAGCTCAATAAAATCCTTCTTTTCAGGTTTAAATGCCGGGTAATAGACTGCATGCTATGGTGTGCTTGGACATGAAATCTTTTGGAAACTAACCTTATTTTAGTTACTTAATCATTTTCTGTAATTAATTCACTTTTGGTAAAGATGAGTTTGTAACTAATTATTCTTAAATTTCTTTTGACTAAAGAGATTGTAATATTCTAAACAAATTCGTACTTGTAATTAAGTTGATTTGAGCCGTGGTGCCAAAAGTAGTATAATTTTTTTTAAACTTGTGGGGATTTGCTTGTAAAGTTAAATACTCCCTCCGTCCCTTTATAAGTGTCTTATTTTGTATAATTTTAAAAAGTTTTTAAAACTTTTGGGGACAATTCACCAACTTTTACCCATTAACTTTATAAAATGAACACTTATTAAGGGACAGCTCAAAATGGAATACCGGATTATAAATAAGGGACGGAGGGAGTAGTTGAGAACTCTTTTGGATATTATTTATGTTATGCGAAGATTTTTTATCAAATTGGATTATTTATTGATGTTGAAAATCGAGGGCGTGACAATAACCTGTTACCTGGTAAGCCATTTTTCCATTGTATTAATTGATTTAATAAATGGGTGGTCCAGATTATTCACTTTTAAATCCAAGGGTTTAAAATCATGGTGTGTATGGTACACCCCCTAATAAATGGTGTGTTCCATAGGACTACCCATATATTTTTTAAATTTGTGCCAAAATTTTGTAAATTATTGATTCGTCTTAACGGAATCGAAAAAGTGAAAAAAATTACTTTGGCCCAAATATTTTAGGAAAATGATTTTGGTACCTCATTTTTTTTATTATGGCACTCCAAAGTTTATTTTTTAGTGTGTCTTGCTATGTATAATTTTTACATAAACAGACAAATTTTGGAGTGTTATCATAAACAAATGAAGTGCCAAAATCATTTTCCATATTTTTAGTATCCAAGATAATTTCTTTGGGTTTTATCTTTGATATTTTCAAAAATATTCGGATAAAAGGTCATAATTTTTTTGTACCTTTTTGATTCGTCTCGACAAAAGGAAACAATAATCCACAAAAAATGTGACGCAAAACTAACAAAAGAAAAAAAAATTGAATACAGACAAAACTCAAAAAAAGACCAAAAAAAACCATAACAGTGAGGTTAGTGACTCGGAGTATCATGTGACGTTGCAACGAGTGTATTTGATAAACAAATTATTGTGATAAATATACTGCAGGGTTTTTCGCTATCGCTTGTCTAACAAAAGCTTGTCACCCACTCATGAGTTGTCAACATGATAAGGTCGAACCTACGCTTGAAACATAGTAGGGTTCGATTCTCCCTGGAGGCAAACCATGATTTAAGTGGGAGGCCATGGCGGTGGGTTGCTTGTCAAGGTTATTGTGCAGTTGGGTCCAGTGGCTTGGAAAGTTTGTACCAAAAAAAAAAAACAAAAGTTTGTCGTCATGTTTCGACCTATTTAATTTGTCGCAACGTGATTTAGTGAGAGAATCATATGACTGACGCCACTTCTTCCAAGAATATTGGATAATTATCTGTCTTACATTAATTTGGGTGATTTGGAGTCGTTGATTTATCATGTGTCAATGGTGTAAATTATTTATGTAAAAAATCAGACAAATTGAAACTTGATAGGCGCTTGGTCAAATCATATTTTTCTCAAGAAAATACAGGATTAAAAGCAAAATGAATCTGTAAAATCTTACTAGTAACTGCTAATTTTTTTTTCAAGATAAGTAATAAATATGAGTTGAGATGACTACTACTACGCCATTGACGTAATCTCTGCAATAACAATTTATATATCAAAAACTAAAAATAAACAACTCGGACTAGCAAAATGTAACCGTAACTGAGCTCATTTTTGGCCGGAGAGGATACATTCTCGTTGAATATTTTTTTTGCGTTTTGACGTTATGGTTTGAACTGTTATATTTTCTCCCCCTTTTTCTTTTTCTTTTTCTTTTTCAAGGAATAGGAAAGCTATTCTTTTTGCTCTCTTTTAGAAACACTAGTGCTAATCCGTGCCTACGGCACTACGCATCCCTAGTGGAAGGGAATGGCAGTTATGTGATTTAGGTGAAAACCATGGATACTTAACCAGGAAATGGAAGGATGCACTACAGCCCTTGGATCAAATGAATCTATGCCGTTCTAACAACTTGTCCCCACACCCTTCTGTTTTATAATAGAGATATTTTTAGTAGAATTTTTTTACTCAGGTAAGAACAATATCAACAACTCCGTTTTTTCCCTTTGAAGAAACTTTTTCAATATTTGTTTTCCTATTGTATGTATCATGTTGCTAATAAGGGTCTTTTGAATTGTGATAAATCTATTTCAATCAAATGCCAATTATTAATACTATTAGAAATTTGGGCAAATTGAGTAGGAGAACATACTATAAGAGTTTTTGCTATAATAAGGACATAAATATTTTCCACCAAAGTCTAAAGAACATTCTGTCTAGGATTTACATAGAACCGCTCCCAAGGTTGACCGGCGTTGACCAAGGTTGACCGGCATTGAAAGTACCTTAAACCTTAGGGTACCCTATATGTGAAGTGCCTAAAATCTTGGGGTACCCTATGAAAGTGCCTAAACCGCTAAAAATCCTATTACATAAAAGTGCACCATAAAATCCTATAAAAGTGCTTAAAACCCTAGAGTAACCTATAAAAGTGCCTAAAAACCTAAGGTACTCTATAAAAGTGCAAACAAGATCGAAAAACACGAAAAAATACATATTTTGTGCTAGCCAAATAAGGTCATTGTCTCATTGAAGACAATTTAAATGAAAAAAGATTTTTTATGTATTAGCCAAACAAAACCCTTGTCTCATTAAAGGCAATTTTGTCTTTTCACGGACTCTAGACTCTAATTTTTTTTATTAATGGACTCTACACATTACAGAAACTTAGACCGGAGTTTTACTTAGACTGGACTAAAACTCCTATGAGGTTGTTTCATTTGAACTTTAGACTAATATACTATTTTTTCTTTTCACGTCTCTTTTCAATGAAAAATGACTTAACTATTTTTTAAATCAGAGAATGACTTTAACTATTCATTTAGGTTTTGCCATCAATGTCACTACTAACTCAACTTTGAAAAATGCATAATTAACATTACTTTCTTCATTAAGGTTTCTTGTTGAATTTGAATACCTGAACATTGCATTTTCAACCACTCTATGCCTCTAACCTACATATTACATAGTTTACAAACTTCATAGATTTGCACCGCCTTGGGTTTGTAGACTTTCCAGTGGAGTATCATATTACACCGCGTAATAAAACGTATTGATTACATGAGGCTATTTTTTTCAAACAGATCATGGATAAGTTATGACAACAAATTTTCTTCTGCCTTAGTACTGCACGCCATCGATCAAACCATGAGATAACACTTTACATCGCTCAAAAAAGAAACGAAAGACTAAGGGATCTATCTGAGGCGCTTGTTAATTACCAAGTGTTTAGGCTCGATTTTGAAGGGTACAAATAGAAAATTTTGTTTTCTTATTTTTCGCGTACGGATTCTCTCGAAAAATTCCAAAAATCCTAGGTTATGACTCTTATCTAAAAGAACTAAGAAAGAACATCTAAAGAAAGCATTCAGGAGTGTCCGTTTTTAAAAGCCAATGTTTCATAGCATTTCAATATTGAAAAATACTCCTGCCTAACCATTCCCACTTGGTTCTCGTTCATGAATGTGATCCATGAGCACGACCCTTGGGTTATTTTTCAAGGATACTCCTTCAACTATTACGTTTTGTCAACATGATCTCCTCATGTTTAAAACTCATCAATCTCACCCCCTCATCTATCAAAATTCATCAACTACACCCCCTCCCCTGATTTCCGTTAAAAATTTGGACGAAAACACACGAAAAGACTAAGTTACCCTTTTCTTTGGTCTGTGAAAGAAATAGAGTTTGGGACTTCGAAAAAAGCGCACACACCTCCCTTTCCTCTCCTCGTCCCCCCCTGTTTGTCTCCTCACCTGGCATGGATGAAATCAAGAAAATTGAAACCCTAGAACCCAATTGAGGACGTCAAACTCATCACATTCGAAACCCTAAATCAATTGCTCCAAATCATATATCTTGAACTCGTTTGAAACCCTAAATCTCCTTATTCCATCATGTTCAAAATCCTAATTACCTCTAGCGATAGAGAAGATGGCAGTAGAAATGAGAGAGCAGTGCAGATTTTTTCAATTTTAGATTTTTTTTTCACAATTTGGGTTTTTGAAATTCAAATTCAAGGTTTGGGTGGGGTTGGAAAGAAGAAGAAGATGGGGTTGAGAGAGAGAACTAAGGGTGGTTGGTTTGGAGGGATTTGGTGGGTTTTCATTTTTCTAGGTGGGGAAATGGGGAGATGGATGGATTTGGGAGATGGACAATAGAGAAAGGGAGAGGGCAGTAGAGATGGATGAGAGAGAAAGAGCAATATACGTTTGAGTGAGTATAAATAGCCCAAGGATATATTTCCCGCCCAAGGCAAGGGCATTTTAGGTTAAAATTTTGTTTTTCCATCCAACTTAGGCTAAAAAGTTAACATTTCTTAACAAAATTGGATGGAAGGGGTGTAGTTGATGAGTTTTGATAGATGAGGGGGTGAGGTTGATGAGTTTTAAACGTGAGAGGGTCATGTTGACAAAATGTGATAGTTGAAGGGGTCCTCGGAAATAAACCAATTTTTTTTTTTTTTGAAGTTTGGGAGCCTATTTTTTGTCTTTTCATTTTCAACTTTTTGGCTTTTTAACTTTTTGAATTATGGTCAAAATGTATTTTGGATTTGGTAGAGTGTTTGAAATGATATGTCCAAAATGTATTTTGCAACATAATTAGTATTTGGGAGATATGTGCAAAATGTATTCTGTAGGTTTTTTTGATAACCAAAATGAAAAAAAGTGGAAAATAAGAAGTCAAAAAGCTCCTCCTTACCCTCTTTTTCACTTCTCTTCTCTAAACAACAATTTGAAGAAATTGTTCTGGAAAATGAGGTTTGGGTGGCCCCTGCCAAACACCCAAAACTTCAAAATGCAATAATGAAAATGCAAAAAAGAGGTTGCCAAACAGGCACGAATTGGCATATGGAAGGAGAATAGAAGACTATACAGTGACAATAATGGTGGAAATAAGGGATACTGTTAATTGAAAGTACTTAAATATGTTAAGATTATCAAGAGATGTAGCAAAGTTGTCAACATCAATTAGTAGGAAACAACATGGTGTTTAAGAGAATGAGAGTCCGACTACGCGCACGGGCAAAGTGTGCACAGACAACTTGTCGGGTCCATATTGGAATCCCACACAAATGATTCAGATTCTGAATTTTGAATGAAAAGTTAAAAAATTGAATCAACAACTTACAGTTATCCTATTGAGCTGATTTTTTTGAAAGGCTACTCGAGAAATTATTTTAAATGCAATGTACGATACATCATTTGTTTGGATCCTCAAAGTGACCAATCAGATATATATATCCCAAGAATTGTCCAAGCAATTCTTTTTCTTGCCAAAAACCAATGTGAGCATTAACTTCTCCAACTTCCCTGCTAAATCTCAGTAAATGTCTCAAACCAACCAAACCGAGAAATGAGGAAACAAGATAGATGACTATTCCAAGCAAGAGATATGACAGAATACAGGAACATGAATAACACCAAAAAGATGTAAATGCAACCGTATCAGAAAGTTGGGTCAGTCAAACATAGAATGTGATGCAACATATCATTCAGACAAGGATCTCTATAAAGAGGAATGGCTGATCTTGTGTTTTCACCTGACAACAGAAACAGAATATACGGTCGAAGTTTTGATGACTTAGTACAAGTACTAATGTCCCTACGGTCAGTGTACCATATCTACAGGAATTTCTAGTGGTTTCCATAGTTCTAAAATTGTTAAACACCCGTGAAAAAGACTCGACACCCAAGTGAAGGGGGCGGAATAGTATATCCAGCGTGCTTAGTTGCGAATGTGCAACTATGACTAAGCAATTGAACTTTACAACATAACAATGGATAACACTTACGGATGAAACACTATAGTGTAGTATGCAGATACCTTTCACACTTCAAATATAATGAAGTTTTGAGAAATACCAATTCTAGCCATGAGGATTAGATGAATGCGACACTTTACACAATCCTTCGCCAAGTCCATGTATTGCAAGCTTTCCTGACAGAGAAGTTAATCATACACCGGATAACGGCTACCAACATCTGATCCTCCATTGATCCCATCACAATGACAAAAGATTTTGCAATTGAAGCAAAAATTTGGAACGAAAATGACTCGATACATCTTCCTTCTAACATCCACAAGCACACTCGAAAAAGGTTCGAGAATCCACAAGATACAATAAGTTGGCAAAACAAAATTTTCACACAGATGAAAGAAATAATCAAAGTTCGGAATTGTTATCCTTGTACTAATGGACAGGCGAAGAAGAGACGTAATAACCAAAACACATCTATTGAATGTTGTCTTCCAGCTGCCCTGACTCAATTACGTCCATATGTCGACATGATTGTGGCAATCATAGCATTCGGAAATGACATCTGCAAGTTAATGAAATTGCCAGTTAAAAATAGGAATAGCACATTCAAGTACAATTAAAACCCCTTCCCCAGGACCCAAAAATATATTTTTTTTTAAAAAAAAAAGAGCAGCAAAAGAAATGAGAACAAATAACACCTACTCCAGTCTCTACCTCAAAATTATGCAGACACCTAGTCCCAAAAGAATAGAAAAAGTTACATTAATCAAGTAGCACGTTTGAGGAAACAAAAACCTAACTAAGAATCAGAAAATAGCAGCTAGTGTTATTCATTTTCCCGGAGCCAATCTTAATATTTTCTGTTGATTTCACTCATGGCAGTCTATTGGTAGATGTGAGACACAAACGGGGGGCGGGGGGGGGGGGGGGGGGGGGGGGGGGGGGGGGGGGGGGGGGGGGGGGGGGGGGGGGGGGGGGAGGTTAAAATAAAACATGAAAAAAAGAGAGCAAGAAACGCCTGTTGCAACCGACCATTGATCCCGAAAGACGGGTGGGAGGCGGCAAATCATTCCCTTATCACCTAACAAAAGTTCCAGTCAATCAAGGCAAAAGCCACTGCAAAGTGGAGTGATGCTCCACACCAAAGTGCTCTCGAAAACATTCTAGAATCCATCGAAGTCCAATTTGTTCAGGTTCGTTCTAACATGTAATGACATTTTCAAGAACAACAATCACAAGAAGTACAAATCACTAACTGACATGCAAAAAGGTTTAGTCAATCATCTAAATCATAAAATGAGCATTATTGAGAAGATGAACACCCAACATACCCCAGTAAGCCACGACCCTGCCATACTCTAGGTGTGATTGTCAGGTTGACAACTGCAGCTTGCCTCAAAACCACTACAGATACTCCACAGCCTTGATTTGACTGAGCTTCAGAAGCAAGCTTTGACAACAAATTATCACCAGATTCCACATTCCCAAATTTCACAATCTGGTCTCCAAGTTGTAAGCCATCTTCTGCTGCTGGAGAATCCTCAGCTATCTCATCAACTAAAGCAAATGGTACGCTGACAGTTGCATCAACATCCATGGCACTTATCGTGTTTCCAGAAAGAACATTGTGGTAGGACGCAGATGTACCAACATGGACAATAGATGAATCTAGACTATTTGAGCCTTCAACATTACCTTGGAATATTTTAGGAAAGGACAGTTAGGTAGTTGCAAAACACAGAAAGGAACTTAATCAGAGTAAAACAACCGACAGATGCATATCCACTGAGAAAAATTTGTTCATTAAGTTATTTATTTCGAGGAAGAACCATCTGCCACTCGTTAGAAGCGCAAGAAATCTTTCAGAAACCTGTGCCACTTGTTAATTCGCTGCTTAATGGTGTGCTACTTTTTTTCACAATCCAATATCATGTAAAGGTAAATGAAGCACGAACACTCTCACAAGCAAGAGTTAGACATAATAACAATGGAGTGCAAGTGGACTGAAGTAACTCCCTTGAGCAGTTGAAAGGGCAAATAATGCTTCCTCAATTTGCAGAAGTGTGAATTTATAATCGCATCTAGAGAGGAAAAGACAGAAAATATAAGCCCTTAATCTCGTGTAATATTTTCTGATGAAGAGAGTATTTTCGATGAAGAAGATGAGGGAACTAGTGACACAATTTTTCGGAGGCATGCGTGTTTGATGGGAACATGGGCAGAGTACTTAAAAAGTAGCAGTCAATGTTGATTGTTTCCACTGCAAGGCAATCTTGGAAGTATAGCACCAGGAGATAATTACCTCACATAAGTTGGCTATCTACAGCTCCATCGATCAATGGTGCAGTACAGAATCAACGGTGCAGAACAGAAACTTCATACATGACTTACTTTAGTAAACATGAAATGCATCCAAAACTATAGACAGTTATAGAATGAAAAGAAAATGTTGGCACAAAATCCAAGTAAATATTATCCGTAGAAACATCAGCATTCACAAAAAATCAAATAATTCAAGTTTGTCACGTCGAGTACAAAACTATCAACGTACAATTAATTGGACTGCTTACTGGTCCGAGTCCTGCTTGCAGTTAGATCTTAGATGGCCGAAATAACAAAAGCTCAAACTCGCTAGGGAAAAAGAAGAAATATCTTTTGAAGCAAGAAAGATCCACAAAATAAGTCATTGCAGAAAACTTGGAATATTTCCCCCTTGCAAACAGAGAATATCAAATGGATCCCTTCTTCCTACCTGAATCTACAACGTGCGAAGACTTAGAAGCCAGCCTTGTTGAATGCAGAAGTTGTATATGTTGATCTATTCTCTCGGTGATAACCTTATGATCACTCCGCAATTCTGCAGCAGACAATTGAAAAACTAACAAAGCTAGTAAAATTATCAAGAGTGCAGAAGACTTTTACTAGTTACTGCCAAAGCAGTAGTTAACACTACCACTCAACATGGAAATAATGACAGACGGGTATTGAAAAGAAATTAGGCCATTATGTAATGCAATTAACGCAGGCCCATCTACTTTTAACCACAAAACCAAATAGACTTCAAAAACAGGAAACCTTCCCAATAACATGAAATCCAGCTATCTTCGGGCAAGAACAATTTCATTAGTCATTACCAAGCTAAACCATGGCAAAAATGTCACAGCAAAGGAAGGACAAACCTTGAAAAATAACAGTACAGCAAGAATTGGGATAAAAGTCCCATAGTTTCCGATGGCAATGAACATTTCCAAGCAAATCTACTGGTTTCCATTTATTTATTGACTAACATATTCCATAGAATGATATTACGTTGAACCCTCTTTCCATCAAATTAAAAATTCAGGTGATACATAAGTAGAACTTGGACAAGTCTACGACCCATGAACACCATTGAAATTTTGTTTATTTTCCAGATACAGCTAGAGATTACAATTGAACTTCACCAGGAATCATAACACACTCCTTGAACATGAAGTGTTCAACAAGAGGTTTACAATTCCTACTCTGAACAAATACCAAGAAGCCCTTTGAGCGATGCATCCCATATAAAGAGCACTGCAAACCATAAAACGATAACAGAGAAAGTGCAAAACCGCACCAGCGAGACGGTGCCGGTCTGCTCGAACAACTGGAATGTCAATATCCGCCCTCGGAAATCCCTGTAGAAAACAAAATCTTCAGCTTACTTCACCAACTGTAAGATGTAAGGCACTCCCATTTGTTGGTTGCTAATCGAATAATACTTTTAAGTCATGTTGTGAGCCCGTTATTCCACTGCAGTGGAGTGGACTGTGGAGGGGTTACATACCAATCCCTTGAAACAAGGGACGTAAAATAATCAGGAAGTGGTAATGTGGCATTGGTAAGAGCATCTCCAGCTACTGCTACTCAAATCTCCATTCAAACTCAAACCTGTATCTAAACGAGTTTTCTGAAACCAAACAACAAAAATCTTTATTTGAATTTTTAAAGGCATTTGTGTCTATCAAATTTACATCAAAGCAACTAACAGAACTTCTACTTTAATTTATGCTTAGGTGAGAGTCTGCCCTTTAAAATGTTTCATACCAATGAAGCTTCGAGTTTGAGTTTAAAGCAGGAGCTTGCCTAATCACCACAGCAACAATCCAGTCATATTACTCATCTGTGTTACATACCCTATTATCCTCTCACTATTAATCCATCCAATCGTCATTTCCTTACTTTCCCTGAATTCCCCACCACCCAAACAGCTCAATTCCAAAACCCTTAACTCAATTTGCAATCCAATTAACAAACACAATTACTGTTGTACTTTATGGGAGTCACACATAAACACAATGGAGAGAAAATTTCCGATATTATTCACCACGTAATAAAATCATACAAAACCTCTCAATCTCTCTCTCTCTCAGTTCCACACCTTTCTACTCCAACACATACATGTATATATACAAGAAAGGTGAAACAAAAGTCCAAAGCCATTTAAGGCTCAGTCACGCAAGAATCAAATCGCCGCCTAAAATCTCAGCTGTTGGTGGCTGAGATCTTTGACTTTGGTGCCTGGGTCACTCTCAATTGGGACCCCTCTCATCAATGGGTAAAATCCAACAATTACACGCATAAAAACAATCGGAGAAGGGTGAAGAGAAGTCCAATGGGAATCAAGTCCTGTGCTCCAATTGGAAGTGAGTGAGTGTTTTTCTCTGTTTGCCTTTCTAGGCTGCCTAGATGTTGGCTAGTTAGCATGTCTGTGATGTAAGGTGTGGTTTGGGAGGGTATGCCTTCCCTTGTGTTTGCCTGCCGTAACGCTGTTTTGGTTGGAGTTCAATAAAAATTTAATTTACCCAAAAAAAAAACCCGCACAACTACTCGCATAAACATGCAAAGAAAAACAAAAGATGAGAATACTTGCCTCGGAATCGATGAGGTTGCCGGAGAGGCCGGGTCCGCCGGGCCGGCAGAGGCGGTCGATGATGACGTTCATCTCGGCCTCCAGGGCGGTCCGTTTGTCCATCAGAGACATGGTTTCCGCCTTCAAATTCGTCCCCACCATTCCTGCCGTTTCTAGGGTTTCGGTTAGACCACCACTGTTTTTCGTTCTTGAATTTGAGAGAATCTCACAAACCCCAATTTGTGTACTGGTAGTAGTATGACGGTACCTGGCTTGGGGAAGAAGAACAAGTCTAGTTGTCCTTTTGATATGAGTTCTGCTACGCACAGAGACAATTCGCACAGAACCACCCAGAGACAAATGTATTTGGCCTCATTTCGGATCCCGAAAAAATCTAGAAAAATATCCATAAATTTTTAAATATTATTTTATGGAGCCCCTGTAAAAAATCAACTCCAGTGGATATCGATAAGGGTTACTTTTGGATTCGTATGGGCGAATTGAGCATTTCGCCTCTACGAATCCAAAAGTAATACTTATCGACATCCAGTGGAGTTGATTTTTTACAGAGCTCCATAAAATAATATTCAAAAATTTATGGATATTTTTCTAAATTTTTTCAGGACCCGAAATGGGGCCAAACGCATTTGTCTTTGCGTGGATCTCAGCAGATTGTCTCTGCTGAAAGTATTTTTGTTTTGATATCAACATTTTTATTTTTTTTAAGTGTTGAAAATGTATGTATTTTTTTATTGAAAGACACAAAAAAAGGGGAATATAAAAAAAATAAGTGTAAAAATTATTTTCCTTAAATTTCTATAGAATAAAAAGAATTCTAGACAGATTTTGAAAAAAAATCATATGCGTTGACGCTTTTAAAAAATATGAATGTAAAAAACCAAAAACATAACAGGAAAAGCCTAAGGTTCTGCTTAGAACCTAAAAGAAAAGAAACAAAAATAAAATAAAATGGAAGAGAAATGAAAAGAAAACAGAAGGAAAAAATTTATCTCCCTTTTTTTTCAACCAAACAATAGAAAAGATTTTTTTTTTTTTTTTGTTTTCTTTCTTTTCCTTACGTTCCATAGAGAGCCTAACTCTGTTGAAAGAAAAAGAAAATTAAAAAATTTTCCTTTTCGTTGTTTGGTTAAAAAAGAAAAAGATAAAAAAATAAAAATTTTAAATTCAATGAATAATAAATTATCCCTCCTATTTTCCTTTTTTTTTTCTCCCTTTATTTCCTTTTCTTTTCTCTAGATTCCAAACATAGCCTAAAGTTGGAGAGAATGAAATGTACAGAATAATCGCTCGGTACATATGCTGGTGATGGTGACTGACGTCAGTGCATTCATCATCTCTCTCTCTCTCTCTCTGCCGCTTTGTCAACCCAATCCAATCCTCTCTCTCTCTTTCTAAACTAGGAACAAGCCACTGTGCAAATGGGAAAGTTGCATTATAAATAGATAGAGATACCTCACATCCTGAAATGGCCGCAATTGTAGTGTATATTTAGCCTCTTCACCTGCTTCGACGACTTCCTCATCTTCTTCTTCACTTGTTTTCAGAAAATTGCGATCCACTCCCCCTCTGGGTCTCTCTTTTGTAGTTACACCCTTGTGTTGTCGCAGAGGTAAGCGCATGGCTCACTCTCTCACTCGCGCCACTCTCGGCCTCACTCACCCTGTTCAAATCGACCCCCCTAAGGTATCCTCTCTCTCTCTCTCTCTCTCTCTCTATATATATATATATATATATGCTTGTATGTCTCTTTGGTTGTATTGCACCATGATTGTTTGGGCTAGAATTAGTCAGTTGTGGACTTCTTTTATATGGGTCTCTTAAGTCATTCCATGTGTATTTAAACATTGTGTCTTAGTCAGGGCCGGCTCTAAGATTTTGGGCCTAAGATAGATAATGAGGCCCTTAATAATATTTACGATAATAAAATAACAAGTAGTTAAATGATTTTTTTCAAAGCCAAATGCATGTATTCGACAAGGAAAAAACCCATACAAATACTAATCTATGATCCTGTTTTCTCTTCTTTGATCTCTAATTCATCTTCTTCCATTTTATTGTGTGTTCAGGAGATTAGAGCTGGTAAGGGTAGAATATGCATAAAACTTATATAGGAACCTATCACATGGGATCATTTTTCAAGAAGCTCTACATGAAGACAGCCGCCCGTGATCTGCATTTTCTTTTTCCTTTTTTGTTTCCTATGATTGAGCAAGTCAGGTTGGGCCCAACCATTGGGCCTGTGTCTCTTAAATGTAAAATAGGTGATTTTGGTATTAAAATGGGCCTCTAGTGTTGCTATATCCAAAAAGATTGGACATATATAATGGGTATCCAAAAAAATAGGAGGCCCCTAATTTTTACACATTCTTGGGGGGCTGAAGGCGCCGGCCTCTTGGGCCTTAGCCCAGAGCCGGGCCTGGTCTTAGTCGCCTAGCACCTAGGTTGTAGTATGATTGTTTTTTCTGGCTAAAATCAATCAACTGTGGACTTCTTTATTTGGGTCTCACTCCATATACGTATCTAAACATTTGGTGTATTGAATATACACACACTTTGTATCCTGTAATCTCCTATGTTTGTATGTATCTCTTTGATTGTGTTGAGTGACTATTCTTTTTGGCTGAAATTTAGTTTTTGTGGACTTCATTATCTGGTCTCATTACATGTATGTATGGAAACATTTTGTGTATTGTCTTATAAAAAAAAAAAACATTTTGTGCATTGAATCATTGATGCATTAATTGTTGAGCTTCTCTTGTTCAGTTTATGGGTTCACTCTTTTTTTCACATAAGTGTCGACCTCTGAGGAGTTATCATTTCCACTGATTATTGGTTAATTGAGATTTATATTTGGGTCTTCATGTATGAACCTGTTGTTCCTTTTTTTTTTTTTTCTATAGCCCTTGCTCAAATCTTAGAACCTCCCAAATGCGTCTCTTCCTCACTCAAACTCGTATCAGTTTTAATCCAATCGAAGGGGACTTTATTTTACTTAAAATTCGCAAGTCTACCTTGTGGCTTTCTAAATTACCATTTTTCTGTCACATATGTATGCTTAATTTGAGTTTTTTCATTGGAGTGCTTCATATCAAACGAATCTTTGACTCAATATTTTTTTTTTATCAAAGTTAAGAGTTTGAGCAAGGTGGTGGAGATGGTCTAACATATATCCTGTCAACTGACGTTGTTTCTAAACTAGATTACATGAGGAATTGAAATTCTAATTATTTGTGCTCATGTTTGGGGAAATTCTGTTAGATTTCTTTTTCTGGGAAAGAGATCGATGTGGTGGAATGGAAAGGAGATATACTGGCAGTGGGTGTCACTGAGAAAGACATGGTCAAAGATGAAAACCTGAAATTCCAGAACCCAATCTTGAAGAAACTGGACTCCCATTTGAGTGGTTTGTTGGCTGAAGCTTCTTTGGAGGAGGATTTTAATGGGAAAGTTGGACAGTCAACTGTTCTAAGGCTTTCGGGAATTGGGTCAAAAAGGGTTGGGTTAATTGGGCTTGGACAGTCCTCATCAACCACCGCTGCCTATCAGAGTCTTGGTGAGTGCGTTGCTGCGGCAGCAAAGGCTTCTCAGGCGAGTAATGTGGCCATTGTGATTGCTTCTCCTGAGGGGCTCTCAGCCGAATCAAAACTTCATACTGCTTCAGCGATAGTATCTGGTAATAGTTTGCTTCATTTTTTCTTGTTTTTCAACTCCTGGGAGCAACTCCAACCCTATTCTCCAATATCTATTAGCCAAGTGTACTTAGAGTAAATCATTTTTTCAAACATTTCAGCCATAATTTTCCGTTTCTATATATGTATATATTTGTTAAAATCCCCTGAATTATCTTCACAACTCAACTTTCTCTCCAAATTGTTGATTTGGATACTTTTATATAGCTATCACATATGTCCACATTGGCATGATATTGATTGCATTGTCAATAACTTTTCAAAACCAATTTTATGAACATCTGGATCTGTTTATAATTAGTTGTGTACGTTTATGCAAATGGAGACATCTATATTTTGGGTTGAGTCTCCAAATTTGGCAGCTCTAATCAGGGTTTGCATTTCAGAGAAATGCAACTGGGTAGAGATGCTCTGTATTGCAGTGACACATGTTTGGGTTCGTATGGGATTGAATTTGGTGGAATGGCTTGAATGTTGTAGGAACTGTGCTGGGTACATTTGAAGATAATAGGTTCAAGTCAGAGTCAAAAAAATCATCGCTTACATCTGTTGATATTCTTGGTCTTGGAACTGGATCTGATCTGGAAAAGAAGCTTAAGTACACTGAAGACGTTTGCTCCGGGATTATCCTTGGGAAAGAGCTGGTAAATTCGCCCGCCAATGTCCTAACCCCTGGTCTGTATTCACCATTCAACCTTATAATTTTCCGTGTTCTTTTGTCTACTTTGTATAATGTGCATCTGATGCATACCTATTGTACCTTTGATATGTTATGTTAGTGTCTTAAAGTGCTTTAATTTTCTATTCTTCCTTTTTTCACATTTGTCGATGTTTTCTGTTCAGTAAGATAACCGTTGTTTATGATGATTCTTATATCCACAGGGGTTTTAGCAGAAGAGGCTTCAAAGATTGCCTCCATGTATGGCGATGTTATTTCTGCAACAATTTTGGATGTAGAGCAATGCAAGGAACTGAAAATGGGTTCTTACCTTGGTGTTGCTGCCGCATCGGAAAATCCTCCTCATTTCATCCATTTATGTTACAAACCGCCCAGTGGACCTGTTAAAACAAAGTTGGCTTTGGTAGGAAAGGGGTTGACCTTTGACAGGTGATTATAATATCTATTTTCTCCAAAAAGAAGAGATTCTAGTTCAAGTCATCACTTGACCAAAACAACATGGGTTTTTAGTGGTTTCGTGCCATTTAAGTTGGAGAATGTGAGCCGTTTACTTTGATAGGGGGATGTCTGTTCACTTGAGGTTCTTATTGCTCTGGTTGATATAACATTTATCCTTCTTCTACAGGAACTCTTAGTTTCTACTTCAGCTGGCTCTTGTCTGCATTGGTTACAGAGCCTATGTTTTTCAGCTTAATTTCTAAACTTACTTTTAGTTTTGAGTAGAGTTTTTGTTTTCTGATTGATCTCGTCATATAAGTTCAGTGAGGAGGAAAAAAAAGACTAAAAACACCCAAAAGCTTAGACATCCCAAAGATGCTGATACTTATCTCTTATGTCTGTAGTGGCGGCTACAACATCAAGACAGGACCTGGCTGTTTAATTGAGCTCATGAAATTGGATGTTGGAGGTTCAGCAGCAGTTTTGGGTGCTGCAAAAGCTCTTGGTCAAATTAAACCTGCTGGAGTAGAGGTGAATTATTTTTTATTGGGCCTTCATATTGTCGTTACATTGACCCAGTGTGACATGAAGAATTATCAGTTCAGCAGCATGTTTTTCCTCTTTTATTTTTCTTTTACTTTCCCCCTCTAGATGTGTCCTTACCTTTCATTTTCTGACTTAAGTTTTTTGATTGCAGGTTCATTTCATAGTTGCAGCTTGTGAAAATATGATTAGTGGAACGGGTATGAGGCCTGGAGATATTGTCACAGCTTCAAATGGAAAGACAATTGAGGTAGTTCCTTGAGTTTGAAGGAAGAAATGTGAAATGATAAATTGCATCGTCCTAATTTTCACATATGCATGCTTCTCATAATTCTCTTTGTTTTTTGGTTCACTTTTTATGTGATTTGTCACTGGTTACTGATGTGAATACTGAATACTCACCACAGAGAAGGAAACTTCATGGGGTGTTTGAAATAGATTGACCTTTTCATAAGTGAATGAATAAATGGAAACTTGAAACAAGAGAGAAGGTAGAAGTGTTCCAACTACCATAAATGGGGGGTCAGGGATATGGCAATCCGATGGAGAAACGATATAGCCTATTGCAATCATATCCAGTCTAATCTCTCCCAAATGGTGCAAACTTATCCTGCTACCAAACGTGGCATGAGAGTCTTCACAAGACAATGATGCAACAATGGGAGACAATGGTTCAATCTGTAATCATATTTCCAAGTAGACCCTTAACTAAGCTGTACACCATCCAATTTTATTGGATATTGGCTGTACTAGTGTACATAACATAATAAGTAGACTCGTATTGTCCTCATGTTCTCTTCATTCTCACAGAGTACTTGATGCATTGCGAACTGCAGTTTAGTGACTGATATGTCAATATAATGCTCTATTTCTACGATGCAGGTCAACAACACTGATGCGGAAGGCAGACTTACGCTAGCGGATGCTCTAGTTTATGCCTGTAACCAAGGTGTAGAGAAGGTAGCGTAATATAGAACCATTAGGCAATACTCCATATTACACATATCACTTGTAAACCAAGCTGTTTTAAAACTTAATATTTGCATAGCCCACTGGTCCGTTTTTATTACCCTTTATATAAATTTTGTTCTATCTTTGGAAGTCTACTTTTGATTTCATAGCTTTGTTGACACTGTTAAATTGTTTTGCAGATAGTTGATCTAGCGACACTAACAGGGGCATGCATAGTTGCTCTTGGGCCCTCAATTGCTGGTATTGTTCTCTGAAATTCCCCTCTTTATTATCTTGGTGTTAAACTTGGGATGTGAAACTGATGTCTCTTCTAGTAATTGGCTGAGTTAGAGAACTGTGCTGTAATTTATTGTAAGTATGTCATGAACTACACCCAAAGACAAATTTTAGTAGGAGTTGAAGTGATAGTGGTGAACATATTATGGAAGTAATAGATTAGTGCATTTGTTTAGAGAAGAATGCCCCCCCAGAATATGGGATTCCCTTGCACAATTTGCAGAATTACATGAAGTTTCACACCCAAAGGATTTCGAGACATTTTATGGAATAGTGTGGTTTGAACTTTGAACAAGGTTTGGAGTTTTTTCTATTTTCCTCTTTAGGATTGTTCTTGGTAATTGATATGGTAACCTACTCACGAGGCAGTTAATCATAAAAAGAAGAAGATAAAAAAGGAAAAGGAAAATTACACACGGAGCAGGCACTCTCCTTGACAGATTTGAAACAATTGTAGTATGTTCTTGATTGAAAGACTGCGTTTAATGACAGGTGTGTTTACGCCTAGTGATGACCTTGCAAAGGAGGTAATGGCAGCTTCAGAGTTAAGTGGGGAAAAACTTTGGAGGATGCCTTTGGAGGAAAGTTATTGGGAGTCGATGAAGTCAGGAATAGCTGATATGGTCAACACTGGTGATCGTCAAGGTGGTGCCATCACAGCAGCTCTTTTCTTGAAACAGGTATCTGTTGCTTCTACTATATACGAACATGTTTGGCATAGAATGCCATGTCATTGTTGACTTAAGGATCTAAAATACGGCCTTTGGATGAGTTATCCGAGTGTTTTGGAAGTTGGAACACGACATGGCCGTTTGGCTTGTACCCACCCAGCAATTTTGGGGTAAGTGGGGATGTGCATGTGCTCACCTTGTTCCCTTTTCTTTTGGATGGAAAATTGCTTCTGGGGAACACCACTTTGGAGAGTGTTCACTCTATGCCAATCTGAGACTGTAACTGGATCACGGAAGTCTGTGTTTAGAGCTAACACGAATCAAAATGTCATTTGAGGTATCTATGTCTTGCGACAGTTGTGGGGGGCATGTGCTAACCTTGTCCCCTTTCCCTTGAAAAGATGGGCACATGGCCACGTGGTGTTTGATGAACACTAGAGTCTTTTGTCCATTATGAAATCACATAAAATTTATAGGACTTCAGTACTCATTTGAGTATCTTATGTTCTATCATATGTTTATAGGTCTTTCGATGCTTGTTACTCGTTAGTGGTTCTTTTGTCCATCATGATAGTATCACATAAGATGTAAAGGACTTCGATGCTCTTATCTTTCTGCCAGGTTTTCTTGGTTCTAGGCTGACAAAATTTGACATAGAACTTTTCCCCCCTTCTTTCTTCAGTTCGTTGATGAGAAGGTTCAATGGATGCATATCGACATAGCTGGCCCCGTCTGGAATGATAAAAAGAAAACTCCAACTGGATTTGGCATTTCAACTCTGGTGGAATGGGTTCTGAAAAACTCTTCCTAGTTACATCTCAGAATTTCCTCTTCAGGGGAGAACACCACCACTTTGACCTATGGACACAGGTAAAGGAGAGATCGTAAGGGGGTCGTCATTTGGCGCGGTAATATCCCATCGAATAAAAATCTTTTTCCAGGAAAGAATAAGGCAAGTTATGAGCCGAGGCATTTGGCTGTCCAGAGTATTGCTTCGGTTAAAGTTGACTGTTTGATTTTCTCTCTTTTACTTACCTAAACTAAAATTGGAAATGGTTTCTCCTATTTGAAGTTTTTTCAGAAGGGCATTTCAATCCACGTTACCTGATCGTTTCTTTTCTTACTCTTCTTTTTCTCTTTCTTGCGGTGTTTTACGCGTTTGTGGTATGTCTGTTTCTGAGAATATGGTTGATAAACACACTAAGTTACTCGAGTATGAGATTGTGTGTGCTCGTTCAAACTCAGTTTGTTAGGTAAAACAAGTCAAGCTTATGTTTTTGTGAAGCTCGTACGTTTTTTAACAAGATATTACTTGACTCATTTTTAAAGAATCCTTGGTTGGATCAAGTAAAGCTCGTTTGAGGTTGGCTCGCTCGATAGACAGTTCTGATTTCGAATAATCTATTAGCCCATTCGACAAGGTTCTACGTACTCTCCCTCTCTCTCTCTCTCTCTGGGCAAAGAATTCTCTGAGCAGTGGCTCGAATCAAATTCTCCACAACCGGGAATTAAGGCAACGGAACATTTTGGATATGAAAGTAGTAGTTGCAGCATACATTGGTAAAAGCTTCATAATGAATGACATCTTAAAAGCAGGCATCAATCCCTGCCGGATTACCAGGTAATTGTTCACGGAACCTGGAGTACCATGCGACGTTTAAGTGTTATTTTAACTAATGACGTAGCAACAACGTAAATGAATAAGGTGTCAACATTCACTTTTATTAAATAGTTAGGAGACAAGTACGATTCATGGTACATTCAATTCGAAAGAGTATGGAACAATTTTCCTCTGACCATTATACGTTCAACCATCATACACGGTCGGTGCGCCTAGATATTTTAGGGAAGAACAGTTAGGTAGTTGCAAAACTCAGAAAGGAACTTAATCAGAGTAAAACAACAGACAGATGCATATCCACTAAGAAAAATTTGTTCATCAAGTTATTTATTTCAAGGAAGAACCATCTGCCACTCATTAGAAGTGCAAGAAATCTTTCAGAAACCTGTGCCACTTGTTAATTCGCTGCTTAATGGAGTGCTACTTTTTTTCACAATCCAATATCATGTAAAGGTAAATGAAGCACAAACACTCTCACAAGCAAGAGTTAGACATAATAAGAATGGAGTGCAAGTAGACTGAAGTAACTCCCTTAAGCAGTTGAAAGGGCAAATAATGCTTCCTCAATTTGCAAAAGTGTGAATTTATAATCGCATCTAGAGAGGAAAAGACAAAATATAAGCCCTTAATCTCGTGTAATATTTTCTGATGAAGAGAGTATTTTCGATGAAGAAGATGAGGGAACTAGTGACACAATTTTACGTAGGCATGCATGTTTGACGGGAATATGGGCGGAGTACTTAAAAAGTAGCAGTCAATGTTGATTGTTTCCACTGCAAGGCAATCTTGGAAGTATAGCACCAGGAGATAATTACCTCACATAAGTTGGCTGTCTACAGCTCCACAAATCAACGGTGCAGAACAGAAACTTCATACATTACTTACTTTAGTAAACATGAAATGCATCCAAAACTCTAGACAGTTATAGATTGAAAAGAAAATGTTGGCACAAAATCCAAGTAAATATTATCTGTAGTAACATCAGCATTCACAAAAAATCAAATAATTCAAGTTTGTCATGTCGAGTAGAAAACTATCAAATTAACAATTATCTGGACTGCTTATTGGTCCGAGTCCTGCTTGCAGTTAGATTAGATGGCTGAAATAACAAAAGCTCAAACTCACTAGGGAAAAAGAATAAATATCTTTTGAAGCAAGAAAGACCCACAAAATAAGTCAATGCAGAAAACTTGGAATATTTCCCCCTTGCAAACAGTGAATATCAAATGGATCCCTTCTTCCTACCTGAATGTACAAGGGGCGAATACTTAGAAGCCAGCCTTGTTGAATGCAGAAGTTGTATTTGTTGATCTATTCTCTCGGTGATAACCGTATGATCACTCCTCAATTCTGCAACAGACAAGTGAAAAATTAACGAAGCTAGTAAAATTATCAAGAGTGGTGAAGACTTTTACTAGTTACTGCCAAAGCAGTTGTTAACACTACCACTCAACATGGAAATAATGACAGACACGGGTATTGGAAAGAAGTTAGGCCATTATGTAATGCAATTAACGCATGCTCATCCACTTTTAACCACAAAACCAAATAGACTTCAAAAACAGGAAACCTTCCCAATAAAATGAAATCCAGCTATCGTCAGGTAAGAACAATTTCATTAGTCATTACCAAGCTAAACCATGGCAAAAAAGTCACAGCAAAGGAAGGAGAAACCTTGAAAAATAAAAGTACAACAAAACTTGGGACAAAAGTCCCATAATTTCCGATGGCAATGAACATTTCCAAGCAAATCTACTGGTTTCCATTTATTTATTGACTAACATATTCCATAGAATGATATTACGTTGAACCCTCTTTCCATCAAATTAAAAATTCAGGTGATACATAAATAGAACTTGGACAATTCTGATACATAAATAGAACTTGGACAATTCTACGACCCATGAACACCATTGAGATTTTGTTTATTTTCCAGATACAGCTAGAGCACGCATTACAATTGAACTTCACCAGGAATCTTAACACACTCCTTGAACATGAAGTGTTCAACAAGAGGTTTACAATTCCAACTCCGAACAAATACCAAAAAGCCCTTTGAGCGATGCATCCCATATAAAGAGCACTGCAAACCATAAAATGATAACAGAGAAAGTGAAAAAACACACCAGCGAGACAGTGCCGGTCTGCTCGAACAACTGGAATGTCAATATCTGCCCTCGGAAATCCCTGTAGAAAACAAAATCTTCAACTTACTTCACCAACTGTAAGATGCAAGGCAGTCCCATTTGTTGGTTGCTAATCGAATAATACTTTTTAGTCATGTTGTGAGCCTGCTATTCCACTGCAGTGGAGTGGACTGTGGAGGGGTTACATGCCAATCCCTTGAAACAAGGGACGTAAAATAATCAGGAATGTGGTAATGTGGCATTGGTAAGAGCATCTCCAGCTACTTCTACTCATATCTCCATCCAAACTCAAACCCATATCTATACGAGTTTTCTGAAACCAAACAACTAAAATCTTTATTCGAATTTTTAAAGGCATTTATCAAATTTACATCAAAGCAACTAATGGAACTTCTACTCTAATTTACGCTTAGGTGAGAGTTTGCCCTTTAAAATGTTTCATACCAATGAAGCTTTGAGTTTGAGATAAAAGCGGGAGCTTGCCTAATCACCACAGCAACAATCCAGTCATATTACTCATCTGTGTTACATACCCTATTATCCTCTCGCTATTAATCCATCCAATCGTTGTTTCCTCACTTTCCCTGAATTCCCCACCACCCAAACAGCTCAATTCCTAAACTCAATTCGCATCCAATTAACAAACACAATTATTGTTGTACTTTATGGGAGTCACACATAAAGACAATGGAAAGGAAATATCCGATATTATTCACCACGTAATAAAATCATACAAAACCTGGCAATCTCCCTCTCAGTTCCACCCCTTTCTACTCCAACACATACATGTATATATACAAGAAAGGTGAAACAAAAGTCCAAAGCCATTTAAGGCTCAGTCACGCGAGAATCAAATCGACGCCTAAAATCTCAGCTGTTGGTGGCTGAGATCTTTGACTTTGGGGCCTGGGTCACTCTCAATTGGGACCCCTCTCATCAATGGGTAAAATCCAACAATTACACGCATAAAAACAATCGGAGAAGGGTGAAGAGAAGTCCAATTGGAATCAAGTCCTGTGCTCCAATTGGAAGTGAGTGTGTGTTTTTCTCTGTTTGCCTTTCTAGGCTGCCTAGATGTTGGTTGGTTAGCATGGCATGCCTTCCCTTGTGTTTGCCTGCACCTTGTTTTGGTTGTCAATAAAAATTTAATTTACCCAAAAAAAAAACCCGCACAACTACTGATATGCAAAGAAAAACAAAAAGGAATACTTGTGGTTTGCCGGAGAGGCCGGGGCCGGCAGAGGCGGGAGGGTATCGGCCTCCAGGGCGGTCGTTTGTCCTTGTGTTCGCCTCCCCACCATTCCTTCCGTTTCTAGGGTTTCGGTTAGACCACCACTGTTTTTCGTTCCTGACGGTACTTGGCTTGGGGAAGAAGAAGAAGTCCAGGGGAGTTTATAAATACAACTTCAAATTTACTGCATGTAACTTGTTTTTAAGTAAATAATATTCGGACAAAAATACCCTTATAAAAATGGACAAAAAAAATTTACAACCACAAATTTACCCATCCAACAATCCCAAAAACGTTTCCCTCCATTTTTTTCATCTCTTTCTCCCTGGGATAAATCTTCTGGTCTTTCTCCAGGCCACCACCATTGTTGAGCTCCCACCTCCCACAACTACTCGCCTCCAAACTCTCACCTCACACCTCCTAACTCTTAAAACTCTCATAAACATGTTTCCTCTCCCTCCATTGGTAAAGAAAAGAAAAACAAAAGATGAGAATACAATGGAAATGGAAGTTGACAAGGAAGAGGGAGCCATGGATGTTGTAGTTTCAGAGCCGGAATCGATGAGATCCAATTTCTGTTGCCGACATTATCATATTCTAGAGCTTGATTATATTCAAAAATTTCAAACTCTAGAATCCAAAATTTCTGAAAAATACCATATTCTATAATCCGGAATATCAAATTGGCCCGCAGAGGCTTAGAGGTTTTAAATGGTCGATGATGACGTTCATGTTGGTCAATGTAGTGTTTGGTTTTTTGTGGATATAATCGGCCTGAAATTTATGTAATGATTCCAGAAATGGCCGAGTTTTGGTCCGTTTGTCTTGTGTTTGAAATATTTATGAAATTTCATCAGAGACATGGTGTTTCCGCCTTACATAAATTTTAGGTATTATAATAAATTCGTATTATATCCACAAAAAAACAAACACTACATTCCCCACCATTCCTGAACCATTTAAAACCTCTGGGAAGTATATTAGTTCGATTTTTTTCTAGGATTCTACAATTTGATATTCACTATAAATTTTTCGAATATGTTAGACTAGAGTTTGAAATGTTTGAATATGATCACCACTCGGGACAGAGAAACAGTTTTTCGTTCGATTTTGGCTCCAAATCTACAACTTCCGTGGCTACCTTTTCTTTGTCAACCACAATGTTGGTTGCAAATGAATCTAATCCCCAAAGACCAAATTCGAAATGCATATTGCTTTCATTCGTTGGGTAAAAATACTTCTTAGTGCGGCGGTGCTGTGGTGTGGTGATTGATGGCATTTGGGTTGGGGTGGGGGGGAGGGAGTGTTCAAACAACGGGTAGGGAGGGAGGAGAACGGGGAGAAAGGGGAATGGTTGTGGGGTTTTTAGTTTCAAAACTGGGAAAGTTTGAGTAAAGAACGGGGGAAGAAAGAGGAGGGGAATGGAGAGAGGGTGGGTGGGCTGTGGTAGGGTAAGGAAGGGTAATTTTGGAAAATTATGAGTATTTTTGAGGTTGTATGTAATAAATTCTTATAAGATTTGTAGTTGTAGTTAGCAAGAAGTTACGTACAGTAAATTTGCAGTTGCATTTATAAACTCCCGAAGTCTAGTTGTCGTTTTGAAGAACCTCGCGTCTTGTAAACTGGAGGTCACGACGTCGTTTCTGTCATGCCTGAACTCGAGGGCCAAATTTAATATAGAATTGCTGTTTTTGACTTAATAAAATAAATATGAGATATATATATATATATATATATTAAATTTAGAGATTAATTTTCACACTCTTTTTTTATATCTACACTCCTTTTTTTATTTTATTTTTAAGTGTTGAAAGTGTATGCATTTTCTTAATTAAAGACGAAAAAAGAGTGTGAATATAAAAAAGAAGAAGTGTAAACACTATTTTCCTTAAATTTTTATAGATTACAGATTTAGCTGGGTAATCAAAGAATTATAAAGAATTAAAATTGTGAAAAATAATAAAAAGAATTCAACACAGATTTTGATAAAAATTCATATATGACGACACTTTTAAAAACAGACGAAGGTGAAAAGATGAAACATAACAAGAGAAGCCTAAGGTTCTGTTAGGAATCTAAGGAAAGGGGAAAAAAAAATGGAAGGGAAATTGAAAAGAAAATAGAAGGAAGAAATTTACTATTTATAAAATTTAAAATTGTTATTTTTTTTTCTCACCCAACAAACCAATAGAAAATAAATTTTTTTAGTTTTCTTTCTTTTTCTTATGTTGAAACGAATAGAGCCTAAAGTTGGGGAGAATGAAACGTACAAAATAATCTCTCAGTGCATGTGCCGGTGATGGTGACACAAAGGCCAAAGTCTTAAGGTATTTTTAACCTATCGATACAAATTTTTTTAACCAAAATAGCTAATGAAGTTTCTGATGTGGAGGATCCTTAGTCCTTAGAAGATAACCACAGAGCATACGCTTCAATTTTTCTTTTAGAAAAAATTTGAAGCAGTGTTGAAAAATAAGTTCCTAGAAAGGGTTTAAACTAGAACAAACACCATGGCTCTGATACCAAATTTGCAGACATGAAGTGGGTACAAACACAAAGTAGGTTATGATCAAAGAGAGTGAATATAAGATACAGGATATATTAAGAAAACATTGATTTCATTAACTGGAACTGACTTGGATTACAATACGGGGAAATCCTCCTTTTATAGACGTAAAGAGGGGCTGCTCCAGAAATGCTAGAGGCACATCAGTGTGCCACACATCAGGCACACTCCTCTCACATACAAGGGGGTCCACTAGAACGGGCCCCACCTGTATGTGAAAGGAGTGTGCCTGAGGTGTGGTACAACTGATGTGCCCTTAGCACCTCAGGGGGCTGCTTAGCGTGATTGCTTACAGCAAATAGTCTAAGTCCAGTCCAAGCCTAGTCTGCCACACTTATTACATTATACTGTTACACCTATGACTTTTGTTACTACTGAAGTTCACACTTACTGACTACATACATCACCTATCGACAAAAGTACAAATAGTACACACCAATTATATAAATTACAAACAGTACACATGATGTCCAGAAATGCTAATCACATAGAAAGTACGTGCACATATCTTGCACATACGGCTTGGTGGGGCCTATTACGGGGTCCCCACAAATGATCCAAGCTGTCCATTATCTTTAAAATAATTTTCCAAGTGATCACATAAAAAATTAGCTCAATCGAATATCTTTAAATACTTAATCTAATCTTTCAAATTTTTGCTTAGACTTTAGGATTTTAAAATCTCAAGGAACATTTAGGCAATTGGATCAAACACTTGTAGGTATCCAATTGAGTTGATTTTTAGCGTGATGTATTACAAAATCATTTTAAAGCTAATGGACGGCTTGAATTGTTTGTGGGGACGGGCCCCACAGAGCTGTATGTGCACGAGATGTGCACATACAATCTGTGTGGTTAGCGTTTCTGCATGATGTCAGTGCACTCATCATCTCTCTTTCTCCCTCCCTGTCATCCAATCCTCTCTCTCTCTAAACTTGGCACAGGCCACTGGGCAAATGGGAAAGTTGCACTATAAATAGATAGAGACACCCCACCTCGTAAAATGGCCGCAATTGTAGTATCTTTAGCCTCTTCTCTTGCTTCGACGACTTCCTCATCTTCTTCTTCACTTGTTTTCCGAAAATTGCGATCCACCCCGCTTCTGGGTCTCTCTTTTGCAGTTACACCCTTGTGTTGTCGCAGAGGTAAGCGCATGGCTCACTCTCTCGCTCGCGCCACTCTCGGCCTCACTCACCCTGTTCAAATCGACCCCCCTAAGGTATCCCCTCTCTCTCTCTCTCTCTCTCTCTCTATATATATATATATATATATGCTTGTATGTCTCTTTGGTTGTATTGCACTATGATTGTTTGGGCTACAATTAGTCAGTTGTGGACTTCTTTTATATGGGTCTCTTTAGTCATTCCATATGTGTATTTAAACATTGTGTCTTAGTCGCCTAGCACCTAGGTTGTAGTATGATTGTTTTTTCTGGCTAAAATCAATCAACTGTGGACTTCTTTATTTGGGTCTCACTCCATATACGTATCTAAACATTTGGTGTATTGACATATACACACACTTTGTATCCTGTAATCTCCTATGTTTGTATGTCTCTCTTTGATTGTGTTGAGTGACTATTCTTTTTGGCTGAAGTTTAGTTTTTGTGGACTTCATTATCTGGTCTCATTACATGTATGTATGGAAACATTTTGTGTATTGGCTTATCAAAAAAAAAAAAAACATTTTGTGCATTGAATCATTGATGCATTAATTGTTGAGCTTCTCTTGTTCAGTTTATGGGTTCACTCTTTTTTTCACATAAGTTTCGACCTCTGAAGTGTTATCATTTCCACTGATTATTGGTTAATTGGGATTTGTATTTGGGTCTTCATGTATGAACCCGTTCTTCTTCTTCTTTTTTCTATAGCCCTTGCTCAAATCTTAGAACCTCCCAACTGCTTCTCTTCCTCACTCAAACTCGTATCAAAACAAGTTTTAATCCAATCGAAGGGGACTTTATTTTACTTAAAATTCGCAAGTCTACCTTGTGGCTTTCTAAATTACCATTTTTCTGCCACATTTGTATGCTTAATTTGAGTTTTTTCATTGGAGTGCTTCTTATCAAATGAATCTTTTACTCAATAATATATATATATTTTTTATCAAAGTTAAGAGTTTGAGCAAGGTGGTGGAGATGGTCTCACATATATCCTGTCAACTGACGTTGTTTCTAAACTAGATTATGTGAGTAATTGAAATTCTAATTATTTGTGCTCATCTTTGGGGAAATTCTGTTAGATCTCTTTTTCTGTGAAAGAGATCGATGTGGTGGAATGGAAAGGAGATATACTGGCAGTGGGTGTCACTGAGAAAGACATGGTCAAAGATGAAAACCTGAAATTCCAGAACCCAATCTTGAAGAAACTGGACTCCCATTTGAGTGGTTTGTTGGCTGAAGCTTCTTTGGAGGAGGATTTTAATGGGAAAGCTGGACAGTCAACTGTTCTAAGGCTTTCGGGAATTGGGTCAAAAAGGGTTGGGTTAATTGGGCTTGGACAGTCCTCATCAACCACCGCTGCCTATCAGAGTCTTGGTGAGTCCGTTGCTGAGGCAGCAAAGGCTTCTCAGGCGAGTAATGTGGCCATTGTGATTGCTTCTCCTGAGGGGCTCTCAGCCGAATCAAAACTTCGTACTGCTTCAGCGATAGTATCTGGTAATAGTTTGCGTCATTTTTTCTTGTTTTTCAACTCCTGGGAGCAACTCCAACCCTATTCTCCAATATCTATTAGTCAAGTGTACTTAGAGCAAATCATTTTTTCAAACATTTCAGCCATAATTCTCCGTTTCTATATCTTTTTTTAAAAATCCCCGGAATTATCTTCACAACTCAACTTTCTCTCCAAATTGTTGATTTGGATATTTTTATATAGCTATCACATATATCCACATTGGCATGATTTTGATTGCATTGTCAATAACTTTTCAAAACCAATTTTATGAACATCTGGATCTGTTTATAATTAGTTGTGTACATTTATGCAAATGGAGACATCTATATTTTGGGTTGAGTCTCCAAATTTGGCAGCTCTAATCAGGGTCTGCATTTCAGAGAAATGCAACTGGGTTGGAGATGCTCTGTATTGCAGTGGACACATGTTTGGGTTCTTATGGGATTGAATTTGGTGGAATGGCTTGAATGTTGTAGGAACTGTGCTGGGTACATTTGAAGATAATAGGTTCAAGTCAGAGTCAAAAAAATCATCGCTTACATCTGTTGATATTCTTGGTCTTGGAACTGGATCTGATCTGGAAAAGAAGCTTAAGTACACTGAAGACGTTTGCTCCGGGATTATCCTTGGGAAAGAGCTGGTAAATTCGCCCGCCAATGTCCTAACCCCTGGTCTGTATTCACTATTCAACCTTATAATTTTCCGTGTTCTTTTGTCTACTTTGTATAATGTGCATCTGATGCATACCTATTGTCCCTTTGATATGTTATGTTAGTGTCTTAAAGTGCCTTAATTTTCTATTCTTCCTTTTTTCACATTTGTCGATGTTTTCTGTTCTGTAAGATAGCCGTTGTTTATGATGATTCTTATATCCACAGGGGTTTTAGCAGAAGAGGCTTCAAAGATTGCCTCCATGTATGGCGATGTTATTTCTGCAACAATTTTGGATGTAGAGCAATGCAAGGAACTGAAAATGGGTTCTTACCTTGGTGTTGCTGCCGCATCGGAAAATCCTCCTCATTTCATCCATTTATGTTACAAACCGCCCAGTGGACCTGTTAAAACAAAGTTGGCTTTGGTAGGAAAGGGGTTGACCTTTGACAGGTGATTATAAATATCTATTTTCTCCAAAAAGAAGAGATTCTAGTTCGAGTCATCACTTGACCAAAACAACATGGGTTTTTAGTGGTTTCGTGCCATTTAAGTTGGAGAATGTGAGCCATTTACGTTGATAGGGGGATGTCTGTTCACTTGAGGTTCTTATTGCTCTGGTTGATAAAACATTTATCCTTCTTCTACAGGAACTCTTAGTTTCTACTTCAGCTGGCTCTTGTCTGCATTGGTTACAGAGCCTATGTTTTGCAGCTTAATCTCTAAACTTACTTTTTAGTTTTGAGTAGAGGTTTTGTTTTCTTATTGATCTTGTCATATAAGTTCAGTGAGGAGGAAAAAAAGACTAAAAAACACCCAAAAGCTTAGACGTCCCAAAGACGCTGATACTTATCTCTTATGTCTGTAGTGGCGGCTACAACATCAAGACAGGACCTGGCTGTTTAATTGAGCTGATGAAATTTGATATGGGAGGTTCAGCAGCAGTTTTGGGTGCTGCAAAAGCTCTTGGTCAAATTAAACCTGCTGGAGTAGAGGTGAATTATTTTTTATTGGGCCTTCATATTGTCGTTACATTGACCCAGTGTGACATGAAGAATTATCAGTTCAGCAGCATGTTTTTCCTCTTTTATTTTTCTTTTACTTTCCCCCTCTAGATGTGTCCTTACCTTTCATTTTCTGACTTAAGTCTTTTGATTGCAGGTTCATTTCATAGTTGCAGCTTGTGAAAATATGATTAGTGGAACGGGTATGAGGCCTGGAGATATTGTCACAGCTTCAAATGGAAAGACAATTGAGGTAGTTCCTTGAGTTTGAAGGAAGAAATGTGAAATGATATATTGCATCGTACTAATTTTCACATATGCATGCTTCTCATACTTCTCTTTGTTTTTTGGTTTGGTAAGTATCAAACTTCTTATTTGGCACAAGGAATATAAGTTCACTTTTTATGTGATTTGTCACTGGCCGGTTACTGTCGTGAATACCAAATACTCACCACAGAGAAGGAAACTTCATGGGGTGTTTGAAATAGATTGACCTTTTCATAAGTGAATGAATAAATGGAAACTTGAAATAAGAGAGAAGGTAGAAGTGTTCGAACTACCATAAATGGGGGTCGGGGATATGGCAATCCAATGGAGAAAGGATATAGCCTACTGCAATCATTTCCAGTCTAATCTCTCCCAAATGGTGCAAACTTATCCTGCTACCAAACATGGCATGAGAGTCTTCACAAGACAATGATGCAACAATGGGAGACAATGATTCATTCTGTAATCGTATTTCCATGTAGACCCTTAACTAAGCTGTACACCATCCAATTTTATTGGATATTGGCTGTACTAGTGTACATAACATAATAAGTAGACTCGTATTGTCCTCATGATCTCTTCATTCTCACAGAGTACTTGATGCATTGCGAACTGCAGTTTAGTTGCTGATATGTCAATATAATGTTGTATTTCTACGATGCAGGTCAACAACACTGATGCGGAAGGCAGACTAACGCTAGCGGATGCTCTAGTTTATACCTGTAACCAAGGTGTAGAGAAGGTACCGTAATATAGAACCATTAGGCAATACTCTGTATTACACATGTCACTTATAAACCAAGCCATTTTAGAACTTAATATTTGCATAGCCCACTGGTCCATTTTTATCACCGTTTATGTAAAGTTTGTTCCATCTTTGGAAGTCTACTTTTGATTTCATAGCTTCGTTGACACTGTTAAATTGTTTTGCAGATAGTTGATCTAGCGACATTAACAGGGGCATGCATAGTTGCTCTTGGGCCCTCAATTGCTGGTATTGTTCTCTGCAATTCCCCTCTTTATTATCTTGGTGTTAAACTTGGGATGTGAAACTGATGTCTCTTCTAGTAATTGGCTGAGTTAGAGAATCATGCTGTAATTTATTGTAAGTATGTCATGAACTACACCCAAAGACAAATTTTAGTAGGAGTTGAAGAGATAGTGGAGAACATATTGTGGAAGTAATAGATTAGTGCATTTGTTTAGAGAAGAATGCCCCCCCGGAATATGGGATTCCCTTGCACAATTTGCAGAATTACATGAAGTTTCACACCCAAAGAATTTCGAGACATTTTATGGAATAGTGTAGTTTGAACTTTGAACAAGGTTTGGAGTTTTTTCTATTTTCCTCTTTAGGATTGTTCTTGGTAATTGATATGGTAACCTACTCACGAGGCAGTTAATCGTAAAAAGAAGAAGATAAAAAAGGAAAAGGAAAATTACACGCGAAGCAGGCACTCTCCTTGACATAGATTTGAAACAATTGTAGTATGTTCTTGATTGAAAGACTGTTTAATGACAGGTGTGTTTACGCCTAGTGATGACCTTGCAAAGGAGGTAATGGCAGCTTCAGAGGTAAGTGGGGAAAAACTTTGGAGGATGCCTTTGGAGGAAAGTTATTGGGAGTCGATGAAGTCAGGTGTAGCTGATATGGTCAACACTGGTGGTCGTCAAGGTGGTGCCATCACAGCAGCTCTTTTCTTGAAACAGGTACCTGTTGCTTCTACTATATACGAACATGTTTGGCATAGAATGCCATGTCATTGTTGACTTAAGGAATTAAAATACGGCCTTTGGATGAGTTATCTGAGTCTTTTGGAACACGACATGGCCTTTTGGCTTGTGCCCACCCAGCATTTTTGGGGTAAGTGGGGATGTGCATGTGCTCACCTTGTTCCCTTTTCTTTTGGATGGAAAATTGCTTCTGGGGAACACCACTTTGGAGAGTGTTCACTCTATGCCAATCTGAGATTGTAACTGGATCACGGAAGTCTGTGTTTAGAGCTAACACGAAATCAAAATGTCATTTGAAGTATCTATGTCTTGCGACAATTGTAGGGGGGCATGTGCTAACCTTGTTCCCTTTCCCTTGAAAAGATAGGCTCATGGCCACGTGGTGTTCGATGAACACTACAGTCTTTTGTCCATTATGAAATCACATAAAATTTATAGGACTTCAATGCTCATTTGAGTATCTTATGTTCTATCATATGTTTATCGGTCTTCGATGCTTGTTACTCGTTAGTGGTTCTTTTGTCCATCATGATAGTATCACATAAGATTTAAAGGACCTTGATGCTCGTTTGAGTGTCTAATCTTTCTGCCAGGTTTTCTTGGTTCTAGGCTTACAAAATTTGACATAGAACTTTTCCCCCCTTCTTTCTTCAGTTCGTTGATGAGAAGGTTCAATGGATGCATATTGACATGGCTGGCCCCGTCTGGAATGATAAAAAGAAAACTGCGACTGGATTTGGCATTTCAACTCTGGTGGAATGGGTTCTGAAAAACTCTTCCTAGTTACATCTCAGAATTTCCTCGTCAGGGGAGAAAATCACCACTTTGACCTATGGACACAGGTAAAGGAGAGATAACAAGGGGGTCATCATTTGGCACGGTAATATCCCATCGAATAAAATCTTTTTCAAGGAAAGAATAAGGCAAGTTATGAGCCGAGGCATTTGGCTGTCCAGAGTTTTGCTTCGGTTAAAGTTGACTGTTTGATTTTCTCTCTTTTACTTACCAGAACTAGAATTGGAAATGGTTTCTCCTATTTGAAGGTTTTTCAGAAGGCCATTTCAATCCACGTTACCTGATCTCTTCTTTTCTTACTCTTCTTTTTCTCTTTCTTGCGGTGTTTTACGCGTTTGTGGTATGTCTGTTTCTGAGAATATGGCTGATAAACACACTAAGTTACTCGAGTACGAGATTGTGTGTGCTCGTTCGAACTCAGTTTGTTAGGTAAAACAAGTCAAGCTTATGTCTTTGTGAAGCTCGTAAGTTTTTGAACAAGATATTACTTGACTCATTTTTAAAGAATCCATGGTTGGATCAAGTAAAGCTCGTTTGAGATTGACTCGCTCGATAGACAGTCGTGCTTTCGAATAATCTATTAGCCCATTCGACAAGGTTCTAAGTACTCTCTCTCTCTCTCTCTCTCTCTCTGAGCAACGGAACATTTTGGATATGAAAGTAGTAGTTGCAGCATATATTGGTAAAAGCTTTATAATGAAAATGACATCTTAAAAGCAGTCGGCATCAATCCCTGCCAGATTGCCAGGTAATTGTTCACCGCACCTGGAGTACCATGCAACGTTTTCGTGTGTTATTTTTAACTAATGACATAGCAACAACGTAAATGAATAAGATGTCAACATTCACTTTTATTAAATAGTTAGGAGACAAGTATGATTCATGGTACATTCAATTCGAAAGAGTATCGAACAATTTTTCTTTGACCATTATACGTTCGGCCATCATACACGGTTGGTGGGCCTAGATAGGGTTACGGCTCTATTCTGGCCCTTTAGTTCCAGCTCTCAGTAGGGCGCGCAGGTCACGGTTAGGCTTAGGAGAGTTGTCAATGCCCTCTCTCTTTCCCTTCTTAATTTGACAAACACACAAAAGAAAGTAAAATGCTTTTTGTTTTAAGCTTTCAATACGATTTGTGGTGATCTTGCTTCATATTTATGCTTTGTTGCTTTTCTGTAGCTTAATGATCACTCATTTCTCAACTTCCAATTGATGGGATGTGCAAACCGGATGACCAGGACCCTCCAACTCTCAAGGGCTTAATTTAAACACTGGACAGCCAAACAATTAGACAGAAAACTCGGTTTAAAAATGTTAGTTAGTTGTAGATTAGTTTTTTTTTTTTTTTTGTTTTTGTTTTAATAACATGGTGTTTGAGTCTAACTTACGCTTACTTCAACTAATTCAAAAGTCTTGAAGTTAACAACCGTGTACATCTACACCGCTCAAAGAATTTCGTTTTTTTCTACTAGCACCGAGAGTAAACCTGCGAGCTTAAGTGGATAAATCTCTTACTGGCATGTTCCCGCTTTGACCAACCCTTGGGCTTCAATGTCCTTATATTAGATGTGGCTAATGTCTTGCGAGCCAATTGGTAGGCTAAAGTTGTTCCCTCTGTTTGCCATGGCCTAATCAACTAGGTGATTGCATTATAAGGGCTCGTTTGGATGCGAGATTAGGTTTGGAGGTGTTATGTAAGAAGGGGGGATTGGATAGTAAGGGGTATTGGTTAATAAGGGATGACTCACATTGATGTGATGTTTATGGAGGGGGTATTAAATAGTATTTGGTTTGGATGGAGGATTAATTGGGGGGATAAGGAAGGGGGATTGATGTAAAAAATTGTTAAATGACTTTTTTGCCCTTATGCAGTGTTTTATGACAAAATTTGTTAGTTTCATTATAATTAAAATAAATACGTGTTTTTTTGAGTTGCGATGAACAGAAAAAAGAAAAAAAGTGCAAAGCTTGATTTGGGGGAAAGTTGAGAAAAAAAAATTAAGTGTTCCAAATTTCAATCCGTTTGAATGGGTGGGAAGATTTTATTTTTTTGATCATTTAATTCTGAAGGGTCATAATTAAATCTTAACTCTAGGACTCTCGTTGGTTAGCCCTAAGATATTTGGTTGTATGACTTTCTTAGGACTAATCAATGAGAGTCTTAGAGTCAAAATTTAATTATGACTCTTTAGAATTAAATGATTAGAAAAATAAAATCTTCCCACCCATTCGAACGGATTGAAATTTGGAACACTTAATTTTTCAACATATAGTTTATATATTAAAAAATTAAGTGCTCTAATCTTCAATCCGTTTGAACCGGTATGAAGATCCTATTTCTCTGATCATTTTATCTTAAAGGGTCATCATTAATTTTTGATTTTAGGGCTCTCATTGATTAGTTCTAAGATATTTGGTTGTATCTTGAGATGGAAAAGGGGGATTATTAGGGGTAGAATCGTTCGAAATAGAGAGAGATTTGGGGGAATTCTACAACAACTGGTAGAACCCTACCCATGGCTAACACCCCCTCAGCCGGTATTAGGGGGTGCAGTGGAAAACCCCTCCATTTTGGGATGCCAAATGCGGTATTAGGCTGGGTCCCACGGTTAAAAGTGGGGATTTCACAACCCCTTCACAATACCCTGTCCAAACAGGCCACGATGGATAAGTTTTATGAGAAAATTTGTCAATCCATTGTTTGGTTTGGTCAATTATAGTAACAATGATTGGAATTTGTTTTCCTTTTTAAAAATGAAAAATGATAAAAATAGCCTAACGGGCTGTCATTTAAGATTTAAAAAGTGTATTGATTGGAATTTGTCTCACATCCATCAAAAAAAAAGGAAAAGAAAAAGAAGTCCAACATATAAAAGGGCAACCATTTTTAGCTCTTCTATTTTGATTCGTGCTTAAGAGGTTTTCTGCTCCTCTAGTTTGATTCATGCAATTATAACAAGAGGGTGGAGTGTGAAAATTTTATTACTCCTACTAAAATTTGTTGGTCTAACATACGTAGTCCATATTTGTGTATATGTGTACATAGATCAAAATAACCCTTTCATCCTAGAGATGCATCCAAAAAGGGTATTTATGGCTTTACGGGCCTTATAAGATGAATGATTCAGATTGCTACTATAATAAACGTATAGAGAGGCCATAGTGGCGTCAGCGGAAAATTCACGACTTCCACTGCTGGCAAAAAGAATTTAAATTCATTGAAAAAATTAGTGGGGTGGTTCAGATCCTGCTTGAGAGGAGACAATGTTGTTTCATGAAGCAAAGGCCTTTATTGGGATCGGCATTTGCTTAGAAATGCAAACAATTTGAAGGCAAGAAGTCAAACTAATAAATATGAAACCAACGATGTCTACTTTTTATATTGAAGTTTTGAGAGTAAAAAAATCTCGGGTTTGTTTGTACCTCATTGTCCATATTTTCATGTAACCGATCCCAATTAATAGAGACTCAACCTGATATGGTATAAATGTAGGAAAATGATAATGTCAAAACTATTTTTATCTGTACCAAAACTCTAATCCTTAAACGCATTGGGCTTTGCACAGGAGACAAAAGATTTTATGTACCAAAACTCTAATGTATAAATGCTTTGGGCTTTGCACAGGAGACAAAAGATTTTATGTACTACAGTTTTAGCACAAACAAAAATAGTTTTAACGTTAACAACACTAATGTAATAGGATAACTCAACCCATCCAAAACCGCTCATTTGCCATATTTAGCCAAACTCTTCATAGGGGGAGTCCTGTCTAATTTGAGGGCCCACAACAATGATCAAAACCGTTAATTTTTTAGAACTCGTTAAGAGCAAAGACCATGTTTAAAATCAAGTTCATCGGATACGAAACGCTCTAAAAGTTACATAATTGTGCCAAATGGGTTGCAATCCAGTATTACACACTTTTAAAAAAAAAGCTTAATGCGTTTCGAAATCATATCAAATTGTATCGGGTCAACTTGATTTTTAAAGTGGTGTTTGTTCTCAATGGGCTCTAAATTATGAACGATTCCGATTATTATCGTAGACTCAAAAAAAACGCCCACAAATAGCTAAAACCGGATGTAACCAAAGTGGGCTGCTCCGTTTTATACAGGAAAACCCAAAGTGGTTCCACACAATCCAGTGTGTACCCGTATGGTTGTTTTTTCCCCTGTCCTGACCTGAACCGACACATCTGAAAACTTCAACTCGGATCAACGGCTAGGATCAACTCTCTCTCTCTCTCTCTCTCTCTCTCTAGGTTCTAGCGAGTAGCGTAGGAATATTTACCCCCCAAAGAGAGCTGCTACTCCCCCCCCCCTGACACACCCCCCCCTCCCGGCCCCACCCCATTTTCCCGGATTACCCCGCCCCCCCTTCTCTCTCTCTCTCTCTCTCTCTCTCTCCCTTCCTTTTCTTTCTTTCTTTCCTTTACAGTTTATTTATTTTTCTTTTTTTCTTTTCTTTCCGGTTTGGTTTTTTTTTTTTCATTTTATTTCTTTTTCTTTCTTTCCGGTTTGAATTTCTTTTTCTCTTTAATAATAGGTTCAAGTCTTTTTTTTTTTGAAAAGAGGGTTCAAGTCTAATTCTAGTCTTTGTAAAGTATTGAGAAAAAAAAAAGTGTTTCAATTGATCATGTTTATCCGACTGTTTTATTTTTCTTTTTTTGTCCTTTATAGATTAAAAAATATAGTTACGAAAATAAGTGTTTCCATTTTCAATCCGTTTGAACCAGTGCAAAGATGTTCTTTTTCTGATCATTTTATCCTGAATGGCCGTAATAAATTTTTGGCTTGAAGGCCTTTCAATGGACACCCTAAGAGAGTCTTGAAACTAAATCATGAGTTTTAGGGTATTTATTGAAAGACCTTAAACCAAAAATACAATCTTTGCTCTGATTTAACTGAATTACAAATTAAAGCACTTAATTCTTGAATTATATTTTTAAACATACAAAGTGTGCATTTAATTTTTTAACCATTTTTTTAATATATAAACTAAATGTTGAAAAATTAAGTGTTTCAAATTTTAATCCGTTTGAATGGGTGAAAAGATTTTATTTTTCTGATCATTTAATTCTAAAGGGTCATAATTAAATTTTGACTATAGGACTCTCGTTGATTAGCCCTAAGAAAGTCGTAGAATCAAATATCTCTTAGGACTAATCAATGAGAGCCCTATAGTCAAAATTTAATTATGACCTTTTAGAATTAAATGATCAGAAAAATAAAATCTTTTCACCCATTCAAACGGATTAAAATTTGAAACACTTAATTTTTCAACATTTAGTTTATATATTAAAAAAATGGTTAAAAAATTAAATGCTCCAAATTTCAATTTGTTTGAACCGATAAAAGATTTTATTTTTCTGATCATTTTATCCTAAATGGTCATAATTAAATTTTGATTCTAGGACTCTCGTTGATTAGCCCTAAGAAAATCGTACAACCAAATATCTTAGGACTAACTAACGAGAGTCCTAGAGTCAAAGTTTAACTATGACCATTTTGGATAAAATGATCAGAAAATTAAATCTTTCTATCGGTTCCAACTAATTGAAATTTGGAGTACTTAATTTTTTAACCATATTTTTAATATATAAATTAAAGGTTGAAAATTAAGTGTTTCAAATTTCAATCCGTTTGAATGGGTGAGAATATTTTATTTTTCTGATCATTTAATTCTAAAGCGTTATAATTCGTTTTTTTCTCTCAATTACTTTACAAAGCCTAGAATTAAATTTGAACCTATTATTAAGGAGAAAAAAAATTCAAACCGGAAAAAAAATGTAAAAAGAAAGAAAGAAAGAAAAGGGAGAGAGAGAGAGAGAGAGAGAGAGAGAGAGAGAGAGAGAGGGGGGCGGGGGTAATGAGGGAAAAGGGCGGTGGGGCCGGGAGGGGGGTGTGTCAGGGGGGGGGGGGAGTAGCAATTTGCCCCCCCAAATTATACTCCAGCCACTTTCGTCTTCTTCTTTCATACTCCTACGAGTCTACGACCATTAAAACCAGAAACTGACACACAGAGCGAGAGAGAGAGAGAGAGAGAGAGAGAGAGAGTGCGTCAGTTACATTTAGTGAGAGAGAGCCCATACCTAGATCTAGATCTTCTTGCCCCGTACATTGTTTCTCTCTCTCTCTCTCTCTCTCGTTCTTCTCAATCGCCATGATGGCGGTTCGACGGCCTCCTCTCGCATTTCTCCCATGGATCTCCGTTCCTCTTCTCCTCTTCATCCACCACTCTCATTCCTTCTACCTCCCCGGCGTCGCCCCCGAAGATTTCCAAAAGGCAAGTCCTCTGCACTAGACATTTATATATATACAACATTTTTATGTATAGTTGTGTCGTGTGTGTTTGCATCTGATATGCATGTGTTAGATCTTGTTGATTCTGTAGTGTAACGTATCAGTTGCTTTGTGATTTTGTCTGTTTAATGGCGTTTTGGTGTCGGATCTAACTCGATTAACGGCGAGGAAATCGATTCTGGCCTAATATTGTGAAATGTGGTCTTTAGATGTTTGTTGTTTGGACATCTATGTGATTTGCTGGTTGTTGTTAGCTATGACTGATGTGTTTGAGCCGGTGTAGCTAATTGTTCTTACCTACCAACTTATTAGTAGACAGGCTGCTAGAAAATTAAGGAAATCACCAACGGCAAAGAGTCCCCTTAAATGGTAAAATGATACCGTTTTTAACCAATTGCGATAAAAAAAAAAACCCAAGAAAGAGATACATATATGTGACCAATTAAGGTGAGTTTTCAACATCGACTGGTCTTACAACTAACTTTCAGTTCATGCGCCTTCCACAATTGAGTAATTTCTTACAACTAACTTTCATATGTTCGCATTGTAGTAATCTCTTGCGGCCTTTCAATCTGCCAAAACTTGGCATGTTTTTAGTGCTCATATTCACACAAAGGACTCAAGCAGTTAGTATATAATACAAACTTTACTGTATGGGCAAACCTTTGGACCCCTCATAAAATCAATTAATGCACTTTCTGGGTGTTCTCGTGAGGTCTCATTCACTTCCATTAATGAAACCTCATACATACTATATTAGAGGATGACGAAAGAGAATCAACCACGTGTACACCAAATTATATTCGTCAAAAGATCAATGTGGTTTCAGATATCTTGGCCAAGGACTTGGCACTAAAACTAAACATTTATTACCATGTATAATATCTAATGCACTAAGAATTATCAAAAACATGTCGGTAAATGAAGATTTGGGTTTTCTTTCAACCGCAATGTTACTATATTTATCAAACGCATCAAATACATACCCACAAAGACACAAACTTCACCACACATTGACACCAACATTTACATTTCTCTTTCTTCCGCTTGGCTTTATCTTAACCATGACATCTTTTCCCAGTTCCCACCCTATGGACAGGCTGATGATACCCTTTTTTGGCAGCATTGTATTGGTTTTCTATAGTGACTTTGTTGCGTAGAACGCCTTATCGTGGATACAGACTACAGTTGTTGATGTCAAACATGGTTTGTTGAAGTCTTTGATGAACTGCAGAACAAATGCAATCTTTTCTTTTTGGCTCATTTGGAGTGTAAGCTGAAACTTTTTGTGTTGAACCTAGTTTGTTTTTTGGAACTTTTTAGTTATTTTTGTTTCGGGGAGGGGACAGTGGTCTAGGTCCTGGCTGTGTCTTAATCCTACTACAGGATCTGTAAAGTGTTGTAAATATAGGTGGTTGTGTCCATAGACTCGTAAGTCTCGTATAATATGGATTATTTTTTACTTCTTGTGGATCATGACTAGAATGGACATATTATGATGTTCTGAACTATGTTATGTAGAACGTAGATTGTATCCGTATGAAGAACGGAAGCATGGTATGATTGGGGTAAAGGCTTTTTGAGCTTACATTCCCGGAATGTTCTCATCTCAACTTTCAATGAAGTACAATATTGTTTGTCTAGTACACATTTCTAGAAGCATTATGACTGACTTTCGTATATTTTGTTTTGTTAAAGCTCCAATGTCTCTAGCCTATATAAGGGAAAAACGGTATCACTTTGGATTGCTAAATTCACTGTTTCAGAACATAGGTTTACGACATTTTGAGATTTGCAATTGCAAAACCTAGTTCACTAGGTACTAGCGTTTTCTGGGAACATTGGTTCTGATTCTTCTGAATGCTATTATGGTAACTTCTGCTATGGTTAAGTAACTTTTATGCATATTTGTTTCAGGGTGATGCCTTGATGGTGAAAGTGAACAAACTGACTTCTATAAAGACACAGCTTCCATACACCTACTATTCCCTTCCTTACTGCAAGCCGAAGGAAATAGTTGACAGTGCAGAAAATCTTGGTGAAGTTCTTCGTGGCGATCGTATTGAAAACTCACCCTATGTGGTCAGATACATTTCTCAGATGATTTTGTCTGTTCTTACGTTCCTTGAGTGTGTATTACTGAATTTCTTATTGAACTGGTTGCCTGCAGTTTAAAATGCGAGAACCTCAAATGTGCAATGTTGTCTGCCGCAAAGTCCTTAATGAAAAAACTGCTAAGGAATTTAAGGAAAAGATAGATGATGAATACCGTGTGAACATGTGAGGCTTCTTTCAGGGGTATCTCTAGCATGACTAAAATTGCTTACTGCTTTCAAGTTATTGCAATATTGATTCTTTCTGTTGCATCTTGCAGGATTTTGGATAACCTTCCTCTGGTTGTACCCATACGAAGGTTGGATCAGGAATCTTCCATTGTGTATCAGCATGGCTTTCACGTAGGTCTCAAAGGACAGTATGCCGGAGTAAGTACCAGACGAATAAGAATTTTCCCTCCAATTGCTGCAGATTTTAGACTTTTTTTCCGTGTCTAAGCCAGCAGTTCTTATAGTTTCTTTCTTATCAATTCTATTTACAGACCAAGGAGGAGAAATATTTTATCCATAACCACTTAACATTCACGGTGAAGTTTCACAAGGACCAACAAACAGACGCTGCTAGGATTGTAGGATTTGAAGTCAGGCCATTCAGGTACATCATGAATTCTTCATCTTAGTGTTCACAAGGTGCTTTTATCTCCTACAATGGATGCTTATACTATGGTTATGCTGTTGGTATATTTTGGTGGAATTAGTGTTAGGCATGAATACGAAGGCGAATGGAGTGAAGCAACTCGTTTAACGACTTGTGATCCCCATGCAAAACGCTCAGTTACCACTTCGGATTCTCCTCAAGAGGTTGAAGATAAGAAGGAAATTATCTTCACATATGATGTCGAGTTTCAGGTAAGCTCCCTTATCTCATACTCCATCCTTGCGATGTTCTTGGTCCTATATGGAAATTCCAACCTTATAAGCTGACGTCAATTAATGTATTTTGGAACTCATACTCAGTGGCATTATTTTCTAATTTGACCCCAGTTTTCCCCATTTTTAAATACATCCGTAGGTATTTACATTTAGAGAATGTGTTATGTCCAGATGGGGTTTCTGCCATAGCCCATTGTGGGCCCTACCGAGTATTTCTTGTAATAATCTGAACCGTTCATCTCGTAGGGCCCAAAAATTAATGTGTATGCAAAAAATCTGCTTGATCGGACATCAATAGCTATGTCAAAAATTGAATTTTCGTTTATAAAACGGACAGCCTGATTTTGTCACTAGGATTTTAAGTTAAACTTTCCATGACCAAATTTAAATTTTGATATAGTTCTTGATGTCTGATCAAGCTGATTTTTAAATGTGGACATAACTTATCGGGCTCTGCCGCTCTGCAAGATGAACGGTTCAGATTATTATAGTGAATGCTCAGTAGGGCCCATGGGTGGCGGAAACCATGATGTTTCCACCTCATTCAGAAAGAATTTAATCTCATTTACAATTGGCAACGTATTGAAGATTCCAAATTTTGTTGCTTTTATCTTTCAAAAAAAAGAAGGGGGCAGACAGTACTTGGGGGACATTCAGAAAGGGAAAGAGGAACCAAGAATATTGGACAGACTAAGTAATATTAAATTCTCCGGTTAATGTTGTGTGTTGTTCTAATGATGTCTTCTGCATTTCAGGAGAGTGATGTGAAGTGGGCATACAGATGGGACACATATCTTCTAACAGCCGATGACCAAATCCACTGGTTTTCGATTGTCAACTCACTGATGATTGTTCTTTTCCTCTCTGGCATGGTGGCCATGATCATGCTTCGGACACTATACCGCGATATCTCCAAGTACAATCAGCTTGAAACGCAAGAAGAAGCCCAAGAAGAAACTGGATGGAAGCTGGTGCACGGAGATGTCTTCAGACCACCCACAAACTCCGATCTCCTCTGCGTTTATGTAGGAACAGGTGTCCAATTTTTCGGAATGATCCTCGTCACCATGATATTTGCCGTCCTAGGGTTTCTCTCTCCTTCCAACAGAGGCGGTTTCATGACAGCGTTGCTTCTTCTATGGGTCTTCATGGGCCTTTTTGCGGGCTACTCTTCGGCCCGTCTTTACAAGATGTTCAAAGGCACGGAATGGAAGAAAATCGCTCTCAGAACGGCTTTCATTTTCCCAGCAATAGCCTTCTCCATCTTTTTCTTCTTAAATGCTCTAATTTGGGGTCAGAAATCTTCGGGAGCAGTCCCTTTTGGAACCATGTTCGCTTTGGTAGTTTTATGGTTTGGGATTTCTGTTCCTCTTGTTTTTGTCGGTGCTTATGTTGGATTTAGAAAGCCACCTCTTGAGGATCCGGTGAAAACCAACAAAATCCCAAGGCAAATTCCGGAACAAGCTTGGTACATGAACCCGATTTTCTCTATCCTCATTGGGGGGATCCTCCCATTTGGAGCCGTATTCATTGAGCTCTTTTTTATCCTCACTTCGATCTGGTTGCAGCAATTCTATTACATCTTTGGCTTCCTCTTCATCGTCTTTGCGATTCTGATTGTGACTTGTGCAGAGATCACGATCGTGCTGTGCTATTTCCAGCTATGCAGTGAGGACTACCTTTGGTGGTGGAGGTCCTACCTCACTTCTGGATCCTCAGCTCTTTACTTGTTCCTCTACGCCGCTTTCTACTTCTTCACTAAGCTTGAGATCACGAAGCCGGTTTCTGGGGTTTTGTACTTCGGCTACATGTTAATCGCTTCATATGCTTTCTTTGTGCTCACGGGTACCATGGGTTTCTACGCTTGTTTCTGGTTTACAAGGCTCATCTATTCATCGGTGAAAATTGATTAACAGTGTAAATCTGTCACACGTGAAGCAAGGCAAATCAGTTGATTTATGTCTTCATGAGGTGAAGAAAAAGCAAGGTACTTGCCATTCGGAGGTACCTGTGAATTTGAATTTTTAGGTCTTATACGATGGAAATTTGTCTCTTTTTCCTTCTCTCTTTTGATGTCTCAATAGAAGTTATTGCGGTGTCCTAGATTTAAGTCTTCATTTTTTGGGTTCGGTTTTTTTTCTTCTTATCTCCCCATTATTTTGTACTGAGACATTGTGAGATAATGCCTATTGCTCGTTCAAATTCCAGTGTCCTAAATGACTGGTTATTGTAGAATATGATTTGGAGGGATTCTTGTATCATCAACTGGTACAAAACTGAAGGTTGTATTGATCATTGCTCTATATAAAATATGTTCTTGGATGATTCAGTTACTTCCTTTGAAGTTTGGGTAGTGCCACGTGATGCTTTAATGCTCTTGAAGGTCACATATTCTTTTGGAGTCCACAATGAAAGTATGTAGACCCCATAGAAATACATGGTGTTAGGGCGTTGGCAGTGTTCGAAAACTACTGAATAATCACTAAGTGCGGCTTTGGTGTTATGCTTATACTAACTAAAATGACGGTCTTTTTCGAAATTGACACTGTTGATTACTTTGGAACATATGTAAGTCCAACCATGTGAACACACAGATTTTTTTTATCGCTCGATAAATGTGTAGCCTATTCTTAAGGGGACGTGGAAGGGATACTACTAAGTGATGTACAGGTGGGGCAAGTTCAAAGGACATTAACACTATATCAAGCACTCGCACTTCTGGCAAGAATCGAATTCTCACATTTCATGTGGAAGTGGAAGTACCGCAGATATGATTTTTTGGAACTGAGGTTGCTTTACTTTTTAATGACTTCCCTAAGTCGTCAAGAAATTTCTCTACCTTTCCAATTTCTAATGAATCAAGAACCATTTGTTCCGGTATAAATAGTCATTATCTGGTTTCCACTGTGGAGAAAACATGGAAGAAAATAAATTTCATTTTTCTTTACTTCACCTCATTTTATTTTTCTTGAGAACTAATTTTTCACACAATATTTTCGACAACAGAATGAAGCTATCGAGGCCCATTAAGCTTAGTTGTGATAATCGAGTATACGGCTTAAAAATCTGCAGGAAAATAAATTTCATTTTTCTTTACTTCACCTCACTTTATTTTTTTGGAAACTAATTTTTCACTCAATATTTTTGACAACTTAATGAAGCTATCGAGGCCCATTAAGCTTAGTTGTGATAATTGAGTATACGTCTTAAAAATCTGTTTTTTCTGGCAGTCACCGAGTTCATTTTGTTCCAAATCCCAGCAAACTATTACTATGACTTTTTTTGTGTGAAAAGGTTGCTTGTGAAGTCTATTCGCTTAAAAGATTTCACGGGCAACCTTTTCAACTACAGTTATACACTCCAAACCTGTACATCCAAAATTGTCATATTACAGCGTTAAACCACCCCCTCCTTTTTTTTGTTTTGTTTTGAAAAGCAGAAACCTTCCTTTTTTTGGTCAACAATCATTCTATCACCACACTCACGTATACCCCTCCACTCTTATTATGAGTGTGAATGTGTGATTGAGTGTGTATGTAGATGTGATGTTAGAATTATTGTTTGGCCAAATATATCTCAGCAGAATATTTGTGTATAGTAATTAGGATGTCATCTGTTCAAATATTCTGGGTATGTCCTGTTTTATACTGAGTAGTATTTATACTTACGTTTATGAGTATTTGGTTACTCTTTAATGATCCGATTAATACTACAAATCCATCATTAAAACACTAACTCCGAATACAATCGTACTATTAGATGCACATGAATCACACGCATCTAACAGTTTCAGACACAATTGTGTCCAAAGTTCTGTTTTAAAGTTGTATTCCTAGACTTTTTGTTTGTTTACTACTCCATCCGCGTGCAATTTTCAATTGTTTATATCTTTCGATGTATATTTTATGTTTTTAAAGTTATTGTCTTATTAAATAAGATCCATATTGTATATTTTTAAAGTTATACATTCTTTGTCCCAATTTATTTGTCTATTATCGTTATTCGTGTCATTCTTTAAATGCTTATATGTCCCAATCTATAATATTTTTCATGATTTTGAAAACTTTGTATTGTACACCTAATCAATAACTATCAAACAAGTTCCGTATTGCATAATTTTTGAAGATTCATATTGAAAGATATAAACATTAAAAAATGACGTGATTATAAAAAAAGACAGAGAAAATGAGATGAAAGGAGTATAAACAATTAAAAATAGTACGTAAAACCATAATAAATATTTAAAAACGGATTCATCCTTAATTTATAATTTGTACATCCAAGTCAAAAGATTCAAAAATTAATAGTCGTGCTACACAGACAACAAAAAATTTAATACATTGCAAATGATACAAGTCTTTTGTGCATCAGAATTTTGGCACCAACAAAAACGATTTTGACACGAACAAAAACTATTTTGGCATTATCATTTCCCTTTTATTTATTTATACTATTTTCTTATGATATTGTGTTTATAACGGATCGTTGAGAAACACTGGAAGCTCAACACCAAAACGGCAAAAAACCCTTTGGCAGAAGAAGTCGAACAAAGATTACCCATGGAAGTCTCCTCTCGTCTAAAATCTAACGACTTCTTCCTCTTCCGCCCCTCCGCTCCACTCCGCCTATGTATGTATCTCTCTCTCTCTCTCTCTCTCTCTCTCTCTTCATATAACCGTTGCCTTATCTTTCTTGGTACTCTTCTTTTATCTTCAGGTACGAAGGAATCAAGGCTTTTGTTTCCATATCCTCTTCGCCCGGTAATTACACTGTATTTTCTTGGTTCTCATACTATGCTCTCTCTCTCTCTCTCTCACGTTCGTTTAGGCTTAGGGCTAATCATGAATTGTTCAGGCTTGGTTTAAAAACTTATCGAGCTTCAAAAGTGCACTCAAGCTTAGCTTGATTATGATATGAGCCGATATCAAACGAGCTTTTAATTGAATTGATCTCGTGAAGTTTCCACATTTTGTATTAGTGTAGTATAAGCCCGATGAGCCGAGTTGTAGCTTGCTCGAGCTTGGTTTGAAAGCTTTGACTACTTTCAAGAAAACAATCAAGCTTGTCAAACACAAGTTCGAACTCGAGTCTTTTTGTCAGTCGTATTTAGGATCATATTAGGGGAATCAATTGATTGTTTAGTTGTCTTATTATTACTTTGGTGTGGGAATTTATAGACATGTTTATCCATATAAGCTTTTGTTGATTACGTGCCAATCCCTCTCACATACATACACATGTTCATTAGCTGACACTCACTGCTTACAGCATTAGGAAGAGTCCTAGTATCCGAATTAGGGCTTATAATTTGTTACATTCGATCCCAAGTGGGTTTTGCGTGAATACCGGTCAGTTTCAAAAGCTTTGCCTTTTACTCACTTTTAGCTTTAATTTTTCCTGATCTTCTTATGCTCTGCAATGGTTTACGTAGTACTCCAATATCTTTGCTTTTGTTTAATTAACTTCCCTGAAGAGTCTATTTGTAAATATCTTTCATTGATTAGGTGATAACCTTCACTGCTTACAGCAGTAGGAAGAATCCTAGTATCCAAGTTAGGGTTTATAATTTGTTGCTTTCCGCTGCCAAGTGGGTTTCACTTGAAACCGGTCAGTTTCAAAAGCTTTGCCAATTGCTCAATTTTAGCTTTAATTTTTCCTGATCTTCTTATGCTCTACAATGGTCTGGATGGTAAAATCTTTGCTTTGTTTTCCGAAGAGTCACTTGGCAAATGCAAAAAGTTATCGACTAGTGAATTAGTAGATCAGGTTTTTCCTTACCTAACTTGTGTTCAAAGATGCTGCTGTATAGACATTGTTTCTTTCTCCAAGGTCGAAACTACACTTCAGATGTACAGTGTTGGTTGCTGGTGCTGGTGTGTTTCCTCTTTTTATCAATTCATTTGGCAGTTTGCTAGTCAGTTTGCTAGTCATCGGAAGGCAGTTTCAATAGGAAAGCCAGCTATGAGTTTCTTTTCAGTGTTGTGCTTTCTTTATTTTTAGTACCCTTTAGAATTACTTGTACTACTTTAAGCCCTCCCATGTGGGCAATGTTGTCATCGCAGGAGTTTGGATTGTTTGCAATATTGTATAGGAACGTACACAAGAGGTTAGCCAATAGCGAGGATTGCTGGGTGGTTGCTGCATTTTGATTATTAGATTGATGGTCTAGGGAACCTTGTCTCCAATGTCGTCTAAAATTTGACTTATCGTATATTATACCAATTGTAGGTGAACAATCAGATAGTCTATCAAAGAAAACTCTGGACATACTACAAAGTGATCAGTTGTTCCTGTGTGATGGATATTTGTTGGATTGTTTTCATAGACGTCCACAAATATAACTGCTTTGGATTTCAGTTACTGACAATTCAGGTTTGACAAATAGCTTGGGTACGTGGATGATTTTGCATAGCACAGTGCTGCGTTAATTGTTTTCATCAGGCATCCTGTTTGGTGCTTTAGTACATGCCTGTCGTAGGTCTCTTGTGTAGTAGTAGGTGTAATCTAGGTTAGTTAGGAATCACTCGCTCATTTGAAGTTCCCAAATTCAGAAAAGTTTTGAAATCCAGTAATATCCTCTTATATATGGTCTTAGAGGATATGCTTTTTCTCCTTTTCTCCTCCCTTCCTTGAGGTGGCCTTTAGAGTCAATCCTTTGAATGCCTTAGATTATAAGGTTTATTTATCTTTCTTCTCGTTTCTTATCTTTCCTGTGCACAAACTTGTAGACAACCAGTCCTCTTTAATGAGGGGGTCTTATTGTGGTGCTGCTCTACATTTATTCTTCCTGAATGTGTACACATAGGAAAACGTATCCATGCAAGGACAAATCTTTGACAATGCAACAAAGAGTAAACTTAAGATAGTGCTATTTCTTTCTACGTATAGCTTTGGTTACTGGGAATCTTGTTTATGACAGCTATTAATGTGTTCTGCAGTCGTACAATGGATTATACATGGGCTCCTCTCCATCTAGTCATGCAACTTCAGGAATGGCATTACATTGTAAGTTTACATCACTGGCGAAATAAATTTGCATTGTCTTTGCCGCTATTCCAAACCTACTTTCCTGCACCCTTACAAATATGATTCAACTGCCTGCAAGGTGGCTATACATCTCGGGCCTTTGAAGTCTAATGAGTACTGGACTGAAGCTCACAGTTTTGCCATTACATCCGTCTGTGGGAGTATTAAGGGTATTTTGTTAACTTTGGTGATTGTAAAACCATAGCAGCATAGAAGGTTGCTAACCCTGGTTGCCTCTTGGACCCTTGGTAAATGTAGCTTCTTCCTCATTAGTGGATCATGGGAGCCATGCAAGTCTCAGGGGCAGAAGCAGTTGGCCTACGTGTTTTGTTTTGTTTTGTTTTTATGTGGTGTTTTCAGAGCCCACATGAAATATGTTCCCATGTGTCTGTAAATCCTGTAGCTATTTGCTAACTGAAAGAGGACATGGCATTCTGTTAGGGAATGGAGGTTCTCTCCCAAATATGCTACTTTTTTTCATGTCATTATTTCTTCTTGTTGAGTTCCACTTCTTAATTATTTGTGGGAGTAAAATTGGATTTGCGCGTGACCTCTAATTTTGCTTGTTGTCTTCTGCAGGTAGTCCACATAGCATTTTATTTAGGCCGAGGAACTACGCAATTGCAACTTGTTGCTCTTTAAACCCAAACAAAGGGTGTTATAGTCTATATTTGGATAGTGAATCACATAACAGGAAGAAATTGTCGAGATACATAGCTGTAAGATCTGAGCTTGCTGGAACTGGGACTTCCGGTGCTTCTTATCCTCTATCAGGTTCCTCACCGTAGACCTTCAGCCATTTCTGGTTTTCAATTTCAATCTCGAATGCTATCCTTACCTTATTCCTGTTTTTCTTTTCTCTGCTTTTATCCTTAATAAAGCACAGGACGTCATGTAGTTCCAAAAGTGAGAGGAATTTGCTTTTATGCTGTTACTGCTGTTGTCGCCATTTTCCTTTTTGTGCTGATGCTGGTGGCACATCCTTTCGTGCTCTTGTTGGATCAATACCGTAGACAAGCTCATTACTTTATTGCAAGAATTTGGGCGCTTGCAACTGTCACTCCATTGCTTAACATTGACATTAAGGGTTTTGAAAATTTGCCGGCACCAGATACCCCTGCTGTATACGTGTCCAACCACCAGAGCTTTTTAGACATATATGCTCTTCTTGCTATTGGGAGAAGCTTCAAGTTTATCAGCAAGACTTCTATTTTTGTTTTTCCTGTTATTGGTTGGGCCATGATCTTGATGGGTGTAATTCCTTTGCGACGCATGGACCCCAGAAGCCAATTGGTACTTCCCTCATTCTTTCTATATACTTATGTGATAAGTATGGCTAATGTCAAGTTAACAAAGTTTTCTTTTTGTCAATTTTTCCTCTGTGTGTGTGTGTTTCTCTCTCTCTCTCTCATTTATGTTTATTTTGGTGAATTTTATTCTGTATGCTTTCCTTACAAATGTAGGATTGCTTGAAGCGGTGTAAAGATTTTCTTAAGAAGGGAGCATCTGTTTTTTTCTTCCCTGAGGGTACTCGGAGTAAAGATGGAAAGTTAGGGGCCTTCAAGGTAAGATCAATGTTTCGTTTCTCATCCAAAAATGCATATGTGTGCTTCTTGAGTATTGTCCTTGAGTCAAATCCAATGGCAACAAAACAAAAACCTGTGTCATTGCATAACCTGACAATTAACATCCATCCTAGCAACTGTTATTCAGTGGCTGGAAAGCACGGAAGAAAACAGAATTCAAGTTTCTATTATCCGTCTTCTCAACAGCATAATGCAGTAGGGGTAAATTGTTTGAAAGTCAAAACTGTTGTCTGTACTTGAGGAAATGTAGATGGCAATGATGCACATTATCACCGGCTGAGCTGTACGTACATTTCTTTATTTTATAGATCAATGTTTAAAATAGCTAGAAAAGAAAGGATTTGAGTTTCTCTCATTTTTGGTTGAGAAAGAAAAATGGACCAACAAGAATCCACCGTGTCTCTTCGTTTGTGACCATTTGTCACCTCTTTTATCCAATCAACGATGATAGGATTCTCATGTCCATCATCCAAGGGACTGAGTTTTGCAAGCTTATGTTAGGAGAAATCACTTACCTAGTTACCAATAAAAATTGCAAAATTGTTTCATTTGAGTAAAGTTAAGATTCATCTCCTCTAAGATTTTCTTGGCTAGGGAAGGCCTGTTCCTTTTGTTTTCCCCCTGCTCAGTCTCTCGTTTTCCTGGTTGATTCACAGAAAGGTGCATTCAGTATTGCTGCAAAAACCAAAGTGCCTGTTGTTCCCATCACTATTATTGGGACTGGTAAAATCATGCCTGCCGGAAGGGAGGGTATACTAAATCCGGGATCTGTTAGAGTTATTATCCACAAGCCCATAGAAGGAAGTGATCCAGAAGTACTTCGAAATCAAGCCAGAAACATTATTGCAGATGGGCTTGTTCATCAAGGCTGATGCTGCTTAAATTTCCAAATACGCAACCCTTGTCGCGGACGGGGTAATATGATGTATGAATTTTCTGACGCATTGTTCTACCATGCAAAGAAATTAATTTAAATTTTTTTTGATTATCCACGATGCACTTAACCTGTCAGTGTAGAATAATGCTATAAATACGAACAATTCTTGCAAACTTTTCATACTGACTGATCGGGCATGCATTTGATGAAATTTTCGAATCTGAAGCTGGACCAGATTTAGTTGAATTGATAGCTACCAGAGGAAGGAGGAATAGAAGTTTGTCGATAGTAATAGTTTGTTTGGCATTACCCACTGTCGTTCGAAATTTTGAACTGCATTTTGCTGCTTTGTTGCAGATGTAACAAATATGAAATCCTCCATACAAATGCCACACGCTCTGCCTTATTATTTTTTTTCCCCTTTTCAAAGTTTCACTTTAGTGTACGCAAAACCATGCAAAATAGAAGTTCGTTGGTGGACCTTCATTTTCGTATTAGCTGGAAAATATACTTTGGTACATTCCGTAATTTGCCGTTTTGGTTGTCACATGATTGAATTTGCTTTCATTTCTTGTTATTTCCTCCATGGAAGTTTGAAGTTTCTCTTGCACTTGCTTGTAAATTATGGTTGGCGCGATGGATTTGGCCTTCCTCTTGTGCAGATTGTATTGATATTCTTAAACTGTTCCCTTGGAAAAATCTTGTTCGTATTTTGGAGTGGCAACAACACGCAAGCTTTCCATATTGGAGTCATGGCAATTTGACATTTTTTCATTAGAGCTTCCTCTTCTTTAGTTTTTGTTGTCAGAATCAGTGAGACTACCAATGTGTTCCTTGTAGAGATGTGGCTCTTAGCCCATCTGGTTGAAGTCTTTTGGTTCTAAGGAGGAGGTCCGGGATTCAAGTCTCTATAGAAAGACATCGAACCCCCTTGGGTTGGTTACCCACTAATTGTCCAGCTTCTGAGAATTCGTTGCATGGTATTATCTCTACTAGAGAAGCATTAGTTGCATTGCAGCAAAAGAAAAGAAAAGATAAGGATAACGAGTTGAGAATGATGGGTAGCCTTCTGGGTTAGTGCAAAAAACAAAGGTTGGCATCTTTACTCTATGGATGATTTTATTTTTGGACTTCGAAGTATTGTGGAGTCTTTATAAGTCATGTGGGGTGTGGGTGGGGTCTGGCGTGGGCTAGTGAGTAGGTCTGGGTTGAGTGAGAAATTTTTGGTTGCAAATCGGGTATCACGTGGTACCCGTGCAGCACATCCGGGCTGAGCAATCAACGGTTTGATTGCATTTTTGGATAGCCCGGATGCGCTGCACGTGTACAACTTCAGCAATACTCTATTTGAACCCAAAAATTTCTCATGTTGAGTTTTTGATTTATTTTGGCTAGGGTTTGGTCTTGGTCTTGTGATGGGTTGATTCTGGGGAGGGTTGAGTTATTTGTGTCTGGATGTCTTGCGTTTGGGTTCTGTCTGGTGTCTATGTTGGAGTCTTTTGGTTTGGTGAGTCTTTTTGGGGTAATGAGAAGATTGCCATAGCCTTGCTTACAAATGTCCTAAAGCTTATGATCTTTTGTTCATGTAAACTCATTGGTGAGGATTCTTTCATACGTTTATCATTTTGGGCTGGTATCTTGCCAACTATGTTTAGCTTTGGGTCCGGGTTGGCATATGATTGTCGATTGGTGAGGTGGCAACGTTGTTGGGATGCTTATTTCTTGTTGTGATGCCGTCATGCTTGCAATCTGTTTGATCTTTGTACTACTTCAAAGGTTAATAAAATCCTCTTCTTGCTGTTAAATAAAAAAAAACCTACCTTTGATACCATGTTAAATCATCCAACTCAAAATCAATCGGCGAAGAGTGAAGAGGCCGCCCAAGCTAATATTTCAGTTTTAGAGGTTATAATATTCAACCACTGTTGACAGACAACATTACAAGAAAAACTGGAAATAGTGGAAGAACTATAAGTTCAAGACTGTAATCAAACAAAGTTTTATTTTCTGTGATCACAAGCAAATGAATTCAGGGTAAAATAGGAGGACAAGACAACTACACAGAGTCACGTAAATCCTTCAAATCCGGCAGCCATCGGACAAAGACTGTGTTTATGATCTTTTCACTGAGACCGTCGCAACTTGGTGGATCAATGTTCCTAAGGGAGAGGGCCTTGAAAACGCCATCTGAGGTAAAATATTGCTGCTCACTTTTCTCAGTCTTGCGCAGTTCCTCACCACCTCCATTACACCTTTATCCGTCACTTTTTTGCAGCATCTACTGTCCAAATATTGGAGATTTCGACACCTTTTCCCAATCATTGCCATTCCTTTGTCATCAATTTGTGTCTCTTGAGCTTCCAAAGTCTTCAAATTCACTACACAATGGTCCGAATAGCTCCCAAAAACATCTGAAATATTAAGACCGTGGATGTTCAGTTGTCTTATTGCAGGGCATCTCCGCAAAATTTCTCTGATGCCGGAATTGGTGGGGCGCATACAACTACTTACGTCGAGGAATTGTAGATTCGGACAAACTTGCCCAAAGTTCTCGAGCGTCGTATCAGTCAACCACATGTTCCTGGAGATATCAAGATGTCGCATGTGGTGGTTTTGATGTAGATAATCCGGAACAAAAAGATCCATCTCTTGTCCTCCAGTATTTGTCATCTTAAGATTTTCAAGTAGAGGACAACTCTTCGTGAGGGTGTAACAGGTGAAACTAGTCAACCCAAGTGGTCCATAAAAATCTATAGAAGTTAGATTATAGAGATACTGGCCAAATCACCCATATACGTGTCTGGGAGTTGCCACCCTTGTAGGGTTAACTTTTCCAGTGTCAGCTGACATGCTTGCAAAAGCATTTTTAATGCACCATGGATTTCAGAATTTTGGCCCATGAAGCAATTGAGCTTGAGCTTCTTTAATGGAGGATGTGTTTTTGCGACTAAACAAAAATGTTTGTCCGAAATGAGATCGCGACTCATGGTGAGAGAATGCAGATTTTTGGCACTGGCAAACGAGTCGTCCATTGAAAAAGAGAATGCAGAAAGTTGTAACGACCACATTACTAGTGAGAGAGAGGTCAAATTGGGACTATGCCGCGTCACAAAACTAATGCCGTCTCCAGTCACGCGATGTTGATCGAAACTGCATAATGAAAGACTAATGCTCCTCAGTTTCACACAATTTGTGGATAGTGAAATAAGTGATTGATCAGTAATGAAACAAGCATCACCTTCAAAAACAATCTCCTTCAATTCCTTAAGCTTTGATGCCAGTGCATCAACACCATCATCTGTTACATGTCCCGGAACCTCATCCTAGCCTTTAAAGAAACTGTCCGTATCCGAATCCTGAGTTTCTCTAGCCGTGGGAAACAATCTGCTAACAAAACCAAATCGCTGTCTTGCATGAAGATCAGTCCAGAGCAATCCAATACCTTCAGATTGTTCTTTGTATTCTTATTCAACGCCAGTGCCTTGAAACCATCTCGCGGAAGTTTTGTAGACCACCAAGGAAACTTCATGGCTCGGAGATTCAATACACCAGACCGTGAAATCTGATCAACGAGTCCATCTATGTCCTGTACCTTCTTGTAACTAGAGTCGATGACTATTGTTTCGATGTGTCCAAATCTTCGAACAAGATTGGGGAGCAGAGGGAGAATCTTGTCGTGTACGTTCAAGCTGAGCTTCACCCGATTGGATATCGAAAGGAACCGCTTTGAGACCAATGATATCGAATCCAAGTCACGCTCATCGTCTTCTCTAAGTTTTCGGAATATAAGTTCCCAGCAATCATCCGGGAAGTAGTAACCAGATGATGGTCCAGATCTTTGTTTCTTCATTATTGATGAGTTTGAGAAAAGAAAGAATCGATTAAATTTCTTGTTCTTTGTTCAGCACAGGTGTATTTATAATGGGTATATCAGTGATGTATATATAATGGGATTCAAATCCTGTTTAAGAAAGGATCTGGAAAAAAATAAAGGAGACGAACCGAATGAGGCAAACGGTTTGGGAAACATCGAATTTCCTAATTACAGTGAACCTTGGAAATCCTTATTAACCTGAGAAATTCTTGGGGGCAAATAGGGTACGGCTGACGTGGTACCTGATGTACACATTTGGGTCGTCCAACAAAGCAACCGACGGTCCGAATTGAAATTAACACATTTTTTCTTTTTCTTTTTAATTTAAAAATCTGTTCGGTACTTTCAATCCGGACCATCGGTTGTATTTTTGGACATCCCGGATGTGCGTGTCGGATACCTGATTTGCAACCAAGAATTTCTCTATCTATCGACATATGTATGCGCTGATTTAGGACTATGTACGCTTTCTTTCCCTGTTAATTTTCTGAAACGTCTACTTTCTTTGTTTTTTAAAACAAAGAAAAGAAACTACTTTTCAGATGATTGCTGGGAACAGAGAAAGAAGAAGAAATTTAATCTCTTTATTCCTTTCTCAAACTCATCAATAATGAATGGTTACTTCCCAGATGATTGCTGGGAACTTATATTCCAAAAACTTAGAGAAGATGATGAGCTTGACATGGATTAAATCCGTTATCAATTTGATTCGAACTTTATGTTTCAGAAGTTGTGTTGATGCGTTGGCATCAAAGCTTAAGGAGTTGAAGCAGATTGTGTTTACGGGTTATGCTTGTTTCATTACTGATCAATCCCTTATTTCTTTATCCACAAAATGTGTGAAACTGAGGAAAATTGGTCTTTGCATCTATAGTATGTGACTGAAGATGGCATTGATTTTGTGGTACGGCATAGGCCCAATTTGACCTCTCTCTCGCTAGAGTTGTGGTCGTTACAACATACTGCATTCTCTCTTGCAATTGGAAATGCGTTAGCCAATGCCAAAAAGCTGCACTCTCCACCATGACTCGAGAACTCATTTCGGACAAGCGCATTTGCTTAGTTGCCAAAGCATGTACTCGGTTAAGGAAGCTCAAACTTGTTGGCTTCAGTGGCCAGTATCTTGAAATCCATGGGGGATTTAAATTTCTTTTGCAGGCATGTGAATCGACACTGGAAGAGCTAACCCTGAGAAATTGGGCCCTCTCAAACACGGATTTAAGCGATTTGGCTCAGTATTTATCTAATCTAACGTCAATAAATCTTGATGGACATTTTGAGTTGAGTAGTGTCACCTTTTAAACCCTCACAAAAAGCTTCCATTTACTTGAAATACTTATGATGGCATGTACGAGGGGACAAGAGATCGATACTTTTGTCTCTAGATCACTTGCGTAAAAACTACCAACTGGGACATCTTGATATCTCCGACAATATGTGGGTGAATGATACAATGCTTGACAACTTTGGGCAGGTTTGCCCGAATCTACAGTTCCTCGGTGTAAGTAATTGTCTGCGCCTCACCAATCTTGGCATTGGAGAAGTTTTGAGGGGATGCCCGGCAATAAGACAACTCAATATCGATTGTCTTCAGGTTTCAGATATTTTTGGGAGATATTCAGACAACTTTGTAGTGAATTTGAAGACTTTAAAAGCTCGTGGGACACAAATCAATGACAAAGGGATGGCAATGATTGGAAATATGTGTCGAAATGTCCAATAGGTGGACATTGAATACTGCAACAAAGTGACTGGTAACGGGGTAATGGAAGTGGTGAGGAATTGCAAAAGATTGAGGGATATAAATCTAATCGGGTGTGAAAAGGTGGACAAGCTTTCAATGAAAATTATTTTGTACGTCAATGGGCCTTGATGTAAATTGGACAAGCTTTCTAACCGTTCAAACCATGCGCAAATTGGAGTTCGGGAGTGTTTGGGGCAATTTCGCAAAGTTTGACACCTAATGCAGCATTAATGCGCCTCAGGCGCATTTCATTGCAGCCCAGGCGCATCCTGAACATTGCACAACTTTGAGAACTTGTCCCAGATACTCCTGAACTTCAATTTGCGCTTGATTTGAACCGTTAGAAAGTTTGTCCCATCTACTTTCTTTCCGAATTTGTTTTGATGGAAAATATTTTGTCCATCAAAATACATGACCATTTTACCCTCAATTGGTCAAAAAATAAATTATTTCAGAAAAACACTCGTATCGTTCTCATTTTAAATCGGATTACGACAAATTATATAATAAATAAGGTTTTCACTGTATTAAAATATGATGAAAATGAGTAATTAAATTAATGAAATTGTATTAATGAAAAGTTGCTTGAAGGGAGACCGAGTTAGAGATCATTGGAGCCACGAAGGCTAAAGTACGTTTCGGCGCCCATTTACACATTCTAAGTTTCATTCGATGTACACGTCCCTACTTCTAGGGTAATCGCTCATTCTGTAAGACTGTCCACAAGGTTCATAGGTCTCTTCACACTCCATTAGATAATCAGAAACTGTTTCATCGATCATCAGGATTCATGCAAGGCGAGACTTTTTATTTTTTTAAATCGGTGGCGAGACTTGTGGTGAGGGTGAGAGATAACCAGAGGGAGTCGAGCTTAGAGGGGTGCTCCTCTCGAGAGTTTCATCATCAACATCTTAGTACTATGAAACAGTCTGTTTTTCTTTTTTATGTTCTTGCTGGTTAATTGTCTTGTTTGAATCACTATGAAACAGTCTCTTTTGTGTATCTATTTACTTTGAACTAACCACTACAGTCAGTTCCATACATATCATGCATTACAACAGCGCTGTTCTTTATTTCACACCGACGGCACTGTGTTCCTCTGCAAATTTTTGTTTTTGATTTGGAAGAAATAGCAACTTATGTTATTACCACCTTATTTTCATCGCGTTGGGATGTTGCGCTGTTCTTTATTTCAGTGTCGATGACTATGGTTTCGATGTGTGGAAACCTTCGAAAAAGATTTGGGAGTAAAGAGGGTGTCTCATCATTTACCTTTAAGCTACGCTTCACCCGATTAGATATTGAAAAAAACAGCTTTGAGACCAAAGATATCGACCAAAGATGCGCCCGGCCACTGGCCCAAGTAGGCACTGCACAGAAGAGGGTCGCTTGGCTTCGATGATTTTTATAGCGGTCTTGTTTGTAATTAGTTTTCATGAACGAAACCCAAAAAAATTAATGGTTTGATTCCACCATCTTTTAGTACTTTTAAAACATTATTTATTGATAGATAATGCGTCTTGATCCGATTGGAAATGACGCGTTTTACCGAAATATTGCATCATTTTTGACCCATCAAGGGTAAAATAGCCACTTCTTTTGATGTGGAAATGATTTTTGGTCCAAACTACTTGGGATAGAAAGCAGATTGGACATGCTCTCTAATGGTTCAAACCACGTGCAAATTAGAGTTCAGGAGTGTCCGGGGAAAATCTGCAAAGTTTGACACGATATGCAACATTAGTGCGCCTCAGGCGCAAACCTATGCGCCCAGGTGTGTCTAAATGCGCCCCGGGCGCATCTTGAACGTTTTCTCTGTTTTCTGAAACATCTACTAAACTACTTTTCAGATGATTGCTGGGAACTGAGAAAGAAGAAGAAATTTAATCTCTTTTTTATTTCTCGAACTCATCAATAATGGAGAAACAAGGACCTGGTTACTTCCCAGATAATTGCTGGGAACTTATATTCCAAAAACTGAGAGAACATGATGAAAGTGACTTGGGATCGATATCTTTGGTCTCAAAGCGATTCCTTTCGATATCTAACCGGGTGAAGCAAAGTTTGAATGTGAACGCCAAGAAGCGCCATCTACTCCCGAATCTTCTTAGAAGATTTCGACACATCAAAAGCACAGTCATTTGTTTAGATAAAAAAAATAGATGTAGATGGACTCGTTAATCAGATTGCACGGTTTGGAATATTGAATCTCCAAGACATAAGGTTTCGGTGTTCCACAGAACCTCCGCGAGATTGTATTAGAGCACTTGCGTTGAATAAGAATATAAAGAAGCATTTGAAGGTATTGGATTGCTCTGGACTGTGCTCTATGCAAGACTGGGATTTGATTTTGATAGCGGATTCGTTCCCACGGATAGAAGAACTCAAGCTTCGAACGGATGCTGATTTCTACAATGATGTTGTGGCATCAAAGCTTAAGGAGTTGAAGGAGATTGGGTTTACAGGTTATGCTTGTTTCATTACTGATCGATCGCTTAAATCTCTATTCACAAATTGTGTGAAACTGAGGAAAATTAGTCTTTGCATATGCAATAGCGGGTAAAATAATTTCTTTTGATGTGGAAATGATTTTTGATCCAAACTACTTGGGTTAGAAAGTAGATTGGACAAGCTTTCTAATGGTTCAAACCACGCATAAATTGAAGTTCGGGAGTGTCCGGGACAAGTCCGCAAAGTTTGACACGTTATGTAGCATTAGTGCGCCTTAGGCGCAATTCTATGCGCCCAGGAGCATCTAAATGCGCCCCAGGCGCTTCGTGAACATTGCACAACAAGTCCAACTTTGCAAACTTGCCCCGGACTCTCCCGAACTCCAATTTGTGCGTGGTTTGAACCGTTAGAGAACTTGTCTAATCTACTTTCCTACCGAATTAGTTTCAATGAAAATTATTTTGTACATCAAAATACATGACTATTTTACCCTCAATTGGTCAAAAATTAAATTATTCAATAAAATACTCGTATTGCTCTCATTTTAAATCGGATTTAGACAAATTATATAATGATATGTAAGGTGTTCATTGTATTAAAAGATGATGGAAACTAACAATTCAAATATTGAAGTTTTATTTATGAAAAGTTGGTCAAAGGAACATCGATTCAAAGATCATCAGAGCGACAAAGGCTAAACTACATTTTGGTGTCCATTTACAGATTTTAAGTTCCACTCGATGCACACAACCCTAGTTCAGGGGTACTCGTTCATTCTGTAAGAGTGTCCACACTTCATTAAATAATCAGAAACTGTTTCATCGTCAGGATTCACTCAATGTCAGACTTGTGATGAGGGTGAGAGATAACCATAGGGAGTTGAGAATGGAGGGGTGCTCCTCTGTTCTTTATTTCAGACCGATGGCGCTGTGTTCCTCTGCAAATTTTTTTGTTTTCTGCTTGGAAGAAATAGCGGCTTCTATTATTACCACCTTATTTTCATCGCGTTGGGACGTTGCTGCAACTGATACATGCTAGTAGAGATAGAATACCATTCGATGTATGTCGGCAAAAACTTAGAAGCTCTGACATACAATTTAGTTGCATTTATGTATGCACTAGTTCCAGATTAGTAATTAATGGTTCTGTAAAACAGACTTGCAGGAAAAAAACGCCGAGTACATTATCTTATCTCTAGTTCGACTGGAGTTCTTGACACGTTTGATAATCCGACTGCCTCAACAAGGAAGGTGAAATTCAAATGCTGCAGATTCTGAGAAGCTCTCACGTGAAACTTACGGTTGGACACTAAGACCTTGTATAGTTGTATGTATGAAGGAAAAACTTTCTGTCAAACAACTTGTAACAAAACTTACAAGTGAATATAGGATATACGTTTACTTCGGTAATGCCATCTCCAGTCATGTGATGGAAAGAAAGTGGGAGGAAGGAGAGAAAGAGGGAGGGGGGACCGTGCATTAAATGCGGCACGGGACTATAGAGGCGCGTGGGGAGTTTTTTTTGGAGGACTTAGTGGAGCATTGCACTTATGCGCATGGGACTTGCTGAGCTATAATCTTCAAAAGTAAGACTGGCCCGTCATTTTCCCAATGGAAGGGGAAAATGAGTCGGGTTGGGTTTTATGGATACGACTTGACCTATAATTTGACCCACATTCAACCTGCCTACTATTGACCTACATTCAACTTGCCCATATTTAACCCATGACCCATTTCAACCAGTCAAAACGTGACTGTCTGCCACCTCTAGACCCCAACATTTTCTCTCTGCGCACGATTTCCAATAATTTTTTTTCCAATTATTACTCTCATTTCTCTAGCTCTCTCTCATCACCCAAAAAACTTTCTCAAGTCTCAAACCGAACAAAGAATGGCCTTGAGCTTCCAAATCAGGCGGAAATTGCGAAACCAAAGTCAAAATTTCTTTTATCAGCAAAAATAAATTTCATGAACTCAATACACAAATTACAAAGATAATAGGAACTTGGGGTATACTGGCTTGACCACCCAAGACCTTCTCCTCCAAACCACAAGGAGGAACTGATTTAGACCCAATAGGTTGAGCCCAAACTAGAAAAATATCCTAAAACACCTAATGGTTGGTAAAGAACCAACCGAGCCCAAACATATCCGCCCAAAACCCAAACGGACCAGCCCAAAACCTGAAACCAAAAAAAATAAAAGAAAGAGGAAAACCCTAGATCTAATCATTTGCGACAGATGATTAGATTAGACTCTACATTCCCTAGAGAAAACGTTTCTTCACTACGTTTTGGAAATCCTTGTACAACCAGTGGCGGAGGGACCTAGAGACAAAGGTGGACAACTGCCCCTACTGGCTGCCAAAGTTTCATAGAGATAGGCATATTTTTTACCCTATTTTTACTAAATATGGTGATCCCCGAAACAAATTATGCGAATTTTTACGTCCCAGATGATTGCTGGGAACTGATGCTCAACAGATTGGAAGAAGATGATCTCGACTTAGCCGCGATGTCTTTGGTCTCCAAGCGGTTTCTCTCCATCACGAATCGTTTGAAGGTTAGCCTAAAAATCATGGACGAGATGATCTCTCTACTCCCCGGAATTCTCCGAAGATTTCAGCACCTCAAGAACGTAGAAATCGATACTGAATCCGACGAAGATATGAGCGGACTTATCTGTCTGATTTCACAGTATGGGCTAAACGTCGAATCCCTCAAGTTTTCATGCAAAAAAATTCCTTCACATGACAGTTTTAGGGAATTGGGATTGAATTTGAAGCGTTTGAAGGCATTGGATTGCTGGAGACTTTACTCGTTGACAGACAGAGATTTAAACGTAATAGTTGATTGCTTTCCAGGGCTAGAGGAACTAACTATCGGTGGTTATATATCCGATGATGGGGTTAAGGTGTTGGCATCGAAGCTTAAGGAATTGAAGAAGATTGTGTTTCGAGAAGGTAACCATTATACCCATAGATCACTTATTTTTCTCTCCATAAATTGTTTGAAATTGCGCGAGATTCATCTTATCAACAACATACGTCTTGTTACTCACGAGGGCATTCGTTTTTTGATGCAACATAGTCCCAACTTGACCACTCTCGCGCTCCTGCCAGGGACGGTCTGTTTGAGAGGCTCTGTTAGTTTTGATTTTGAAAGTTCAATCACTTGCGCAAGGAAACTACACTCTCTCTCCGTTGAAGAAGATTCAAGCAAGCTTCTTTCTTTCATCGCAAAAGCACGTCCCCCATTAAAGAAGCTCAAACTCTATGACAACGGGTGCAGAGGATTTTCATCACTTTTGCAATCGTGTTGGTCGACTTTGGAAGAGCTTTTGCAATCGTGTTGGTCGACTTTGGAAGAGCTAACCCTGACGAACCTATGTCTCACCGAAAGGCGTATAAGTGAAGTTTGTCTCCCTAATCTAACTTTGATAGAGCTCTATTGGTGTTCTCTATTGTCCAGCGACACCTTTCACTCTCTCACAGAAAAGTGTCCCCTACTCGAAGTTATAATAATGAAATCGACGAGTATAGGAGCGCAGGAAACTTTTTCGTTGGAGCCCTCACACAAGAACTACCGAATGCGACGCCTTGATATAAGCGAGAACAAGTGGTTGAATGATATAATACTCAAAAATTTTGGGCAGGTTTGTCCCAATCTACAATCTCTCTCTGTAAGTAGTTGTCATACCCTCACCCAACTAGGCATTGGGGAAATTTTGATGAGTTGCCCCAAAATAACATATTTGGACATCGAACATCTTACGGTTTCAAATATTTTCAGAAGATTTTCGGAGTGCTTTGTGGTGAAACTGAAGACTCTGAAAGCTTGGGATACGAAAATGAATGACGAAGCTATGGCGATGATCGGAAATTGGTGCCCTGATTTGCAACTTTTGAATATCGGACACTGCGAAGAAGTAACAAGTGATGGGGTGAAAGAGGTGGTGAGGAAGTGCAAAAGACTAAGGGTATTAAATGTAACAGGGTGCCCAAATGTGGGCATTGGTATTCTGGATTGGATGGTGATATCAAGGCCCTCGATTGCTCTCAAGGAATTTATCTCACCATGTGGTTTTCCTCCTCCTGGTGAAGAGATGAGAAACTTGTTCTTGAGCTTTGGTTGCCGGCTTAGAAAATGCTGCTGCAATGCTTGCTATAAAAATGAGTGCATACATAGGATTCAACAACTGCAAGAACATAGGGAAATGAGAGCATAGGATTTGATTCCCTTTAATGCATGGAGGATAAGGCACAACCCTTTTTGATTCCCTTGAATGCATGGAGCAGCATCCCTGCAAAATGTTGCTGAGCGGCAGATCTGACCGTTCATTTTTGTTAAGATCCGAGCAGTCTATTGCCGTTATGAACGGCCGGATTGGCCGCTCTGCTAGGTGTTGGTTTGTGGGGATCCCCCATCTCGTTAGTTTTGGGCACAACATTTGTTTCTTTATAGTTATGTGTTGTGTTTTTTATCAGCAAAAGAAATTTTTTAATAAACTCGATAAGGGCTCATAGAGCTTAAAATACCATCATCTTATTGATTTGTCGTTCACTTATTTTTTATCAATAAGTTTGACAATGTTTCATATTAGAGCTTTTCCTCTTTTTCAGTTTGTCAGAATTAGTAACTACCAATGTGTCCCTCGTACAGATGTGGCTCATAGCCAATCTGACTGTAGTCCTTGGATTCCAAGGGAGAGTTCCGGGGTTTAAGTCTATAGAAAGACGTTGAACCCCCTTTGGTTAGTTACCCACTAATTCTTCAGTTCCCGACAATTATTTGCTTTTACACGCCGCATGGTATTATCTCTACCAGAGAAGCATTAGTTGCAGCAACGTCCCAAGGTCATAATAGTGGTAATACGAAAACTGCTATATACCTTGCAAACAAATGAACAAAAGAAAACAACAGACTTGCGGGTGCGATGCCGAATGCCATAAAAGACTTAATTGAAACCCTTTCTACTAGCAATTGGTTTTAGGAGAAATGGTGGCAAAACAGTTCAAAAAAAAGGAAGCACGGTTTCAAACTAAATGGAAAGCAGAAAAAGAATCCCATACCACTGTTTTAGAGTGGTTCAAACAAGACAATTGACTAGAAGAATATTAAATGCTAAAGCATCCAACTCAAAATTAATTGAGCGGAGACCGCCCAAGCTTATATACTGATTTTGGAGTAACCAATGTGAAACAAGCTCTAAAGTTAAAAAAAGAAAAACTTGGAATAAGAAGAACTATACGGTCATAACTACAACAAAACAAAGTTTTTTCGCGATCACAAGCATATGAATTCAAGTACGCAGAGTCATGAAAGTTTGCCAAGCCGGCATCCAGAGGACAAGACTATATTTCTCATCTGTTCGCTCACTTCTTTACACCCAAATATAGTTATTTCCCCCGAGGAATGCTATTAGTAAAGAAGGAAACAAAGAAGACAACAAAGAATGACATGGAAAGTTGAATAGGAAAAAAAAGGGGCCCACTACTTCTCTCCTGCGATGGAACAAAGCGCGGGAAAGAAAAATCTGAATATTGATTTTGGATGTATTTTAAAACCAAAAAACTCCTCTCTCCTCCATTCTCCCATTCTTCCTCCTGCTGCTAATCAGTGCAACCACCATCACCGAACCACCAGCATTTAGGTGTATTTTAAACCAAAAAACTCCTTTGTCCTCCATCCTCCCATTCTTCCTCCTGCTAATCAGTGCAACCACCACCACCGAACCACCATCATCAATTGATTCACCACCGGACAGCGGCAACCACCACCAGAGCCCCAACAGACAACAGCCCATCCACCATCATCAATCGACCACATGTGTCTCTCTGTATGTTCTCTCTCTCTCTCTCTCTCTCTCTCTCTCTCTCTCTCCTTTTTTGCAGTGTCGGCATCACGTCTCCCTTTTTGCAGCGTCGGCATCACGTCTCCCTTTTTGCAACGTCGGCATCACTATGGAAGTCTAGATTAAAACTTGGGATTAAAAAAATGAAGGGATTAAAATCAGGAATTAAAAAATTAAGACATTAAAACTAGGGATTCAAAAATCAGGACTCGGGATTAGAGTTGGGGATTAAATATTAGAACACTTCGGTGGTTCAATTAGTTGAGTATGAGTTGCCCTGTTTAGTTCACTAGTTTGCAGCATTCTAAATGTTATGAACCCATTTAATATTACTAGGGATTAGAACAATTAGTTTAATAGTTGCCGTAATTAGTTTAGCATTACTATAAAAAGTAGGACCAGAGATTAGAATTAGTTAAATTTCTCCATAGCACTGCACATTTGAACTCAAGCCTCAATTTTAGTTTGCTGCTCTGGCTCCCTAATTCAATTTACTAAGAAAGCTTAATTGTATTCGTATTGTAGAATCATGGAAATAGAAGATATGAATTTAGAGAAGAATCCGAATCTGGAGGAAAATTTGAATTTGGACACGGTATTGGAACCTAAGGTCGGAACAATATTCAATTCTGAAGAGGAAGCGAAGGAATGTTACACTAGTTATGCGAAATCAAGAGGTTTTGGTGTGGTCACAAAAGTCTCTAAGAAGCGTGACAATGGGGTAAAGTCGAATATATCTTATGGTTGTCATCGAAGTGGAAAGCCCAGAACAACGGCTTTGAATCCCGTTAAATCCCATCCAACAACAAAAATAGAGTGTAAAGCCGGTATGAATATCTCTTTGCAAGTTGATGGAAAGTGGATGTTGAATTCGATTCAACTGAATCATAACCATGAAATGGACCCGGAAAAAGTGAAATATCTTAAGTGTTATCGGAATATCCCACCACATTCGATGAGGACAATTGAATTGAACACGGCAGCCGGAATCACATTAAGCAAAATCATTGCCTCATGTGAGATCGAGGCAGGGGGACCTGATAATCTGACGTGGCTAAATAAAGATGCAAGGAATTACAAGGATAAAAAAAGGCGTTCAGAGCTCAAAGAAGGGGATGCTGAAGCAATGCATAAGTACTTTGTCAGAATGCAAAAAGACAACGGTGACTTCTTTTATGCCATCGATCATGATGAAGATTATCGATTACGGAATGTCTTTTGGGCCGATGCTAGGAGCAGGGAGTTATACAAAGAATTTGGCGAGGTGGTCACCTTTGACACCACTTACCTTGTTAACAAACACAATATGCCTTTCGCACCATTTGTAGGGGTCAACCATCATGGACAATCGATTTTGTTTGGATGTGGTTTGATATTACGGGAGGACACGGCTTCATTTGTATGGTTGTTCGAGACTTTTCTTTCTTGCATGTTCGATTCACATCCTAACGCCATCATCACAGACCAATGTCGGGCCATGCAAAATGCAATAAGTCAAGTTTTTCCAAATGCACGTCATCGTTGGTGTTTATGGCATATCATGAATAAAGTTCCTGACAAGTTTAAGAATTACGACCAGTATAAGCCCATTAAAAAATCTCTCAAGAATGCTGTATATGATTCATTGAATCCGGAGGAGTTTGAACAAAATTGGGCAAATCTCATCCAACAATTTGATCTACAGAGCAATGACTGGCTAGCTGGATTGTACGAGGGGAGGCACCGATGGGTACCGGCATTTCTTAAGGATATCTTTTGGGCGGGGATGTCAACAACCCAACGAAGCGAGAGCATGAATTCCTTCTTTGACGGCTACATCCATTCCAATACCACCTTGAAGGAATTTGTGGAGCAATATGACAATGCCTTACGTAAGAAGGTGCAAAAAGAAGATGAGGCAAATGCCCATTCCTTGAATGTTCGAATTCAAAAGGTGTCCCCTTATAAGTTTGAGGACCAATTTCAGCAGGCATACACAATTGCGAAATGCAAGGAATTCCGAGAACAAGTAGCCTTAAAGATTGGGTGCAATTTGACTATTGGACCGGTAGTAAATGGTATTTCAAAGTTTCACATTGAACAAGACATTCTAGTTGGAAAGAAAAAAGATAGATCTAAAACTTGTACTTTTCTTGTTCATTTTAATGAGGAGTCAAGAGAAACTACTTGCAATTGTCGGTTGTTCGAGAGTAGGGGAATGGTGTGCACGCATATGATCTCGGTTTGGTCAAAAAAGAAGCTTGAAGTAGTACCCGATAAATACATTCTACGACGATGGAGCAAAAACTTGGTAAGGAGCCACACAAAAATTAAGGTCAGTTATGCAAATTGGACATGCAAGCCTGAATTCATTCGCTATGACAGTTTGTTCAAGCTATTCAATGAGGCCGCTGATAAGGCCATGTATTCAATTGCGAAGACGAATAGGATGGCGGCTAGGTTGCGAGATATTAAAGCTGAGAATGACTTAGACGATGAGGAATGTGTAAGCAATATGCCTACAGTTGAAGATGCAGAAATTGATATGGAAAGTTTCCAAGATAAATCAATTACCCTCAGCGATCCAAGTAAAGGTCCCCGGAGAGGGCGACCGCCGACTAAGAGGAAGCAATCAATGACTGAACAAATTATTAGGAAGAATATGAAATCAAGTCGCACCAATGCAAAGAGTATACCGGTATAAAAATCATTATACATTCCTTTCAATGTTTATTTATTGATAAAATAATATGTTGATTGGTTTGTATGATTTAGCATTTGACTTTATTCCGCTTTAGGATGTGAAAGACCATACTCATGTTACGGGATTTGACGGGATTGTCACCCAAGAGGGTGGAGTCATTACTGTAAGTATGACTTCATTTGTACTACATCGAGTCTTTTTAAATTTTGCATTTTTTCCATGTTACTAAAATTTCAATCTGTTACGATTTCAGTCATCTCAGGGAAGTGTAGGATATCTTGGTACATGGAACTATGACTTTAATGAATCTCCATTGGATTTGGGACATGATTATAGTAAGTTAAACTCTAATAAGTTTGACAATGACGCTCTCTCTCTCTCTCTCTCTCTCTCTCTCTCTCTCTCTCTCTCTCTCTCTCTCTCTCTCCATGTTCTAATTTGACTTAGTTTGTTCTTTATTTTCTTTTTTCTGTGCATGTTGACAACTTCAGGGCTGGAATGATACTCTTGAGATGCTACTGATGCTGCTTTTTGATGGAATGATGCTGTTTTTTGGGGCCTCATTCACTTGAGATATTACTGATGCTTTTTGATGGAATGATGCTGTTTTTTGGTGCCTCATTCACTTGACTACTGATGCTGCATTTTGATGGGATGATGCTGTTTTTTGGTGCCTCATTCCCATGCTTTGCCTCCATTCCCATGTCCTTCTTGGGAGGCGAGGAGTTGGAGCTTTTTAGTTCACTTGTGTATTATGTTAGTTGTGGAGGAAAACCTTGCTATGAATTTATGACTGCTTGTATATCAGAATTGCAATGCGACTTCCATTCCCATGTATTTGTCCCATGCTTTGGTTCATTCTACAAGCTTAGTTCGTATCCGTGTCGTGTCATGTCCTATGGAGTTTGTGGCACATAATGAAAGCTTGAACGTTTTCCTTTTCCTCCTAGTTTATTAATTTGGACCATGCCAAATTTGTACGGCACATGAGGAAAGTCCTTACCCATGTGCCTTACATAGGGGATAGATTAGCTTCTTTTCATAAGAATGGATTAGTTCATTGTTCCAAGTTTCTGCATTGTACTTCTTTGGTCTGATAGATTTTGGAGGAGCAACTTGCTATTTCACTAGGTACTATGACATATTTATCATTAATAGGTATGTTTTGGAATGAAGTTTATTGCATATGAAATTGTACCGCATAACTTGATCATAACCTTTCGCTTTTGAGCTTCTAATCTTCAGAAAGATAGACTGAATGAGGTTTAACTTCTAAATCCATGTCTCAAGTCAATTGAAAGATCCCAAATTGTGCAACAAACGAGGAAAAAATTTGACATGGTTTCCTTGCTTTATGGACTAGCCCGACGCCTTGCGTCTCAAACTAACAACAAACATCAAAGACAATAACAATGTATATGAGCCCACGCCGAGCATTTTTCATCCTAAATTACCATTCACCATCAAAATGCACACAAACCCACGTCGGGCCTTTTATTGTCCTACTTATCAACAATCCAAATTTCACATATAAACCATAAGCCCAAGCCGGGCGTTTCTCATCCTAAATTGCCATTCACAATCAATATTCACAAATAAACCCACACCGGGCCATTCTCATCCCAATTGTCATTCAAAAAAAGGGTACAAAAAAATGGCTTCAAATACAAGACCAAGGAAAAAAGCCATTGCAATAATCTAACATGTGGACAATCCGCATCCAATTTCATTTTTTTGTTTCACTGGAACTTCCTTCAACAAATTCCAACAATGGAGGGAGGGAACTGAACTTGCTCAGCGAAATCCAGGTTTCATTCCATAAGCCCGCTTTTTAGAGTAAGTAGTAAGCTATCACTTAAAGCTCAAGCATATCATCATTTGTTTGTCTATCGTCGGTTTGGTTGTCTTCCTCCCATTCACGCCTTATTTTGGGACTGTTGTGCTCGTTGTACCGCACCAAAGCTTTGTGTGCATCGTCCAAAGAGCCATATTTTTTAAGAACGGCACGAGGGAATCCAGTCACTTGTAATAGTCTTGTTTTCCTGCCATTTCTAAATCATGAAAGAAAGTTAATTTCGAAACAACGTACACCAACAAGAAACATAATATAGGCGTGTGGATGAGTGAACACCCCACCATTATAGACCAGATAATTTGAAACCCCTTGCCTAGAGCTGCTCAAGTTCTAATGGATCCAAATGCAGGACACAAGGGACGAAGGTATGCAACTGAACAGGACCAATTGTCCAACACAACAAACCTTGGCTAAAAGAATAGTAATAGCAAACCTTAACCAGGCTAAATTAAAAAACAAACTGATCTACCATGACTCGGTTCTTGAATGTATCTTGGAGGCAACAGTGGTTGACACGTCCTCCACCCAAACATGTCAAATGCCACCATATCCTAGTAAAGAAGTTTTATGTTCATTGGGCAATTTCTTATAGTAAATAAATCTTACAATTCTACAGCCATATTTTTTATGATATCATCATTTTGCATATGTTTAAACCAGTAGAACTCTAGCAGAGACAAAGTGAAAGGGCTTACCGTACTGCAAAGTAGATGCTCGAGTTTAATGTTAAAAGAATTTGAGAACTTTCCCGTTCAAGAAAATAACAATACTAAACTGAGGACAATTAAGCAAACATACATAGCTGGTGGCCTGGTGCACATGATCTCTTGCTCCACCGGAAAATAAAGGTTTCTGACCCATCAAGTTCATGAACATGCAACCCACCTACGAAACATCATCGTTTCGATGTAGTGTAATCAGAAGAATACAATAGCAGTGATGGTGGCCTATGAAAGCAGGGAAAAAAAAAAACCCAATTTTTTTGTTTGTTTTTTTTTTATAAAATCAATGGTACATTATTGGAGAGGGAAGTGAGAGCGAGAAACCTGTGAGAGAGAAGAGGTTGAGGACTGGTCGAGTTCGATGTTGGTGGTGGTACAACGCAGTGAAGACAAACGAAACAGTAGCAATAAAATTAGGGCTTCGAGAGAAAAGAGAAGCAACAAAATTAGGGCTTCAAAATTACATACCCATACCAACGAAGCAAGAGGCTGAAACGCGCCTATTCATGGATCAAAAATAGGTGAGAATGACCATCGGTGGTGATCGTGAGTCGGTGGTGGTTGTGCGTCGGTGGTGATCCGTCTGAGGTGGTGGGGACGGGGTGCGTGCTTGTTGCGAGGACGAGTGCGTCGGTGGCGGTGGGTCAGATTTGGGGAGATGGTTTGGCCGTTTGGGTGGGGATGAGAGAAGAGTGAGAGTTTGAGAGAAGAGGGAGGGAGAGTTTGAGAGAAGAGGCACGAAAGGGGCTGATTTTGAAATTTTCAATTTTGAAATTCCAAATAACTTTGAATTCTCACCGATGAAAGTGGGGCCTTTTTTTTTTTTTCCTGTTCAACTTTCCACGTCATTTCTTTGTTGTCTTCTTGGTTTGTTTCTTTACTAATAGCATTTCTGATTTCCCCCAGTCTTTCACAATTCCTCACCACCTCCATTACCCCTTTATCTGTCATTTCTTTGCATAATCCAATGTCCAAATATTGCAGCTGTTCCACCAAAGATCGAAACTAAACAACGAAAACACACACACACACACACACTCACACTCAATCAGAAGACAAGATTTCCGTGGTTCCCTGAATTCGGGTACTTTCACGGGGACAACAGTTCTTATTTTTAATGGATGAATTACAAACATCAATCAGTCTCAATCTTTCAGTATGTGAACTCTCTCTGTTTTCTGATTCATGGATGCAATCCGGAGGGCTCAGTACTTTATAGGCAGAGAAGTGAGCCATGTTTCATCTCCACACCAGGCCAAGCCTTAAACATAATAGGGTTGAGCAAAGACATTTGCGGAGAGCTCTAATTAACTAATGTGAGATAAGCTCTAACAATCCCCTGCACTTGCAACCGCAATTAGATGGGTAAACAAAAGATCCATGACATAGAAACTCAACAAAACAAGGTACACTTAAGACACGAACAATGGGACAATCAATCAATTAGTTTTCTCCAAAGCCTTGAACAGCCTAATTCTGATACCATGTTAAATTATCAAACTCAAATCCAATTGGAAATTAGCGAAGAAGCCACCCACAGTGGAGAGACTGTTGGATGCTCACATACTATTTTTGACTGTTAGATTAACCAATGTGAGGTCACAAGCTCTAGTATTGAAAACGAAAAAACAGAAATAATGGAAGAACTATAAGGTCATAACTACAGTAAAACAAAATTTTGTTCGAGATAACAAGCAAATGATTTCAAAGTAAATTAGGATGACAACCAGAGTCGAATTGCGCTAAGCCGGCATCCGAAGGACAAGACTTTGTTTATCATCTGTTCACTGAGATCATCAAAACATGGTGGCTCAATGTTCCTAAGGGAGGGCCTTGATGACACCATCTGAAGCACAATAGAGGCGCTCACTTTTTCACACCCACCCATAAGGATATTCCTCAGTCTTTGGCAATTCCTCACTACCTCCAGTACCCCTTTATCTGTCACTTTTTTGCAGTTTCCAATGTCCAAATATTGGAGATTTCGACACCTATTTCCAATCATTGCGATTCCTTTGTCATCAATTTGTGTGTCTTGAGCTTCCAAAGTCTTCAAATTCAATACATAGTGGTCCGAATAGCTCCCAAAAACATCTGAAATATTAAGACCCCAGATATTCAGTTTTGTTATGGCAGGGCATCTTCTTAAAACTTCTCCAATGCCGGAATTGGTGAGGCGCATACAATAACTTACATCGAGGATTTGTAGATTTGGGCAAACCTGCCCAAAGTTTTCAAGCGTTGTATCATTCACCCAGATATTGTCGGAGATATCAAGATGCCGCAGTCGGTAGTTTTTATGTTCCGGAAGAGAAAGATCTATCTCTTGTCCTCCCATACGTGTCATCTGAAGAACTTCAAGTAAAGAACAACTTTTCGTGAGGGTGTAAAAGGCGGCACTAGTCAACCCAAACGGTCCAGAAAGATATATAGAAGTTAAATTAGAGAGATACTGTGCCAAAGCGCTTATAACTGTGTGACTAAGAAGCACGGATACAAGATACGGATACGGATACGATACGATACGGATACGCGGATACGTGATTTTTTCAAAAAGAAGGATACGATACGTTGGGGGATACGTTGAATATAAAAGTAAATAAAAAATATATTATGCATAATTTTTAATTCCTAAAATTTCATTAATAATTAAAGTTTTTCATTACACAAGTTCACCATTTAACAAGCCGAGAGAGATATATTCACGTATAGTTATATATAAATACATACACACAACGAGAGAGAGAGAGAGAGTTACAAGGTTGTCGGGAGAGGATATTGTCGGTGTGTTTCTGGTGTCGATTGGTGGGGGTAAAAGAAAAATATAGTCCTACTAGCAATTTTAACTCATATATTTTAAGTAATAACATATTTACCCTCACGTGTATCCAAAACATATCCGAGCATATCCAGCATGTATCCGCGCGTATCCAAAACATATTAGATACGTATCCAGAGTGTATTCGAGAGTATCCGCCCGTATCGGAATACCCAAAAATAATTCTAAAAGCAGGATACTTTAAAAAGTGTATCGGATACGTATCCGGAGAGTATCCGAGGGTATCGGTATCCGATACGGATACGATACGTGATACGGAGGCCAAAATAGAGTATCCGTGCTTCATAGACTGTGTCTGTGAGTGACCACCCTATTAGGGTTAACTCTTTCAGTGTCAACCGACATGCTTGCAAAAGCATTTTTAATGCAACATAGATTTCACAATACCGGCCGCTGAAGCCAATGAGCTTGAGTTTCTTTAACGGAGGACGTGCTTTTGCGACGAAACAAATATGTCTGTCCGAAATGAGATCTCGATTCATCGTGAGAGAACACAGATTTTGGCATCGGTGAACACGTTTTCCATTGTGAAAGGTATTGCAGAATGTTGTGGTGACCACAATTTTGGCGCGAGAGAGAGAGACGTCAAATTGGGACTATGCCGCGTCACAAAACCAATGCCGTCTCCAGTCACGCGATGTTGACCGCTACTGGCTAATGAAAGACAAATTCTCGTCAGTTTCACACAATTTGTGGATAGAAAAATAAGTGATTGATCAGTAATGAAACAAGCATCACCTTTAAAAACAATCTTCTTCAATTCCTTAAGCTTTGACGCCAATGCATCAACACCATCATCTGTTATACGTTCTGCAACCTCATGATTGTCTTTGTTCGTATACGCAGTAATCCTGAGTTCCTCTAGCAGTGGGAAACAATCCGCTATCAAAACCAAATCATTGTCTTGCATATAGGTCCATGCAGAGCAATTCAATACCTTCAGATTGTTCTTTATATTCTTATTCAATGCCAACGCCTTAAAACCATGTCGCGGAGGTTCTGTCATACACCGACGAAACTTCATGGCTTGGAGATTCAATACACCAGACCGTGAAATCTGATCAAAGAGTCCATCTATGTCCTTTTGGGCATTGACGTTGATGACTATTGTTTTGATGTGTCGAAACCTTCGAAGAAGATTGGGGAGTAGAGGGAGTGTCCCGTCGTTTAAGTTCAAGCTAAGCTTCACCTGGTTAGATATCGAAAGGAACTGCTTTGAGACCAAAGATATCGAATCCAATTCACGCTCATTGTTTTGTCTCAGTCTGTGGAATATAAGTTCCCAGCAATCATCTGGGAAGTAGTAACGAGATTGTCCAGAGCTTTGTTTCTCCATTATTGATGAGTTTGAGGAAAGAAAAAATTAATAGATTCTAACATCTTATTAGGCAACAAGGATTCAAATCCTGTTTAAAAAAGGATTGGGAAAACGTTTCTTCACTACGTTTTGGAAATCCTTTTTACAACAGGATTTCAGATCCTTCCTCCCTTCTTTTTGCAAATTATTTTCCTAAAAGGTTTTGATTTCCATACTACAAACCCATTTCCATATCTATCAACACACTCGACTTCTTATACGGACGCCCTCAAATAAAGAAAATGTGGACATCATTGTCGGCCGTTGGATTGTGTTTTCAATGGCCCTGGCGCCGTTATAGGAAGGGCCGTGTCTATCAACATATCTATGTGCTGTTTTAGAAATATATATTCGTTTGCTCTGTTGTCAAAACATGGTGATTCCCGAAACAAATTATGCGAATTTTTACGTCCCAGAAGATTGCTGGGAACTGATATTCAACAGATTGGAAGAAGATGTTCTCGACTTAGCCGCGGTGTCTTTTGGTCTCCAAGCGGTTTCTCTCCATCACAAATCGTTTGAAGGTTAGCCTAAAAATCACGGACGAGATGATCTCTTTACTCCCCGGAATTCTTCGAAGATTTCAACACCTCAAGAACGTAGAAATCAATACTGAATCCCACGAAGATATGAGCGGACTTATTCATCTGATTTCACAGTATGGGCTAAACGTCGAATCCCTCAACTTTTAATGCAGAAAATGACAGTTCTAGGGAATTGGGATTGAATTTGAAGCGTTTGAAGGCATTGGATTGCTGGAGACTTCACTCGTTGACAGACAGCGATTTAAACGCAATCGTAGATTGCTTTCCAGGGCTAGAGGAAGTGACTATCAGCGGTTATGTAACCGATGACGGGGTTGAGGCGTTGGCGTCGAAGCTTAAAGAATTGAAGAAGATTGTGTTTTAAGAAGGTAGCTGTTGTTATACCGATCGATCACTTGTTTCTCTCTCCTCAAAAATTTTTTTGGTTTCTGTTTGGAAGAAATAGTAGCTTCTGTTATGACCACCTTATTTTCATTGCGTTGGGATGTTGCTGCAACTGATACACTAGTAGAGATAGAATACCATTCAATGAGTGTCTGCAAAAACTATTAGAAGCTCTGACGTACAATTGAGTTGTATACGTATTCACCAGTTACATATTAGTAATTACTGGTCTGTAAAACAGACTTGCAGAAAAAAACGTTGAGTACATTATCTCTAGTTCGACTGGAGTTCTTAACTCGACAAGGAAGGTATAATTCAAATGCTGCAGAAACATGTGTTTTTGAAAATTCTGAGAAGCTCTTGTGTGAAACTTACTGTTGGGCACTAAAACCTTGTACAGTTGTATGTATGAAAGACAAGCTTTCTGTCAAACAACTTGTAACAAAACTTACAAGTGAATATAGGCTATACGTTTACTTGAGTAATGGCCAGTTCCGGTATCTATGACAACCCTGCTCAATCATATAGTGTTGCTTGTCTTCCTTTGGCGGGCCGTACAAAATTAATGTTTCACGGACCGGGTAGGCTGACATTTTGCAAAACAGATGTTATCAGATGGTTTTTCTGAATGGAGGCAAACCCGAGTCCATGTGCTCCCAAAGTCTTAACTCTCTTTTGTTTTTTGTGTACAGGTTGTGTTACTCTTGTTTTTGCTCACACACAGAGACACTCACGCACATAGAAGCATAGCGGCTTGGGCGCACACAACTTGCATTTGTGTGTTAATGGGTTAGTAATAGATGACTATTCGAGATGAACTAAACAAAAGAGGGCGCACAGGTCTACCACAAAAAACATAAGCCTAGTAGAGGCTTTTTTGCCACCTAGGAAAGGGATAGAAGGGCGATGAATCTCTTTTAAAATGAACTTACTTAGCCTAGTAGCCAGGTTGACTGGTACATGGGAGCGATATTGAATCCAAGCAATTATACTCTCTCTTCCGCAAAATCGGATTAGAACTAGAACATGAACCAGCTCTAATGTAATATGTATTCAATTTGCGGGCTTTCTTTTCAGAAAGGTTAATCACCAGTATATGAGTTCAGGCTCTGTATTAAACAAATGAAATTAACTAAACCTCTCTTAGGACAGCTCTATACAGGTTGTGGAAAAAATCAACACAGTCACTATCCCCGAGGCCTTTCATCGAGATACAACTATCCGTAGTTGTAAAAATGTTATGCAATGAGGATAGGAGAGACCACCGTCAAGCCTCCGGGCATGCTCTGGCTTCAGCCATTGTTGTCGATGATCTTGCGATATGATTCTTGCCCAGACAAAAGAACTCTAGTCGAACAAGAGACAGAGTACTTGAAACCAAGACAACGAACACACAAACACGCAATCAAACATAAGACAAGATATACGTGGTTCTCCAAATTCGGGTACTTCTCGGGGACATCCGTTTGCTTTTGTAATGGAGGAATTTCTGTGTCTATGAACTCTCTTTGATTCCTGATAAATTCATGCCATCCGGAGGGCTCACTCTATAGGCAAAATCTTTTGATGGCTACCCAAAATAGTTGAGAAATAGGCAGCACAATTGATAAAAATGGTACAAAAACTACGAATATTTCTTGCAAAAAAAATAAAAATAAAAATAAAAAAGAGAAGGAACAGAATGGAAAACAGAAAAAAGATCCCACATCACTTGTAAGAGTGGTTCAAACAAAACAATTCCTTACCAGACTATTAAATGTTAAAACACCCAATTCAAAATTAATTGGGAATCAATGAATAGGTTGCCTAGGCTCATGTACTAGTTTTGGAGGTTTTATCTAATTAATGTGGGATAAGTTCTACCAATCCTCACACTTGCTGCCTCTGACCCGGAGGTGGAGGGATAAATAAATGATCTATAACATAGCGATCATAACAGAGCAATGTGTGCTTAAGGCACAAACAACGGGACAATCAATTAAATGAGCCTTATCCAAAAGGCTTCCACCCTCTGGAAGCTTACCTCCGTTACCATGTTAAAATTTCATCAAACTCAAAATCAATTGGTGAAGAAAGAAAGGGCTGCCCGGAGCGGAGAGGTCGCCCAACTTGGTGGCTAGATGGTCCTAAGGGAGGGGCATTGAAAACACCATGAGGTAACATAGGAGTAGGTGCTCAATTTTTCACACCCAATTAGATTTATATCCCTCAATCTTTGACAGTTCGTCACCATCGCCATCACCCCTTTATCAGTCACTTCTTTGCATAATCCAATGTCCTAATATTGGAGATTTCGACACCTATTTCCAATCATTGCCAATCCTTCATCGTTAATGTGTGTCCCACGAGCATTCAAAGTCTTCAAATTCACTACAGAGTTGCCAGAATATCTCCTCAAAACATCTGAAACTTGGTAAGACCATCAATATTCAGTTGTGTTATTGCAGGGCATCTCTTCAAAACTTCTCCAATGCCAAGATCAGTGAGGCGCAGACAACCATTTATGGAGAGAAATTGTAGATTCGGGCAAACTTGCCCAAAGTTCTCGAGCATCGTATCAGTCAACCACATATTCTTGGAGATAATAAGGTGTCGCATACTGTAATTTTTATGTAAGTAATCTTGAGAAAAAGTATCCATCAAATATGTAAATACTGATATCATGTTATCTTGTGCAGCATTGAGAATGCGCCCGGGCGCATACACTTGCTCCCGGGGCGCAATGAAGATGCAAAACAGGTCAAACTTTGGGGACTTGCCCCGAACACTCCCGAACTCCAATTTCCACGTGATTTGAACCGCTAGAAAACTTGTTCAATTTACTTTTTAACCCAAGTATTTTGGATGCAAAAAAAATTTGTACATTAAAAGATGTGATTATTTTATTAAAAGTGGTTCAAAAATAAATTATTTCAGTAAAACGCTCCCATGTCACTTATTTTAAATCGTATCAAGACCCATTATATATCAATTAATAGAGTTTTTAATGTACTAAAAGATGATGAAATCCAACTACAAAGACATTAAAGTTTTGTATATAATAAAGGGGTAGAAAGAAGGCTACCAAAAAAATCGTTGGAGCCACTAGGCTAAAACACGTTCAAGTTTCATTAGGTACTCAAATACCTAAAACACGTTCTAAGTTTCTAGGTACTCAAATACCAAGTTCTTATGTATTTCTTCGTTACTCAAGTGTTCGGGAGAGTACATAGTGCATCTACACTCCACCGAAGTGTAGGTAAAACCGAGAACACAACAAAACTTGAGAATGTTTCTAAAACGAGAACACCGAATATGATTTGAGGATATTCTATATATTTTAATCTAATTCAACCACATTACAAAGCATCGAGAATATGCTCTACTCATAAATATAAAAAAAATTATATTCACAAGGTTAAGATTCATCACTACATCAAAACCACCACATCTATCTAAAAGAATCATCAATCATTTAGAGATTGTGGTGCGAAAAGTTTAGAATTGAGAAAATTGTTAGTGACTTTCGGGCTTGGCTTTCTTCTTTAGATGGAGAAAATTCTCGTTCATTTTTTTGGGAGCTTCGGTGGAGGCCATAATGGTTAAGGTGGTTGTGAAGTGATTTGAAAATATCTTAAAAATACAAAACTTCATATTTCTCAAACTTCGTTAAAGTAAAAATTTCTCGATGATTTTTATGTTGGTGGTAGTTGTACGAATTGTGATATGGTGAAGAGAAAAAACTTGAATTGAATACTCTCAGTCTTTTTGAATTGAGTATATTGTGAATGTTGTTTTGGGGGGTGGTAGTTTTGAAGTATTGACGATGAGCTTTAAGATTGAAAATGCTCTAAATCCAAACAAATTAGGAACAGTTCTGAACTTTTTAAAATTGTCAAATAGTCTACATGTGTTCTTTGCTAGTGGTTATTATGTCCCAATAGTGAAGGCGGTAGATTTTAATATTGCAATCATTTTAAAACTTATTTAGTGTGTTGGGTGATGGTGAAATAAGGGTGGAAGTGGCGGTGAAGTGACGGTGGTGTAGTACTTGAGAGGTTGCTGTGGTGATAGTGTCTCAATTGATTGGGTGGAGATGAAGTAAAAATACAGTGATGAACATATATCGGTCGAGGAGCTTGCGACTGTACTGAAGAGATGAAAGGGCGGTTGTCAAATTCCGATCGTGGTGGTAGCGTTGTACTCAAAATGGTCAAGTGACAGTTTTGGTGGCGTAGATTATCAAATTTCGCTTCGTAAATGTACAAGTCTCGCCTTGGGCAAATCATTATGATGAAACGGTTTCTGACAATTTGATGGTGTGGAAATCCCAATGAATTTTGTGAAACTCTGACGGAATTGACGAATACCTTATAATTAGGGATGTGCGAGTTGAATGGAACTTAGAATGTGTAGATGGGCGCAGAAACGTATTTGAGCCTTTTTGACTCCGATAATCTTTGAATCGACCTCCTTTTGACCAATCTTTCGTAAGCTAAACTTATCATTTTCATTGTTTGTTTTAGTTACCTTTAAATACTTTGAAAACCTTCAGAGGAGTCGTATTTCGTTCGAATCAAGGTTTTTGGAAGCTAGGGCTCGTAACTTCTTGGGTTTCGTGCTTCGACTTAGAGGTAGGAATTCTACCTCTCAATATATGTAAAAGATGTGTATTCTAGCCTTGTAATCGTGCCTATGGTTGTTGTCGTGATGTGGTAGTTGAATCCTTGAAAATCTGCAGAAAATCTGCTCGTAGCGTCCCCGTATTGATACGATGTTTTGCTGTATCGATACCATTTCAAAACCGAAACTTCAGAATTTCTGATTTGAATCCCGTATCAATACGGAATTTTGCCATATCAATACAAGATCATAATGGATAGTTTTTCAGCTTTGTTCCATACTTCTTCGTTTTGACCCCCAATCATTTCTAACTTGTTCTAAACACTGCCAAATCACTCCATAATTTTGTTAATCGCATCCGTTGAGTTCATGGAGTATCTTTGCATCCTTCGCCCCTTGTTTGGTATAATTGGACGTTGATTTCCATATGGACTTTAATTGATCGAATCAAAATGACACATTACATGAGTACGAGATTCTTGGACACTTATCGATACAATGAGAACATTTGGGGCCCATCGACAGGTGGGTGCTTGACAGGGGATATCGGGGTCCCATAATTAGTCCGGTAGGAGCTAATGCTCATATTGAACATTCAAGGCCCAATCTTCGAAGTGGGTGCTTGGCAGGGGATATTGGGGTCCTATAATTAGCCCGGCAGGAGCTTCGGCTCAAGACACATACGATGAGATGATGTTGGACACATAAAAGGTGGGAATGGTTCTAGTGTGAGTTAAAGCGGTGATCGTTAAGTTGTTGTTTCGAGGTTATTAAGCTAAGGGTATTGATTACCATATTGTCCTTGTTCATGTTCCTATCCTATGATCATCCTTGCATTTCTTTTGCATATAATGTTAGATTAGAATTTCCTGCTGAGTTAGTGTAGCTCAAACCCTCCATTATTTTTAGGTACTAATTCAGGGCAGTAGCTAGCATGATTGAATGCTTGGACGTGGACACATTTTGAATGCTAATGTGGAGAAGTTACTTATCCATCTTTGTAAATCTCTTTTGGAAGATGTATTTGTAACTCTATTTATAAATCTTTGATTTGGAATATTGTAAACTCTTAACTTCCTTTCAATACACTGTACTTATGTTAATTTGGGGCCTTGGAGCTGGATATGTAATTTCTGGGAACTTTGGATGTTGCAATGAAATTATGGAAATGGAAATATAGTATCATTTTGGGATGTCGTATGAAATATTGTGCGATTTTATTTATGGAAATCATTTATTGTTATATTGAAAATCGAGGGCGTGACAAAATTTTTTTATATATCAAAAGACGTCACCAATTGGCTCCCAGTAGGTCAAAAAATCTATTCATTTTGGTAAAACGCTCGCATCTCTTTCTTTTTTAGTCGGACCATGACCGCCTATACAATGATAAATAAGGTTTTCAAAGCATTAAAAGATGACGGAAACGAACATCGAAAATGACAAGGTCTATATTATGAAAAGTTGGTCAAAAGATGTAATTTCTGGGAACTTTGGATGTTGAAATGAAATTATGGAAATGGAAATATTGTATCATTTTGGGATATCATATGAAATATTGTGCGATTTTATTTATGGAAATCATTTATTGTTATTTTGAAAATTGAGGGCATGACAAATTTTTTTTATATATCAAAAGACGTCACCAATTGGCTCCCAGTAGGTCAAAAAATCTATTCATTTTGGTAAAACGCTCGCATCTCTTTCATTTTTAGTCGGACCATGACCGCCTGTACAATGAAAAATTAGGTTTTCAAAGCATGAAAAGATGACGGAAACGAACATCGAAAATGATAAGGTTTAGATTATGAAAAGTCGGTCAAAAGGAGGCCGATTCAAAGATCACCGGAGTCAATTCTTTTAAGTTTAGTTTTGATGTATTATTGAATCTAAATCTTGTGAATATAATTTTTTATTCATGATAAGAGAATGTTCTTTATGCATTGTGAAGACTGTGGGGTTGTAGTTGTAATGTGATTGAGGTAGATTAAATATATAAAATATCCTCAATCATTTTCGGTGTTCTCGTTTAGAAACATTCTCAAGTTTTGTTGTGTGTTCCCGGTTTTACCTACCCTTCAGTGGAGTGTGGATGCACTATGAACTCCCTAGAACACGTAAATAACGATGAAATACATAAGAACTAGGTATTTGAGAATCGAGTCAAACTTAAAACGTGTTTTAGCCAAACGGCTCCAACGATTTTTGTCCTAGCCTTCTTTCTACCCCTTTTCATAAACAAAACTTAAACGTCTTTGTGGTTGAATTTTAAAATGTTTTAGTACCTTGAAAACTCTATTTATTGATATATAATGGGTCTCGATACGATTTAAAATGAGTGACATTCGAGCATTTTACCGAAATGACTTATTTTTGAACCACTTAAAATAAAATAATCGCGTCATTTATTGTACAAATTTTTTTGCATCCAAAATACTTGGGTTAAAAAGCTAATTGAACATGCTTTCTAACGGTTCAAATCACGCGGAAGTCGAAGTTCTGGAGTGTTCGGGGCAAATCCGCAAAGTTTGACCTTTTTTGCAGCATCATTGCGCCTTAGGTGCATGTGTATGCGCCCCAGGCGCACTTTCATGCGCCCGGGCGCATCCTCAAAGCTACATCACAATTCAAACCTTGCACGCTTGCTCCGGACACTCCCGAACTCCGTTTCGCACGTGGTTTGAACCGTTAGAAAGCTTGTTCAATGCACTTTCCAACCCAACTAGTTTGGATCAAAAAATATTAATTCATCAAAAGACATCACAAATTGGCTCTCAGTAGGTCAAAAAAACTATTCATTTTGGTAAGACGCTCGCATCTCTCTCATTTTTAGTCCGACCATGGCCGCTTGTACAATGATAAATAAGGTTTTCAAAGCATTAAAAGATGACGGAAACGAACACCGAAAAAGATAAGGTTTAGATTATGAAAAGTTGGTCAAAAGGAGGCCGATTTAAAGATCACCAGAGTCAATTCATTTAAGTTTAGTTTTGATGTAGTATTGAATCTTAATATTGCGAATATAATTTTTTTTATTCGTGATAAGAGAATGTTCTCTAAGCGTTGTGAAGACAGTGGGGTCGTAGTTGTAATGTGATTGAGGAAGATTAACTATATAAAATATCCTCAATCATTTTCGGTGTTCTCGTTTAGAAACATTTTGAAGTTTTGTTTGTGTGTTCAAGGTTTTACCTACACTTCGTTTGAGAGTGGATGCACTATGAACTCCCCAGAACACTTAAGTAATGAAGATATACATAAGAACTAGGTATTTGAGTATCGAATCAAACTTAAAACGTGTTTTAGCCTAACGGCTCCAACGATTTTTGTCGTAACCTTTTTTCTACCCCTTTTCATAAACAAAACTTCAACGTCTTTGTGGTTGAATTTTACCTTCTTTTAGTACCATAAAAACTTTATTTATTGATATTTTATGGGTCTTGATACGATTTAAAAAGAGTGACATGCGAGCATTTTACCGAAATGACATATTTTTGAACCCCCTAAAAAAAAATAATCTCGTCTTTTATTGTAAATTTTTTTTTGCATAAAAAATACTTGGGTTAAAGAGCTAATTGAACAAGCTTTCTAACGATTCAAATCACGCGGAAGTCGAAGTTCTAGAGTGATCTGGGCAAGTCCGCAAAGTTTGACCTTTTTTGCAGCATCATTGCGCCTACGGTGCATGTGTATGCGCCCGGGCGCATCCTCAAAGCAGCATAACAAGTCAAACTTTGCAGGCTTGCTCCGGACACTCCTGAACTCCGTTTTGCACGTGGTTTGAACGGTTAGAAAGCTTGTTCAATGCACTTTCCAACCCAACTAGTTTGGATCAAAAAATATTTATTCGTCAAAAGACGTCCCAATTGGCTCTCAGTAGGTCAAAAAAACTATTCATTTTTGTAAGACGCTCGCATCTCTCTCATTTTTAGTCGGACCATGGCTGCCTGTACAATGATAAATAAGGTTTTCAAAGCACTAAAAGAAGACGGAAACGAAAATCGAAAATGATAAGGTTTAGATTATGAAAAGTTTGTGAAAAGGAGGCCGATTCTAAGATCACCGGAGTCAATTGTTTTAAGTTTAGTTTTGATGTAGTATTGAATCATAATATTGTGAATATAATTTTTTTTATTCGTGATAAGAGAATGTTCTCTATGCGTTGTGAGGACAGTGGGGTCGTAGTTGTAATGTGATTGAGGCAGATTAAATATATAAAATATCCTCAATCATTTTCGGTGTTCTCGTTTAGAAACATTCTGAAGTTTTGTTTGTGTGTACAAGGTTTCACCTACACTTCGTTTGAGAGTGTATGCACTATGAACTCCCTAGAACACTTAAGTAACGAAGAAATACATGAAAACTAGGTATTTGAGTATCGAATCAAACGTAAAACGTGTCTTAGCCGAACGGCTCCAACGATTTTTGTCCTAGCCTTCTTTCTACCCCTTTTCATAAACAAAACTTCAACGTCTTTGTGGTTGAGTTTTACCATCTTTTAGTACCATAAAAACTTTATTTATTGATATGTAATGGGTCTCGATACGATTTAAAAAGAGTGACATGCGAGCATTTTACAGAAATGACATATTTTTGAACCCCTTAAAAAAAATAATCGCGTCTTTTATTGTAAAAATTTTTTTGCATCCAAAATACTTGGGTTAAAGTGCTAAATGAACAAGCTTTCTAACGATTCAAATCATGCGAAAGTCGAAGTTCTGGAGTGTTCTGGGCAAGTCCACAAAGTTTGACCTTTTTTGCAGAATCATTGCGCCTACTGCGCATGTGTATGCGCCCCAGGCGCACATTTATGCGCCCGGGCGCATCCTCAAAGCAGCATAACAAGTCAAACTTTGCAGGCTTTCTCCGGACACTCTTGAACTCCGTTTTGCAAGTGGTTTGAACTGTTAGAAAGCTTGTTCAATGCACTTTCCAACCCAACTAGTTTGGATCAAAAAATATTTATTCATCAAAAGACGTCACCAATTGGCTCTCAGTAGGTCAAAAAAAGTATTCATTTTTGTAAGATGCTCGCATCTCTCTCATTTTTAGTCGGACCATGGCCGCCTGTACAATGATAAATAAGGTTTTCAAAGCATTAAAAGATTAATAAAACGAACATCGAAAATGATAAGGTTTAGAGTATGAAAAGTTGGTGAAAAGGAGGCCGATTCTAAGATCACCGGAGTCAATTGTTTTAAGTTTAGTTTTGATGTAGTATTGAATCTTAATCTTGTGAATATAATTTTTTTTTATTCGTGATAGGAGAATGTTCTCTATGAGTTGTGAAGATAGTGGGGTCGTAGTTGTAATGTGATTGAGGTAGATTAAATATATAAAATATCCTCAATCATTTTCGGTGTTCTCGTTTAGAAACATTCTGAAGTTTTGTTCGTGTGTTCAAGGTTTTACCTACACTTCGGTCGAGAGTGGATGCACTATGAACTCCCCAAAACACTTAAGTAACGAAGAAATACATAAAAACTAGGTATTTTAGTATCGAATCAAACTTAAAACGTGTTTTAGCCTAACGGCTCCAACGGATTATGTCCTCACCTTCTTTCTACCCCTTTCATAAACAAAACTTCAACGTCTTTGTGGTTGAATTTCACCATCTTTTAGTACCATAAAAACTTTAATTATTGCTATGTAATGGGTCTCGATACGATTTAAAAAGAGTGACATGCGAGCATTTTACCAAAATGACTTATTTTTGAACCACTTAAAAAAAATTAATCGCGTCTTCTATTGTAAAAATTTTTTTGCATGCAAAATACTTGGGTTAAAAAGCTAATTGAACATGCTTTCTAACGGTTCAAATCACGTGGAAGTCGGAGTTCGGGAGTGTTCAAGGCAAGTCTGCAAAATTTGAGCTTTTTTGCAGCATCATTGCGCCTCCGGCGCATGTGTGTTCGCCCCAGGCGCACTTGTATGCACCCGGGCGCATCCTCAAAGGTGCATAACAAGTCAAACTATGCAGGCTTGCTCCGGACACTCCCGATCTCTGCTTTGCACGTGGTTTGAACCGTTGGAAAGCTTGTTCAATGCACTTTCCAACCCAACTAGTTTGGATCAAAAAATATTTATTCATCAAAAGACATCACCAATGGGCTCTCAGTAGGTCAAAAAAACTATTCATTTTTGTAAGACGCTCGCATCTCTCTCATTTTTAGTCGGACCATGGCCACCTGTACAACGATAAATAAGGTTTTCAAAGCATTAAAAGATGACAAAAATGAACATCGAAAATGATAAGGTTTAGAGTATGAAAAGTTGGGGAAAAGGAGGCCGATTCAAAGATCACCAGAGTCAGTTTTTTTAAGTTTAGTTTTGATGTAGTATTGAATCTTAATCTTGTGAATATAATTTTTTTTATTCGTGATAAGAGAATGTTCTCTATGCGTTGTGAAGACAGTGGGGTCGTAGTTGTAATGTGATTGAGGAAGATTAAATAAATAAAATATCCTGAATTATTTTCGGTGTTCTCGTTTAGAAACATTCTGAAGTTTTGTTCGTGTGTTCAAGGTTTTACCTACACTTCGGTAGAGAGTGGATGCACTATGAACTCCCTAGAACACTTAAGTAACGAAGAAATACATAAGAACTAGGTATTTGAGTATCGAATCAAACTTCAAACGTGTTTTTGCCTAACGGCTCCAACGATTTTTGTCCTAGCCTTCTTTCTACCCCTTTCATAAACAAAACTTCAACATCTTTGTGGTTGAATTTTACCATCTTTTAGTACCATAAAAACTTTATTTGTTGCTATGTAATGGGTCTCGATACAATTTACAAAGAGTGACATGCGAGCATTTTACCGAAATGACTTATTTTTGAACCACTTTAAAAAAAATAATCACGTCTTCTATTGTAAAATTTTTTTTGCATACAAAATACTTGGGTTAAAAAGCTAATTGAACATGCGTTCTAACGGTTCAAATCACGCTGAAGTCGGAGTTCGGGAGTGTTCAGGGCAAGTCTGCAAATTTTGACATTTTTTGCAACATCATTGCGCCTCAGGCGCAAGTGTGTGCGCCCGAGGCGCACTTGTATGCGCCCGGGCGAATCCTCAAAGGTGCATAACAAGTCAAACTATGCAGGCTTGCTCCGGACACTCCCGATCTCTATTTTGCACGTGGTTTGAACCGTTAGAAAGCTTGTTCAATGCACTTTCCAACCCAACTAGTTTGGAACAAAAAATATTTACTCATCAAAAGACATCACCAATGGGCTCTCAGTTGGTCAAAAAAAATATTCATTTTTGTAAGACGCTCGCATCTCTCTCATTTTTAGTCGGACCATGGCCACCTGTACAACGATAAATACGGTTTTCAAAGCATTAAAAGATGACGAAAATGAACATCGAAAATGATAAGGTTTAGAGTATGAAAAGTTGGTGAAAAGGAGGCCGATTCAAAGATTACCAGAGTCAATTGTTTTAAGTTTAGTTTTGATGTAGTATTGAATCTTAATCTTGTGAATATAATTTTTTTTATTCGTGATAAGAGAATGTTCTCTATGCGTTGTGAAGACAGTGGGGTCGTAGCTGTAATGTGATTGAGGAAGATTAAATATATAAAATATCCTCAATTATTTTTGGTGTTCTCGTTTAGAAACATTCTGAAGTTTTGTTCGTGTGTTCAAGGTTTTACCTACATTTCGGTTGAGAGTGGATGCACTATGAACTCCCCAGAGCACTTAAATAACGAAGAAATACATAGGAACTAGGTATTTGAGTATCGAATCAAACTTAAAACGTGTTTTTGCCTAACGGCTCCAACGGATTATGTCCTCACCTTCTTTCTACCCCTTTCATAAACAAAACTTCAACGTCTTTGTGGTGGAATTTTACCATCGTTTTGTACCCCAAAAACTTTATTTATTGATATGTAATGGGTCTCGATACGATTTAAAAAGAGTGACACGCGAGCATTTTACCGAAATGATTTATTTTTGAACCACTTAAAAAAAATAATCGCGTCTTCTATTGTAAAAATTTTTTTGCATACAAAATACTTGGATTAAAAAGCTAATTGAGCAAGCTTTCTAACGGTTCAAATCACGCGGAAGTCGGAGTTCTGGAGTATTCGGGGCAAGTCCGCAAAATTTGACCTTTTTTGCAGCATTAGTGCGCCTTTGGCGCATGTGTGTGCGCCCCAGGCGCACTTTTATGCGCCCGGGCGCATCCTCAAAGGTGCATAACATGTCAAACTTTGCAGGCTTGCTCCGGACACTCCCGAACTTTGTTTCGCACGTGGTTTGAACCGTTAGAAAGCTTGTTCAATGCACTTTCCAACCCACCTAGTTTGGATCAAAAAATATTAATTCATGAAAAGACATCACAAATTGGCTCTCAGTAGGTCAAAAAAACTATTCATTTTGGTAAGACGCTTGCATCTCTATCAATTTGAGTCGGACCATGGCCGCCTGTACAATGATATAGATGACGGAAACGAACATCGAAATTGATAAGGTTAAGAGTATGAAAAGTTTGTGCAAAGAAGGCCGATTCAAAGATCACCGGGGTCAATTGTTTTAAGTTTAGTTTTGATGTAGTATTGAATCTTAATCTTGTGAATATAATTTTTTTTATTCGTGATAGGAGAATGTTCTCTATGCGTTGTGATGACAGTGGGGTCGTAGTTGTAATGTGATTGAGGTAGATTAAATATATAAAATATCCTCAATCATTTTCGGTATTCTCGTTTGGAAACATTCTGAAGTTTTGTTTGTGTGTTCAAGGTTTTACCTACCCTTCGGTTGAGAGTGGATGCACTATGAACTCCCCACAACACTTAAGTAACGAAGAAATACATAAGAACTAGGTATTTGAGTATCGAATCAAACTTAAAACGTGTTTTTGCCTAACGGCTCCTAACCTTCTTTCTACCGCTTTCATAAACAAAACTTCAACGTCATTGTGGTTGAATTTTACCATCTTTTAGTGCCATAAAAACGTTATTTATCCATATGTAATGGGCCTCGATACGATTTAAAAAGAGTGACATGCGACCATTTTACCGAAATGATTTATTTTTGAACCCCGTAAAAAAAAATAATCGCGTCTTCTATTGTAAAATTTTTTTTGCATACAAAATACTTGGGTTAAAAAGCTAATTGAAAAAGCTTTCTAACGGTTTAAATCACGCGGAAGTTGGAGTTCGGGAGTGTTCCGGGCAAGTCCGCATAGTTTGACCTTTTTTGCACCATCATTGCACCTCAGGCGCATGTGTGTGTGCCCCAGGCGCACTTGTATGCGCCCGGGCGCATCCTCAAACGTGCATAACAAATCAAACTTTGACGGCTTGCTCCGGACACTCCCGAACTCCGTTTTGCCCGTGGTTTGAACTGTTAGAAAACTTGTTCAATGCACTTTCCAACCCAACAAGTTTGGATCAAATAATATTTATTCATCAAAAGGCATCACCAATTGGCTCTCAGTAAGTCAAAAAAAGTATTCATTTTTGTAAGACGCTCGCATCTCTCTCATTTTTAGTCGGACCATGGCCGCCTGTATAATGATAAATAAGGTTTTCAAAGAATTAAAAGATGATGGAAATGAATATAGAAAATGATAAGGTTTAGATTATGAAAAGTTGGTGAAAAGGAGGCCGATTCAAAGATCACCGGAGTCAATTGTTTTAAGTTTAGTTTTGATGTAGTATTGAATCTTAATCTTGTGAATATAATATTTTTTATTCTTGATAAGAGAATGTTCTCTATGCGTTGTGAAGACAGTGGGGTCGTAGCTGTAATGTGATTGAGGAAGATTAAATATATAAAATATCCTCAATCATTTGCGGTGTTCTCGTTTAGAAACATTCTGAAGTTTTGTTTGTGTGTTCGAGGTTTTACCTACACTTCGGTTGAGAGTGGATGCACTATGAACTACCCAGAACACTTAAGTAACGAAAAAATACATAAGAACTAGGTATTTGAGTATCGAATCAAACTTAAAACGTGTTTTTGCCTAATGGCTCCAACGATTTTTGTCCTAGCCTTCTTTCTACCCCTTTTCATTAACAAAACTTCAACGTCTTTGTGGTTGAATTTTACCATCTTTTAGTACAATAAAAACTTTATTTATTGATATGTAATGGGTCTCGATACGATTTAAAAAGAGTGACATGCGAGCAATTTACCGAAATGACATTTTTTTGAACCCCTTAAAAAAAATAATCGCGTCTTTTATTGTAAAACAATTTTTGCATACAAAATACTTGGGTTAAAAAGCTAATTGAACAAGCTTTCTAACGGTTCAAATCACGTGGAAGACGGAGTTCGGGAGTGTTCGGGGCAAGTCCGCAAAGTTTGACCTTTTTTGCAGCATCATCGCGCCTCAGGCGCATGTGTGTGCGCCCCAGGCGCACTTTTATTCGCCCGGGCGCATCCTCAAAGGTGCATAACAAGTCAAACCTTGCAGGTTTGCTCCGGACACTCCCGAACTCCGTTTTGCCCGTGGTTTGAACCGTTAGAAAAATTGTTCAATGCACTTTCCAATCCAACTAGTTTCGATCAAATAATATTTATTCATCAAAAGGCATCACCAATTGGCTCTCAGTAGGTCAGAAAAACTATTCATTTTTGTAAGATGCTCGCATCTCTCTCATTTTTAGTTGGACCATGGCTGCCTTTACAATGATAAATAGGGTTTTCAAAGCAATAAAAGATGATGGAAACGAACATCAAAAATGATAAGGTTTAGATTATGAAAAGTTGGTGAAAAGGAGGCCGATTCAAAGATCACCGGAGTCAATTGTTTTAAGTTTAGTTTTGATGTAGTATTGAATCTTAATCTTGTGAATATAATATTTTTTATTCGTGATAAGAGAATGTTCTCTATGCATTGTGAAGACAGTGGGGTCGTAGTTGTAATGTGATTGAGGTAGATTAAATACATTAAATATCCTCAATCATTTGCGGTGTTCTCATTTAGAAACATTCTGAAGTTTTGTTTGTTTGTTCAAGGATTTACCTACACTTCGGTTGAGAGTGGATGCACTATGAACTACCCAGAACACTTAAGTAACGAAGAAATACATAAGAACTAAGTATTTGAGTATCGAATCAAACTTAAAACGTGTTTTTGCCTAACGGCTCCAACGATTTTTGTCCTAGCCTTCTTTCTACCCCTTTTCATTAACAAAACTTCAACGTCTTTGTGGTTGAATTTTACCATCTTTTAGTACAATAAAAACTTTATTTATTGATATGTAATGGGTCTCGATACGATTTAAAAAGAGTGACATGCGAGCAATTTACCGAAATGACATTTTTTTGAACCCCTTAAAAAAAATAATCGCGTCTTTTATTGTAAAACAATTTTTGCATACAAAATACTTGGGTTAAAAAGCTAATTGAACAAGCTTTCTAACGGTTCAAATCACATGGAAGTCGGAGTTCGGGGCAAGTCCGCGAAGTTTGACCTTTTTTGCAGCATCATTGCGCCTCAGGCGCTTGTGTGTGCGCCCCAGGCGCACTTTTATGCGCCCGGGCGCATTCTCAAAGGTGCATAACAAGTCAAACTTTGCAGGTTTGCTCCGGACACTCCCGAACTCCGTTTTGCCCGTGGTTTGAACCGTTAGAAAACTAGTTCAATGCACTTTCCAATCCAACTAGTTTGGATCAAATAATATTTATTCATCAAAAGGCATCACCAATTGGCTCTCAGTAGGTCAGAAAAACTATTCATTTTTGTAAGATGCTCGCATCTCTCTCATTTTTAGTTGGACCATGGCTGCCTGTACAATGATAAATAAGGTTTTCAAAGCAATAAAAGATGATGGAAATGAACATCGAAAATGATAAGGTTTAGATTATGAAAAGTTGGTGAAAAGGAGGCCGATTCAAAGATCACCGGAGTCAATTGTTTTAAGTTTAGTTTTGATGTAGTATTGAATCTTAATCTTGTGAATATAATATTTTTTATTCGTGATAAGAGAATGTTCTCTATGCGTTGTGAAGACAGTGGGGTCGTAGTTGTAATGTGATTGAGGTAGATTAAATATATAAAATATCCTCGATCATTTTCGGTGTTCTCGTTTAGAAACATTCTGAAGTTTTGTTTGTGTGTTCAAGGTTTTACCTACACTTCGGTTGAGAGTGGATGCACTATGAACTCCCCAGAACACTTAAGTAACGAAGAAATACATAAGAACTAGGTATTTGAGTATCGAATAAAACTTAAAACGTGTTTTTGCCTAACGGCTCCAACGATTTTTGTCCTAGCTTTCTTTCTACCCCTTTCGTAAACAAAACTTCAACGTCTTTGTGGTTGAATTTTACCATCTTTTAGTACCATAAAAACTTTATTTATTGATATGTAATGGGTCTCGATACGATTTAAAAAGAGTGACATGCGAGCATTTTACCGAAATGACTTATTTTTGAACCACTTAAAAAAAAATAATCGCGTCTTCTATTGTAAAATTTTTTTTGCATACAAAATACTTGGGTTAAAAAGCTAATTGAACAAGCTTTCTAACATTTCAAATTACGTGGAAGTCGTAGTTTGGGAGTGTTCGGGGCAAGTCCGCAAAATTTGAGCTTTTTTGCAGCATCATTGCGCCTCAGGGGCAAGTGTATGCGCCCTAGGCGCACTTTAATGCGCCCGGGCGCATTCTCAAAGCTGCACAACAAGTGAAACTTTGCGGGCTTGCTCCGGACACTCCCGAACTCTGTTTCGCACGTGGTTTGAACCGTTAGAAAGCTTGTTCGTTGCACTTTCCAACCCAAGTTGTTTGGATCAAAAAATAATTATTCATCAAAAGACGTCACCAATTGGCTCTCAGTAGGTCAAAAAAACTATTCATTTTGGTAAGATGCTCGCATATCTCTCATTTTTAATCGAACCATGACCTCTTGTACAATGATAAATAAGGTTTTCAAAGCATTAAAAGATGACGGAAATGAACATAGAAAATGATAAGGTTTAGATTATGAAAATTTGGTCAAAAGGAGGCCGATTCAAAGATCACCGGAGTCAATTCTTTTAAGTTTAGTTTTGATGTAGTATTGAATCTTAATCTTGTGAATATAATTTTTTTTATTCATGATAAGAGAATGTTCTCTATGCGTTGTGAAAACAGTGGGGTCGTAGTTGTAATGTGATTGAGGTAGATTAAATATATAAAATATCCTCGATCATTTTCGGTGTTCTCGTTTAGAAACATTTTGAAGTTTTGTTGGGTGTTCTCGGTTTTACCTACACTTCGGTGGAGAGTGGATGCACTATGAACTCCCCAAAACACTTAAGTAACGAAGAAATACATAAGAACTAGGTATTTGAGTATCGAATCAAACTTAAAACGTGTTTTAGCCTAACGGCTCCACCGATTTTTGTCCTAGCCTTCTTTCGTCCCCTTTTCAAAAACAAAACTTAAACGTCTTGGTGGTTGAATTTTACCATCATTTAGTACCATAAAAACTCTATTTATTGATATATAATGGTTCTCGATACGATTTAAAATGAGTGACATGCGAGCATTTTACCGAAATGACTTATTTTTGAACCACTTAAAATAAAATAATCACGTCTTCTATTCTACAAATTTTTTTGTGTCCAAAATACTTGGGTTCAAAAGCATATTGAACAAGCTTTCTAACGGTTCAAATCATGCGGAAGTCGGAGTTCGGGAGTGTTCGGGACAAGTCCGCAAAGTTTGACCTGTTTTGCAACATCTTTGTGCCTCAGGCGTAAGTGCATGGGCCGCAGGCGCACTTCAATGCGTCTGGGCGCATCCTCGAAGCTGCACAACAAGTCAAAACTTTGCGGGCCTGTTTTGCAACATCTTTGTGCCTCAGGCGTAAGTGCATGCGCCGCACGCGCACTTCAATGCGTCTGGGCGCATCCTCAAAGCTGCACAACAAGTCAAAACTTTGCGGGCTTGTTTCGGACACTCCTGAACTCCGTTTTGCACGTGGTTTGAACCGTTAGAAAGTTTGTTCAATGAACTTTCCAACCCAACTAGTTTGGACCAAAAAATATTTATTCATCTTAAGACGTCACCAATTGGTTCTCGGTAGGTCAAAAAAACTATTCATTTTGGTAAAAGGCTCGCATCTATCTCATTTTTAGTCGGGCGATGACCGCCTGTACAATGATAAATAAGGTTTTCAAAGCATTAAAAGTTGATGGAAACGAACATCGAAAATGATATGGTTTATGTTATGAAAATTTAGTCAAAACGAGGCCGATTCAAATATCACCGGAATCAATTCTTTTAAGTTTAGTTTTGATGTAGTGATGAATCTTAATCTTGTGAATATAATTTTTTTTATTCATGATACGAGAATGTTCTCTATGCGTTGTGAAGACAGTGGGGTCGTAGTTTTAATGTGATTGAGGTAGATTAAATATATAAAATATCCACAATCATTTTCGGTGTTCTTGTTTAGAATCATTCCCAAGTTTTGTTGTGTGTTCTCGGTTTTACCTACACTTTGGTGGAGTGTGGATGCACTATGAACTCTCCAAAACACTTAGGTAACGCGGAAATACATAAGAACTAGGTATTTGAGTATCGAATCAAACTTAAAACGTGTTTTAGCATAACGGCTCCAAAGATTTTTATGCTAGCCTTCTATCGACCCCTTTTCATAAACAAAACTTAAACGTCTTTGTGGTTGAATTTTAACATCTTTTAGTACCATAAAAACTCTATTTATTGATCCATAATGGGTCTCGATACGATTTAAAATGAGTGACATGTGAGCATTTTACCGAAATGACTTATTTTTGAACTACTTTAAATAAAATAATCACGTCTTTTAATGTACAAATTTTTTTGCATCCAAAATGCTTGGGTTAAAAAGCAAATTGAACATGTTTTATAATTGTTCAAATCACACAAAAATTGGAGTTCAGGAGTGTTCGGGGAAGTCCGCAAAATTTGACCTGTTTTGTAGCATCATTGCGCCTTAGGGCAAGTGTGTGCGCCCCTGGTGCACGTCAATGCGCCTGGGCGCATCCTCAAAGCTGCACACACGGCAGGAAGACGGCCAGGGCATTGATGAAACAGGACACGAAGAGGGAGACCATACTAAAGGAAGAAATAGGAGAGGAAGGAAAAGGTGGGATAGTTTCCTTTATAGTCACCACAAAGCGGCATCAATTGAGTTAATAGCTAGTACAAAGGAGCTAGCTTCATCAAAATAACAAACTATTTAGATTTGAGTTATTTGACTAACCTCTGATAGAATCTATCCAGCTTGCCTTTCGCTCTGGACGACGTATAAACACCAATGACACAAACATAAGTGGTCTCTCCACAAAGAGCATCAAAAATTAGAAGATGCAAGCAGGGGGTATCTTTTTAATGGTGGTGGTAAAATAATGGTGCGCGACTAGTGATAGAGTGGTGGTGGTGGAGTGGTAAAGACCTAGTTGTGGTGGTGGCCGGTAATCTGTGAAATGATGGAGTGGTGCGCGGAAGGTGCGGTGGTGAAGTGATAGTGGTCGACGTGGTCATGAGGTGGTCATAACAGAAATGGTGAAGTCGAAGGGTGGTCAATTAACGATGGTAGTGGTGGTAGCGGTGGTGTGGTAGTCATAAGTATCGGTCAAGTTATAGTGTTTTTGGATATTCATATTTCGCTTCATAAACATACAAGTCCGCCTTTTGGCGAATCTCCATGATGAAACTGTTTTCGTATGCTTTGATGAAGTGTGAATTAACTCTATGAAACTCTAAATTAATAAAGTAATATGTTTGAACTAGAAAGTGAGTACTGAATGAAATTTGGAATGAGTAGAAGAGCGCAAAATTATTTTTTTAACCTTAGTGGCTCCAACGATCTTTTCAACCCACTTTTCGTAGTCAAAGCTCAATTTCCTTAATTTTTTGATTCCACCATCTCTTAGTAATTTTCATACCCTTTATATCAATACTAAATAGGTTTTGATTTGATTCAAAAGAAGGGTGATGCAAGGATTTGGTCAAAATAATCTATTTTTTTGACCCCTTAAGGATAAAATTCTAAAATTTTTTAATTTCAAAATAATTTTAGATCCAAAGTACTTTGGTTAGAAATTAGTTCAATAAAATTTTCAACAGTTCAAATCACATGCAAATCAGAGTTCAGGAGCGTCCGTGACAAGCCTCCGAAGTTAGGCCTTTTTTGTAGCTTTGAGGTACGCCTGAGTGCATTAGATTGCGTCTGGAGCGCATGTACTTGCGCCTGAGGCGCACCGCACTAAACATAGATGTGTCGACTCTTCCCCTCCTGTCCAATCGCCCAGCCGTCTCTTCTTCTTCTCTCCTCTCGCTCACCACCACCACCACCACCACCTCACTGATTATGACTTTATTATAGTCGTATGTAACACATTGAAATTTGAAGCATCATGTAATTCATCGGTTTTCCTTGCGTGCAATCCATCAAGGTTCTGTATTGGGAAGGAACATAACTAGAATAGAAGAGCTTGAATTATGTTAACATAGATATGCCATATCATCCCTTCCTGCCCGACCACGCCCCTTCTTTTCTTCTTCCATCCTACATCCTTAAACAAAAACCTATTCCAAAGTCTGAAGCTAGGCCAATTTCACTATGGACTGGAAACTGATGATCAAGCAAGTATCTATTCCATTTGACCAAAAAAAAAAAAGATGATCAAGCAAGTAGCACTAGCTTTTCAACTATCTATATCGAATTCCAATAAAAAGGAAACTCTGATTTTGATGCCGCTAAATTTCTCACTTGATTTTGGGTTTCTGCCATGTCTTGGTGAACTTTATGTCCCCATTAAGGACCAAACCGACAAACCTTTCCACTTCTTCTGCATTCATCTCACCATCAAATGCCTCATACTTCCCCTTTCGAGGTTTGAAGGCAATGGGAAATAGAAGCACAAATCATGCAGCAAATAAAAAAATTAGTCTTTTAAGGCAAGAAACAGCTAATTTCGCGCCTTGAAAATTTTATACAGATACACTTCTCAAATGGTAGTTCTCGTTTTCATATAAAGGCAAATATGAATGCCAGCTGCCTTGAGTTCTCTCCTTTTCTGCAGTGAAGCAAGCCTTCTGGCCTCTTCAAGTTGCTTCCAATGTCACCGGAATTCACTCTTTTTGATAACTCCGATCAAGACCGGAGTCCATTCTCCATACATTCCAAAAGAACTTCTTCATCTGCTGCAACTAAATCTTGGATCAAAAGATGGTTACAAGATCACAACAAATGTCATTGTCATTTCTGCTTTCCAACCATTGATCCCCTCGGTGCTTCAAATACAGAATTAGAACAGGCTGTTTTTCCCTTTACAAGTTGAGAATGATGAGAACGAAAGATTGAATGAACCTGACAGTGGATTAATCCCATCTTCGGTTCTTCTGTAAAAAGTCCAACCATGTGTGGAAAGGGCCTATAGGTGTGCTTGCGGTATCGATTGAACACCGGATGTTTGAATCTGAATTTCCAAACCATGTGTGGAAAGGGCCTTCCCTCCGTCTTGATTTTGAAACCGGTTCTCCTGTAGCTATCAATGTGTGGTTAAAGGATTGGTTCCATCTGGCTCCTCCTGATGACGAATACATTTCGAAATCCATATGTGTGATGTGGGATCTTTGGCTTTGCGGGAATAAAAGCATATTTCAAAGGGGATATTCATCACACTTCCCGGATACTGCATTTGGTAAATGGCCATAAACGACAACTTCATTTCTTGGACAAAAATCCTGTGATACAGGAACTAAGCTTTTGCGTGGGCGGCTTTGATAACAACAATCGCAGGGTTGTTTGGTGACCAGGTTAGTTTGGGGTTTGGTTTCCATCCCAGTGCTAATTATTACAAGTTGATTAGGATTGTGCTTTGTTCTAGTCCATTTATCAGGGAATACAATGTCCGAGCTGATCTGTATGTTATGAGCACCAATAATTGGACGGAAATTGATTTTAATAAGCTATCGTCGTTCTTGGAGGAGATGAATGAATGGGGGCTGTATGATAACATCGTGCAAATCAGCGTATCTTCTGCTACAGCCTGGAATGGAGTTTTCTATTGGCCTGCACTTGTACTCTCAATTGATCAAGTGGTTGTTATGTCCTTCGACATGGGAGATGAGGTGTTCAGAAGAATAACAACACCACAATGCTTGCAGAAGAAAGGGAATCTAACGAACTGGCAATTTACAGAATTACATGATAAAATTGCTCTGCTTATGTCTCCTGATGAAAGGGGCTTCGATGTGTGGGTGTTGGATGAAAACGAGAGTCTTTGGACTAACCATATAGAAGTTGGGCCTTTTCCGAGGATTGCAAATGATATGGGATACGAGGTAGATGGTCATATTACAGTAGTGGGAGGTGGGAAAAATGGTGAATTGTTAGGGACCTAGCATAAATATTCTGGTGAGCTACAACTCTTTTCATATGATACAAAGACCGGGGAAACTATAGATCTTTATTGTGGTCAGGTTCCGTATCTATCTTGTGTTTATTTGTGTGAGGGGACTCTATTTCCAATCATGCAAGCCAATAAAATCGTGCAAGAAAAGGAAAGCACTTAATTTTTGGAAGCAACTCATGTGTGACTTGTGAGTTGCTCTTTATAGAATGCTTTCCCTGTTCGTGGTTATTTTGATTGTGGTTGGTTAATTATGCTCAAAGTGTTGGGTTTCGCTTCTGTGAATTTTGTGGAGGCCTAATATTTTTGCCTTGTTTGGATCATAACTTGAATCATCCAAACAAGGCATTTGTTTGGCCAATAACAATTTGTCCAATCATTACCCTTATCTCCAAACATTACCTTAATTTCTCTCTCCACTCATTACCCAAAAATCAAACTCAAAAATTTTCAAAACCTCATCCAAACAAGGCATTTGTTTGCCCAATAACAATTTGTGTGTGGCCCAAAAAGGATTTATTAAGGAGCATTTTATTGTTCATTCTGCATTTTACACAGTTTCTGGCAAATTTGTCGGATTGATCAGCTAGGGTGTTAAGCGAGGCAAGCCGAACTTTGTCGAGCTCGAGCTCGAGCTCGGTTCGTTTACCAAACAAGTCAAAGATTGGAGCTCAACCTCGTGCTCGGCGCGAGCTTTAAAAAGCCGAGCATAGTCATTTATTAAACAAGTCTCTGTAATCGAGCAAATCCTCCATTAACGAGGCAAGCTTTTGTCGAACGACAATTTTTGAAAGTGGATTTCGAATATAAACTTATGTTTTAGCGGACAAGAGTAAATCGATACAGCCAAGAGCAATTCGTAGTGACCCCAAGTGCAATTGAATGCGGCCAAGTGTAATTCCATGTGGCCAAGAGTAATTCGATGTGACCAAGTACAATTCGATGTGGCAAATAGCAATTCGATGCGGTCAAGTGCAATTCGTAGTGGACAAGTGCAATTCGATGCGGCCAAGAATAATTTGTAGTGGCCCAGTGCGGTTTGATGTGGCCAAGTGCAATTCGATACGGCCAAGAGTAATTCGTAGCGCCCCAGTGCAATTTGATGTGGCCAAGTTCAATTCGACACGGCCAACTGTAATTCCATACTTGCGTTTATGGATCTCAGCGTTTGTTTATTCCCGTCCGTTTTTGGGAGACGATAAACTGTTCTTTACGGCGGTGTACACCGAGGTTTAGGACGTCCGACGAGGTCGGCGTCTTCGGTATGGTACTTAGATCCTATCTTTCCCTCTCCCCTCCGTTTTTTTAGACCCCCTCCTCTAGCCTTCTGCGTTTTCTTCTTGTTCTGTTGTTTTATTTCCGGCAATCCCCTCTCGGTTGTGTTTCGTCCGTGCTTTGGATCCATTGTCTGTCTTTCTCTTGGGTTTTCCAGTTCTTGGCCTAACAGCTAGGTGGATCTAGTGGTCTAGACATGGCTGGCGTTGGTCTCCCGCCGGTTGCATTGTAGGATGCATCGGTCATCGCCTAATGGCTCAGTGAGCTTCCGCGACAAATGGGTGGTATGCAGATGGTGCCTTTTCTCATGGTGGCCAATGGTGGCACGGTGGTATTATTTGGCAAAGCACTATTCAGGATGTTTGGTGGTTCTATCGGTGGTCTAGTCGCTGGAGGTGGGGCAGTGCTGCAGTGAAGAACCTCAGAAATATTGGGTAGGTTTCAGATATTCTTGGGCTGGATCTAGCCCACTTTGGTGGGTAAGATGGTCATTGGGCATTTATTTTTCGATCTAGCATTTGAAGGCCTTTCTATTTGTTTGATTTGTATTGTAGTATATCTGGGCTTTGAGGCCTTTAGGTGTTTGGGCATCATGCCCTCTGGCTGTTGGTTATCAAACCATAACACAACTGAAAGAATATCCACAATTGACCAACACAGGCTATAGTAGCCAACAAAACAAAAAAGGGGGGACTATAGTAAACATGTAATAGTACGTAGCCCTCTGCAAAACAAATTAAAATACATGTAATCAATTTAACACCATCATCAGTTGCACTGGACAATCTAGAGTTGCCTTGTCGTGATATTGACGTCCATGGTGCAATCCAAATTAGTAGTTTTCTTCCTCTTGAAAATGAACATGAGGTCCACCTTTTCATTCAAAGTCAATTGGTATTCCCAGCTTGGTAGTTAACCAGGTTTACTGATACAATTATGTTTTTGGTGGATCGGAGAAAGGCTTTTCAATTTGGGATTTTGGCACTCCAAACTGGCGTACCCTTAAAGAAGAAATTGATAGTGGATTTTTCGTATTTATAAGGGCCAAAATTTGGGTTTTTGACCCCAAGTGCAGTGTTCATCGTTATGTTGAACGAAGGGGTGGTTGTTTGGACATTGGAAGCTCCGAACGTGGCAGAACTAACCCGGAATTGAGGAGTTCGGACTTTCATAGCCGTCATTGTGAAGAGTACGATGATTCCGGTTTGGAAAATGACAAAGGCCACGCCATATAACCATTTCTTACACTTCTGGCTTCGGTGCCTTGATGAGGTTGCTTTGCCCGCTCTTGGTAACTCCAGTAATAACCGTTGGCGGGTGCCAAGGGATACCCTGCTTTGTATTCCACTGCCATAGGACTTGTTTTGGGAAATTGGTTTTAGTTTTGCTGATTGAATTGAGAGAGTAGTAAGGGGAATTCGGATTACTTAGCTGCGTCGAATTACATTTGGCTGCTACTAATTGCACGTGGCCGCGTCCCATTACAGTTGGCCGCTAAAACTTGCACTTGGCCGCGCTGAATTGACAAGACCGCATCGAATTGCAATTGGTCGTTACTCATTGCACTTGGCCGCGTTGAATTGGATGCGGCCAAGAGCAATTCGATGCGGTCAAGTGTAATTTAAAGCGGCCAAATGCAATTCGACACGGCCAAGTGCAGTTCGATGCGGACAAGTGTAAATCGAAGCGGCCAAGTGCATTTTGATGCAGCGAAAAGGAATTCGATGTGACCAAGAGCAATTTGTAGCGACCTCAGGTGCAATTCGATGCCAAGGAGCGACAAAGAAGCCACGGCATTTGATGCCAAGGAGCTCCATCGCAAGAAGCACAAGAAATGGCTACTCTACGGCGTAGCCTTCATCGTTTTCTTTTTTGACAGCTTTGACTTGCGCCTAGGAAGCATGTGATTGCCGCGGGGCGCATGTAATTGCACCAAACATAGCCCGCATTAAAATTTTCAAATCTTTTAATTTCCGACTAATTTTGGATCCAAATTATTTGGAATAGAAATTAGACTCAACAAACTTTTTCAACAATTAAAATCACGAGCAAATCGGAGTTCGAAAGTGTTCGTGCCTTGCCCGCGAAGTAAAGCCTTTTTTAGTTAGAGGTGCGCCCGGGGCGCATATTCCTGTGCCTGGGACGCATGTACCTGCGCCTGAGGCGCATTGCACAAAACATAAGATATGTCCTCTCTTCCCCTCCTGCCCGACCATGCCCCTTCTTTTCTTCTTCCGTCATCATCCTTCACCATCACCACTACCTCACCATCTAGCCCAGGGCTGACCACAGGATAAGCCCTTCAAGCCCTCGGTCTTGGGCAACCCCGGGATAGGGCAACCAAAAAGAAAAAGAAGTTATATTACAAATTTAAAAAGTTTCCGTTCGCTTTACTTGGTGTAGTGGTCGCTGAGATGCTGTTAACGCACCAGTAGTGCCTGGTTCGACTTCCAGGCGTGCTCTTTCTAGTTTTTTCTCCATTTTTTTTTGTTCTACGTCTTTTTTTGGTTTTTCCTCCAATCAACAATTTTTATTCTACCTCCTTTTGTTTTCCTCCCAATAATAATCTATAACTGATATTTACATTTGATGAAAAAAAGTCAGTTAAAATAAATCAAGCAAGCTAACACAGTATTTATTTTTATCTTCGAACTACAATTTCGCAATAGAGATTAAAGAGAATTGCTATAATACCAATTGAAAATGAGGTGCGATTCCACTAAGAGTATTTTTGGGCATTTCAGACTTTTTTAACTTCTTATGCTTTTAGAACATATACTCCAGCAACCAAAAAAACAAAAGTTAACAAAAGTTAGAAGGCTATAGTAGCCAATCAAACAAAAAAGGGCGGACTATAGTAAACATCTAATAGTTCGTGGCCCTCTGCAAAACAAAATTAAAATACATGTAATCAATTTAACACCAGCATCAGTTGCACTGGACAATTTGGAGTTGCCTTGTCGCGATATTGACGTCCATGGTGCAATCCAAATTAGTAGTTTTCTTCCTCTTGAAAATGAACATGAGGTCCATCTTTCCGTTCAAAGTCAATTGGTATTCCCAGCTTGGTAGTTAACCAGGTTTACTAACACAATTATGTTTTTGGTGGATCGGAGAAAGGCTTTTCAATTTGGGATTTTGGCACTCCCAACTGGCGTACCCTTACAGAAGAAATTGACAGTGGAGTTTTCGTATTTATAAGGGCCAAAATTTGTGTTTTTAACCCCAAGTGCAGTGTTCATCGTTATGTTGAACGAAGGGGTGGTTGTTTGGACATTGGAAGCGCCGAACGTGGCAGAACTAACCCGGAATTGAGGAGTTCGGACTTTCATAACCGTTGTTGTGAAGAGTACGATGATTCCGGTTTGGAAAATGACAAAGGCCACGCCATATAACAACCATATCTTACATTTCTGGCTTCGGAGCCTGGATGAGGTTGCTTTGCCCTCTCTTGATCACTCCAGTAATAACCGTTGGCGGGTGCCAAGGGAAACCCTGCTTTGTATTCCACTGCCATAGGACTTGTTTTCAAAAATTGGTTTTTGTTTTTCTAATTGAATTGAGAGAGTAGTAAAGGGAATTCCGATTACTTAACCGCATCGAATTACATTTGGCCACTACTAATTGCACTGGGCCATGTCTTGTTACAGTTGGCAGGTAGAAGTTACACTTGGCCGCTTTTAATTGACATGGCCCCATCGAATTGCACTTGGCCGCGTTGAATTGCACTTGGCCGCAGCCAAAAGCAAGTCGATGCGGCCAAGTGCAATTGGACGCGGCGAAGTGCAGTTTGATGCGGACAAGTGTAAATTGAAGCGGCCAAGTGCAGTTTGAAGCAGACAAGTGTAAATCAAAGCGGCCAAGTGCATTTCAATGCGGCGAAAAGGAATTCGATGTGACGAAGAGCAATTTGTAGCGACCTCAAGTGCAATTCGATGCCAAGGAGCGGCAAAGAAGCCACGACATTTTATGCCAAGGAGCTCCATCGCCAGAAGCCCAAGAAATGGCTACTCTACGGTGTAGCCTTCATTGTTTTCTTTTTTGACAGCTTTGAGGTGCTCCTGGGAAGCATGTGATTGCTGTGGGGTGCATGTAATTGCGCCAAACATAGCCCGCATTAAAATTTACAAATCTTTTAATTTCCGACTAATTTTGGATCCAAATTATTTGGATTAGAAATTGGACTCAACAAACTTTTTCAACAATTAAAATCAAGAGCATATCGGAGTTCGAAAGTGTTTGAGCCTTGCCTGCGAAGTTAAACCTTTTTTTGTTAGAGGTGCGCCCGGAGCGCATATTCCTGCGCCTGGGACGCAAGTAATTGCGCCTGTGGCGCATTGCACAAAACAAAAGATATGTCATCTCTTCCCCTCCTGCCCGACCATGCCCCTTCTTTTCTTCTTCCGTCATCTTCCTTCACCACCACCACTACCTCACCATCTAGCGCAGGGCTGGCCGTGGGATAAGCCCAGCAAGCCCTCGGTCTTGGGCAGCCCCGGGCTGTGGCAACCAAAAAAAAGAAGTTATATTATAAATTTAAAAAAGTTTCCCTTCCGTTTACTTGGTGTAATGGCCGCTGAGACGCTGTTAAAGCACCAATAGTGCCTGGATTGACTTACAGGCATGCTCTTTCTAGTTTTTTCTCCATTTTTTTTGTTCTACGTCTTTTTTTTTGTTTTCCTCCAATCCACAATTTTTATTCTACCTCCTTTTGTTTTCCTCCCAATAATAATCTATAAGTGATATTTACATTTGATGAAAAAAAAGTTAGTTAAAATAAATCAAGCAAGCTAACAAAGAATTTATTTTTATCTTCGAACTACCACTTCGAAATAGAGAGTAAAGAGATTGGCTACGATCTCAATTGAAAATGAGGCGCGCGCGATTCCACTAAGAGCATTTTTTGGGCATTTGAGACTTTTTTAGCTTCTTATGCTTTTCAAACATATACTCCATCAACCAAAAAAACAAAAGTTAACAAAAGTTAGCAGGCTATAGTAGCCAATCAAACAAAAAAGGGGTGACTATAGTAAACATGTAATAGTACGTAGCCCTCTGCAAAACGAATTAATATACGTGTAATCAATTTACCACCAGCATGCATCAGTTGCACTGGACAATCTATAGTTGCCTTGTCGCGATATTGACATCCATGTTGCAATCCAAATTAGTAGCTTTCTTCCCCTTGAAAATAAACATGTGGTCCACCTGATGCAGCGGAATTCACAAGAGATTAGTTAGCGTACTAAACCAAACGTGATAATCAACCCGTCGCAATGAGCAATTCTTGCACACAAGAATGAAAGAGAAATTCTCTGCAATATTATTAATCAAAAAGCTTAAAAGTTTTATATAATTGAATAGATTACAGCCCTTTTTATAAGACCTTAACCCTAGAAATCCTACTGTAAAAGAAATAATAATTCATGCCAAAACAAGCGGCATTAAATAAAAGATATTTCCTAATTAATTAAAATAAAATCTTAATTCTTATAGACCAAGAATCCTAATAAAGGCAGAAATCAAAATCAAACCGAATACGGAAAGTTAATAATTCTAACCTAAACGAAAATATTCCTAGCCAAAATCTTATTCTAAAACAATAAAAATAAAATACAAAAACTCTTCATTTTTGTCCTACATCAGTCTCCTTTTCTTCAAAAGAACTCGACCTCGAGTTCTCGTTGATCGAAACCCCTTCACACGTTGACGCTCGTCCGCATCAATTTTGTACTTCAAATTAATTTTTTCAAACCTCAACATCAACAATGAACTCCATGCAGCTTCACCTTGAAAATATTGTACTGTTGTCATCTTCCGATCATGATTCCTAAAAAAGTATAATTGCAAAGATCTCTTCCCTAGCTTCATGCTTCAGCTTGTTGACAATATCCATGAGATGAGAATTGAAAATCAAATCATACTTCTCAATACCAATAAAATCAACAACATAAACTTTACGTTGACTTTGCGGGTTCTCTCGATATTTTTCCATCTTAAAATTGATTGACCCATCAACTGTGGGCAAAGTAACATCAAAATCATCACTCAAAAACCCTTCCTTTTCACCATTGGAACTATTCATAACTCCTTCGACAAACAGATTAGGAAGAAGACTAGTTGTTACTTCAATAATTTGAGAATGATAATTCAAAACCTTTGAAATTGAACTAATTTGGTTATACCATGGTGTAGCCACTGTCATATTCCATTGGGTAGTATCGCCAATAGAAGTAAGAGACTTACCAATGTTGAGATGACCCATGGACGACCCACGTACACTACAATTAGTTGGCTCTCCTTCGTCACAAAATCGATTTCCGGCAACAAATATATTTCCTTGTAGTGTTGTAGTCAACTCCATTGTGGGTGATTCTTCAAGCCCAGCTACATAAACCTCCGGTGCAATATTCTTTTGTTTCTTCGCAACCACATCCGAAACAATTTCAGTATCCTCTTGCACACAAGCATCGATGTCAATTTTGTCTTGATCTTCAACTTCAATTTTGACCTCTCCCACGGCTTCTACAATAATTTGTTCTGCATGATACTGTTTTGACCTATATTTTTTCTCCAACAATTGCTTATAATTCCTTGGTAAAAATTTCTCTATCATACATTTTTTAATTCTGTACCATGCATAAATTCAACGCTTACCCAGTCGATCTCTTAGATATTGCAGATCTAGCCACCATCGTAGTGCTGGACCCGTAAGCTTCACTAACAAATACCTCCACATTTGTTCTGGCGGAATTTTTGCATACTCGAAGGAATTTTCGATGTCTAGAATCCAATCCAAACGATCTTCAAAAAATTCAAGACCACTAAATTTTGGGAAACTATCGTAATACCTGAAATTTTGTTGTCGCTTTGTCGACTGATAATCATCACGGTTTTTGAATAGGTCGCCTTCAAATTTATTCCTACTATCGTAGTGATAATAAGAATATTCCCTGGAGACGTTTTGGTTAATAGGTTGGTTGTGGGCAAATCCCTCAACGCGGTTCCTATCAACTTTGCGTTTAACAGGTTGACCATGGGCAAATCCCTTGGTGCGAGTCCTGTTAAATCCTTCACCATGACAAACATCAATGAGTGTGTTTTCAACTTTGTTCGGTGCCATCGAACCAGGCAAAACCTTGCTCTGATACCACTTGACGCAGTGGAATTCACAAGAGATTAGTTAGCGTACTAATCCAAACGAGATAATCAACCCGTCGCAACGAGCAATTCTTGCGCACAAGAATGAAAGAGAAATTCTCTGCAATATTATTAATCAAAAAGCTTAAAAGTTTTAAATAATCGAATAGGTTACAGCCCTTTTTATAAGACCTTAACCCTAGAAATCCTACTATAAAAGAAATAATAAATCATGCCAAAACAAGCGGCATTAAATAAAAGATATTTCCTAATTAATTAAAATAAAATCCTAATTCTTATAGACCAAGAATCCTAATAAAGGCAGAAATCAAAATCAAACCGAATATGAAAAGTTAATAATTCTAACGTAAACGAAAATATTCCTAGCCAAAATCTTATTCTAAAACAATAAAAATAAAATACAAAAACTCTTCATTTTTGTCCTACATCACCACCTTTCCGTTCAAAGTCAATAGGTATTCCCAACTTGGTAGTTAACTAGGTTTACTGACACAATTATGTTTTTGGTGGATCGGAGAAAGGCTACTGAATTTGGGATTTTAGCACTTCCAACTGCCGTAACCTTAAAGAAGAAATTGACAGTGCAGTTTTCGTGTTTATAAGGGCCAAAATTTGTGTTTTTAACCCCAAGTGCAGTGTTCATCGTTATGTTGAACGAAGGGGTGGTTGTTTGGACATTGGAAGCGCCGAACGTGGCAGAACTAACCCGGAATTGAGGAGTTCGGACATTCATAACCGTCATTGTGAAGAGTACGATGATTCCGGTTTGGAAAATGACAAAGGCCACGCCATATAACAACCATATCTTACATTTCTGGCTTCGGAGCCTGGATGAGGTTGCTTTGCCCGCCCTTGGTCACTCAGTAATAACCGTTGGCGGGTGCCAAGGGATACCCTGTTTTGTATTCCACTGCCATAGGACTTGTTTTGGGAAATTTGTTTTAGTTTTGCTGATTGAATTGAGAGAATTGTAAAGGGAATTCGGATTACTTAGCCGTGTTGAATTACATTTGGCCGCGACTAATTATCCTAAGCCGTGTTTTAATACAGTTGGCCGCTACCAATTGCACTTGGCCGCGTTGAATTGACATGGCCGCATCGAATTGCAATTGGCCGCGTTGAATTGGATGCGGCCAAGAGCAATTTGATGCGGCCAAGTGCAATTTCAAGCGGTCAAATGCAGTTCGACCCGGCCAAGTGCAGTTCAATGCGGAAAAGTTTAAATCAAAGCGGCCAAGTGCATTTCGATGCAGCGAAAAGGAATTCGATGTGACCAAGAGCAATTTGTATTTTGTAGCGACCTCAGGTGCAATTCGATGCCAAGGAGCGACAAAGAAGCCACGGCATTTGATGCCAAGGAGCTCCATCGCCAGAAGCACAAGAAATGGCTACTCTACGGCGTAGCCTTCATCGTTTTCTTTTTTGACAGCTTTGACGTGCGCCTAGGAAGCATGTGATTGCCGCGGGGCGCATGTAATTGCACCAAACATAGCTAGCATTAAAATTTTCATATCTTATAATTTCAGACTAATTTTTGATCCAAATTATTTGGGTTGGAAATTAGACTCAACAAACTTTTTCAACATTTAAATTCACGAGCAAATCGGAGTTCGAAAGTGTTCGTGCCTTGCCCGTGAAGTAAAGCCTTTTTTAGTTAGAGGTGCAGCCGGGACGCATATTTCTGCGCCCGGGTCGCAATTTAACTGCGCCTGAGGCGCATTGCAGAAAACATAAGATATGTCCTCTCTTCCCCTCCTGCCCGACAATGCCCCTTCTTTTCTTCTTCTGTCATCTTCCTTCGCCACCACCACTACCTCACCATCTAGCCCAGGGCTGGCCCCGGGATAAGCCCTTCAAGCCCTCGGTCTTGCACAACCCCGGGTTGGGGCAACCAAAAAGAAAAAGAAGTTATATTATAAATTTAAAAAAGTTTCCCTTCGATTTACTTGGTGTAGTGGTCGCTGAGATACTGTTAAAGCACCCGTAGTGCCTGGTTCGACTTACAGGCCTGCTCTTTCTAGTTTTTTCTCCATTTTTTTTGTTCTACGTCTTTTTTTTTTTGTTTTCCTCCAATCCGCAATTTTTATTCTACCTCCTTTTCTTTTCCTCCCAATAATAATCTATAAGTGATATTTACATTTGATGAAAAAAGAGTCCGTTAAAATAAATCAAGCAAGCTAACGCGGTATTTATTTTTATCTTCGAACTACCATTTTGCAATAGAGATTAAAGAGAATTGCTATGATATCAATTGAAAATGAGGCGCGATTCCACTAATAGTATTTTTGGGCATTTGAGACTTTTTTAACTTCTTATGCTTTCAAACATATACTCCATCAACCAAAAAAACAAAAGTTAACAAAAGTTAGAAGGCTCTAGTAGCCAATCAAACAAAAAAGGTGGGACTATAGTAAACAAGTAATAGTACGTAGCCCTCTGGAAAACAAATTAAAATACATGTAATGAATTTAACACCAGCATCAGTTGCACTGGACAATCTGGAGTTGCGTTGTCGCGATATTGGCGTCCATGGTGCAATCCAAATAAGTAGCTTTCTTCCTCTTGAAAATGAACATGAAGTCCACCTTTCCGTTCAAAGAGAATTGGTATTCCCAGCTTGGTAGTTAACCAGTTTTATTGACACAATTATGTTTTTGGTGTATCGGAGAAAGGCTTTTCAATTTGGTATTTTGGCACTCACAACTGGCGTACCCTTACAGAAGAAATTGACAGTGGAGTGTTCGTATTTATAAGGGCCAAAATTTGTGTTCTTGACCCCAAGTGCAGTGTTCATCGTTATGTTGAACGAAGGGGTGGTTGTTTGGACATTGGAAGCGCCGAACATGGCAGAACTAACCCGGAATTGAGGAGTTCGGACTTTCATAACCGTCGTTGTGAAGAGTACGATGATTCCGGTTTGGAAAATGACAAAGGCCACGCCATATAACGACCATATCTTTCATTTCTGGCTTCGAAGCCTGGATGAGGTTGCTTTGCCCGCTTTTGGTCACTCCAGTAATAACTGTTGGTGGGTGCCAAGGGATACCCTGTTTTGTATTCCACTGCCATAGGACTTTGTTTTGTGAAATTTGTTTTAATTTTGCTGATTGAATTGAGAGATTAGTAAAGGGAATTCAGATTACTTAGCCGTGTTGAATTACATTTGGCCGCGGCTAATTTCATGTGACCGCGTCTTATTACAGTTGGCCGCTACAAATGCACTTGGCCGCGTTGAATTGACATGGCCGCATCGAATTGCAATTGGCCGCGTTGAATTGGATGCGGCCAAGAGCAATTCGATGTGGCCATGTGCAATTTAAATCGGCCAAATGTAGTTCGACGCGGCCAAGTGTAGTTCAACACGGACAAGTTTAAATCAAAGCGGCCAAGTGCATTTCGATGCAGCGAAAAGGAATTCTATGTGACCAAGAGCAATTGCAGCGACCTCAGGTGCAATTCGATGCCAAGGAGCGGCAAAGAAGCCACGGCATTTGATGCCAAGGAGCTCCATCGCCAGAAGCACAAGAAATGGCTACTCTACGGTGTAGCCTTCATCGTTTTCTTTTTTGACAGCTTTGACGTGCGTCTAGGAAGCAGTGGCGGATTTAAGAAGGGACGAGTGGGGGCACGTGCCTCCACTACTGCAAAACTCCGGAACTTTTTTATTTATTTTAATTTGACTTTAAAAAAATATTTGCTCACTAAGTCTACACTACTTAGCAAACAAAATAATCAATAATACCCACTACCATCAAAATGACCCCCTCTGTTTTTTTCCGGATGTGTTATATACTCCTTCCGTCCGGATTTAATTGTCCCTAGTCCTACTCTAACCTGCTAAAATATGAGTTATATCTTTGAATCCGTAATGAATTTCATATCGAATATGGATCTTGTTTAATAGATCTCGATTAGTTCTATAATACAATGTTTTTGAAATCACGTAAAACATTATAAATTAGAAGATATAATTAATTGAAAAATGACACGAAATCCAAAAAAGGACTATTAAATCCTAACGGAGGGAGTATTATTTTTTGTTTACAAATATGGAGAGATACTATAAAACAAAGCCAAAAACTGATGAAATCCATGATTCTCAAAAACAAGATGAGAGTTCTCCTCATTCCAAACGAAGTCGTGTGGATTTTAATTTGACAGATCTTCCCGTGGATCTAGGGCTATGTTCTTCAATTATGGATTGCAATCCAAATGATCGAGACCAAAAACAAGATGAGAGTTCTCCTCCTTCCAAACGAAGTTGTGTAGAACGTACTCAATTTGACAGAACTTCCCGCAGATCCAGGGCTACATCCTTCGATTATGGATTGCAACCCAGACCAAATCCGTAGGGCATATCTATAGAAAGGTCCTTGCCAGCCTCATAACCATAACTTTCTGAACAAAGCATTTGGGAAAATAATGTGGCGTTTTATTCTGGCTTGGTTTAAAGAATTTCCTGCAAAGCTTTCAAAACGTGAAAACTCGTCATGGTCTATTGTAAAACCTTAATTTAGTAACTTTTGTTTATGACTACAGTAGTTTTTGTTAGTATTTGTGGACAGGTTATTAACTCTTCGTGGGTTGATGAATATCTTGGTTTTTGGTAGTATTGTTGTATCATTTTGTTATAGTATTTTTTTTTTTTAAAGGTGGTGTTTTTTTATGCCCCCAGAGGTCTTCATTCCTGGCTATGCCACTGTGTAGACACCCTACCCTGGACTATCCGGATTAGCTTATTTACGGTCCTTTGTTGCCCCAATGATGTTTAAAGGTCGAAAACATTCTAAAGTCAATGACAGGTTTTGAGCTTTGAGCTTTGGGCATTCCTCATCCAAAACCTTTTGAATACCAATTTCAAACCCTTCAAGCCAGAACCATATGGCCCCAACAAAACCATACCGGCTTACACCAATGTCCTCCTGGCGTGAGCCAGTGAACTGCCACGTGTCGGTCATCGACCGTTGACTTAGTTTGACTGGCGCACGCAGGTCCAACTCTGGCGCACGCTGGTCAAAGCCAGTCAAATCACCACTTTTCTATCACGTGCTCGGGACTTTGTAACCACCCCAGTACAGTGAAAAGCCTCCTGATGATTGTTTTCTGCAGGGGACGTCCCCCTCTCTCTCCTACACACCCCATCACCTAGTCCCATGCATTTAATGCATGGGAGGCTCACCCCTTAACTCAACCCACCTCCTAACCCAACTGATCAGTCCTTCCTCCTTAGTCCATTCCCGCTATAAATACCCCCTTGCATTCATTTGCAAGGAGCTAACCCTCATTAAGAAGTCCAAGCCTCTTCCTCTCCTCTCTCTCTTGTTCTCTCTCCTCCATTGCAAGAGAAAGAAGAGAAGTCTATTCTCATACACCCCACTGTCACTCAACCACCTGCTTGTTCCTTCCTTCAACCTCAAATTCAAAACTCCATTCTTTGCATCAACCTCAAGGACCAAAGGTATACCACCTTTGCGTGGCTTTCTGTTTTCGATCCCTGAGGGGAACCAGAAAGGTCCAGGCTAGTAACCAATACTAGTCCTCGCCTTTGCTTCGAATCCTCCGATATAGAGAGATAATGCCCCAAGCGTAGGGCTTAATACGTCATTTGAAGCATAATAATCCGGAAGACCGGGATCGTACCCACGGGAATAATTATATGGCTTAACTCGGATTTGTAGAAGTAAGCATGGATTTCGGCTATTAGGTAGCCAACCGAGTTTTACTTTGAACGGTGGAAATTTAAAAGGCTAAATTGAAAACGAATAAACTAGGAAAAAGATAGGCTAGGTCTAGGAATCACTAGCCCTCATGACTCGGGCTAAATCACATTTCTCACCAATTCACGCGGTTCAAGATACGCAATTGTAGGTACCCAAACCGGGAAATAGAGATGGTTTGAAAATCAAGCTAGCTCTAGAACTCATTTGGTAAACTCCTCGAGCAACAGAGCTCTAAGCATCACGTGTGGTGAGTAGTCGATGCTCCCACCTACACGTGATCAAAGAGGTTAACACCTCGGTAATTTACCAAACGAATCCCAACCCCACATCAATTTTCAAATCCAAAGATTAAAACTTTATTGGTGAAAAATGCAATTTTTGCGCAAGCCATGGGATGCTAATCATCCCATGACCTAACCCTTGAAACTACTCACACATATCTATGAAGATAAGAGCAAGCAAAAATCTACTTAGCATAATTGAAAAGCAAGACTAGAAGAAAATTAGCTTAAACAATAGATCGGGAACTAAGCAACAACTTTAATTAAAGCAAGAGTAGCAAAAGACAACTGATAAAGGCAGGAAATTAAGAAATAAGTGCTGAAAAATGAAGAACAAAGCAAGAACAATTCAAATCTAATCCTAGATCTAGAAAAGTACTCTAAAATCTATTCCCTACTTGTTTTTGGATCTCATTACATCACTCTATTTATTCCGCGCCTGGAATATTCCCCAGATGCTTTTGAAGATGCTCCGCTAATGCCCTCGGTACCGATTGCCAAGCCTTACATTATGAGTTAAAGGCTCGGTACCAATTGAACATATCAACTCCAATCGATCGCGAGCCAGTTAGGAGGGGGCCGGTGCTAAGCAGCTCGGTATCGATTGGAAGGATTCGCTTCAATCGATCGCGAGGCCTTATCAGTTCTGAACCTTGTTTTCTTTCCGCCTTGGCCACAACTTGGCCACGGCTTGGCCATTCCATTGTCTTGCCTTGGCCATGTCTTATTCTGCCTTAGCGTAGCTTTGGCCATGCCTTGGCCATCACTGGCCGTTGGTCTTCTGCTCGGGCTGCTCCTTTTGGTTTGGCCCTGCCTTGGCTGCGCCTTGATCTGCTCGGGCGTTGCCTGGTCTTGCCTTGGCAATTCTGCTTCTGCCTTGGCTGCGCTCAAGTTGGGCTGTTCACTCTCAGGCCATGCCATGTCATAGGCCTTAAAATTCCTTTATTAAGCGATTCGGCTACAAAACAAAACAGACAAACTCTACGAGCAAATATATTTAAAAACAACTAATTAACAATTAAATTGAACGAAACCTAGACACTAGCGCACCCTTTCATTACATTTCCGGGTGCTTATCAGCCTTAGACTGGTAAAATAAAACAATCGTACAAGACGAAACATGGCGCACGCTAGTACCTACAAGCTGTACGCCAGTCATGGCGGTATGCGCATTACTGGCGTGGGGATCATGGGTCGTCTGTTTCTTGCTTATATTTTATGTTCATCACCTTATAACATGCTAATAACCAATGTTATAGCTTTCTGTATCCTAGAACTGTTAGTTGTAGCTTTCATACTTGCTTCTTTTCGCTTTAGAAGGCCTCTGGGTTATTGCTGGTCATGTTCCAGAGCCCAGATGATGTAAAGCCAAGCACTGGATAAGTGGTAAAACTGGCGTACTGCGTCTCGAGCGGCGTACAACAGTTATGCTATGGACCAATGGCTGGCCCTTGCATCATAGTTCAATCCTGGCCTCTCGTTATCTCCCCACTCTGTTTATGGGGTTTCCTGTCTGATTTCATGGCTTCAAGCCATTTCTTATATTTGTATCTGTAAATATGATTGCATTATAAACTGCGTAGTTTGTCCTGGGTGTGCACTGGTCCATTCCAGAGCTCAGAGGGTTGCAAACAAAGATTGTGAGTGCAAAGGAGTGGTGTACGCCAGTCTTGAGGTGGCGTGCGCAGGTTGTATCAATATGCAGTGGCCTGGCCAGTGCATACCGGTAAGTTGCCGGCTCACATCTCTGAAAGACAGCGTACCCCATTCTGTTTAAGTTGCTCTCAGTGCTTGTTCTCAATCTATAATTCATCTATTGATTCAAGCAAATCATCATTCATAAACATTTTATCACATAACTGAAACCTGTTACAGTCTTAATCCCCATTAATTGCTCCCCTGCCCAAACTGGCTAAAAAATGATCAATGAGAGAAAAATGTAAATGTTTTTCAACAATGCCCGAGTAGAGACCGATCTCCGGATTTGGCGAGATGGGTGCCATAAAATCCTTCCCCTCTCGCAACCTGGCTCTCGAATCTCAGATATCGATGGTGACGACGGTCCAGTCTACAAGCCTTTTTCAAAACTCAAACAAACGTAGCAAACGTTTTCGAGTTCGGTTCCTTTGGTATTTTACCACTAAAACCCGAGTGGCGACTCTGAATCGAAGCGTCTCGCCGTGCTTTTCAAAGAGGATCGCACCCAAATTTTTCATAAAAAAAAATTTCCGGGGCATGTGCCCACACACTGCTAGGAAGCAAGTGATTGCCGCGGGGCGCATGTAATTGCACCAAACATAGCCCGCATTAAAATTTTCAAATCTTTTAATTTTAGACTAATTTTGATTCCAATTTATTTGGATTAGAAATTAGACTCAACAAACTTTTTCAACAATTAAAATCACGAGCAAATCGGAGTTCGAAAGTGTTCGTGCCTTGCCCGCGAATTAAAGCCTTTTTCAGTTAAAGGTGCGCTCGGGGCGCATATTCCTGCGCATGGGACGCATGTAACTGCGCCTGAGGCGCATTGCAGAAAACATAAGATATGTCCTCTCTTCCCCTCCTGCCCGAGAATGCCCCTTCTTTTCTTCTTCCCTCATCTTCCTTCACTGCCACCACTACCTCACCATCTAGCCCAGGGCTGGCCCCGGGATAAGCCCTTCAAGCCCTCAGTTTTGGGCAACCCCGGGCTGGGGCAACCAAAAAGAAAAAGAAGTTATATTATAAATTTAAAAAAGTTTCCCTTGGCTTTACTTGGTGTAGTGGTCGCTGAGATGCTGTTAAAGCACCAGTAGTGCCGGGTTCGACTTACAGGCGTGCTCTTTCTAGTTTTTTCTCCATTTTTTTTGTTCTACGTCTTTTTTTTTTTTGTTTTCCTCCAATCCACAATTTTTATTCTACCTCCTTTTCTTTTCCTCCCAATAATAATCTATAAGTGATATTTACATTTGATGAAAAAAGTCCGTTAAAATAAATCAAGCAAGCTAACACAGTATTTATTTTTATCTTCGAACTACCATTTCGCAATAGAGATTAAAGAGAATTGCTATGATATCAATTGAAAATGAGGCGCGATTCCACTAAGAGTATTTTTGGGCATTTGAGACTTTTTTTTAACTTCTTATGCTTTTCAAACATATACTCCATCAACCAAAAAAACAAAAGTTAGAAGGCTATAGTAGCCAATCAAACAAAAAAGGGGGGACCATAGTAAAGATGTAATAGTTCGTAGCCCTCTGCAAAACAAATTAAAATACATGTAATGAATTTAACACCAGCATCAGTTGCACTGGACAATCTGGAGTTGCCTTGTCGCGATATTGACGTCCATGGTGCAATTCAAATTAGTAGCTTTCTTCCTCTTGAAAATGAACATGAGGTCCACCTTTCCGTTCAAAGTCAATTGGTATTCCCAGCTTGGTAGTTAACCAGGTTTACTGACACAATTGTGTTTCTGGTGGATCGGAGAAAGGCTTTTCAATTTGGGATTTTAGCAATCCCAACTGGCGTACCCTTATAGAAGAAATTGACAGTGGAGTTTTTGTATTTATAAGGGCCAAAATTTGTGTTTTTGACCCCAAGTGCAGTGTTCATCGTTATGTTGAACAAAGGGGTGGTTGTTTGGACATTGGAAGTGCCGAACGTGGCAGAACTACCTTGGAATTGAGGAGTTTGGACTTTCATAACCGTCATTGTGAAGAGTACGATGATTCCGGTTTGGAAAATGACAAAGGCCACGCCATATAACAACCATTTCTTAGATTTCTGGCTTCGGAGCCTTGATGAGGTTGCTTTGCCCGCTCTTGGTCACTCCAGTAATAACCGTTGGCGGGTGCCAAGGGATACCCTGCTTTGTATTCCACTGCCATAGGACTTGATTTGGGAAATTGGTTTTAGTTTTGTTGATTGAATTGGGAGAGTAGTAAAGGGAATTCGGATTGTTAAATTTCTTGGAGGGTTTCAACCTAAAACCAATTGGCAATAGGTGGAGTAACCTCTAGAATATATTAACCAAGCTTGGATGGCTTAGATGAGCGATGTGGGATTAAGTTTAACACTCCCCCTCACGTGCAGCCCGGATGCACGTGGAGGTTTGAATTGAAGAAATAAGATATTTGACTCGGGCGACCCCTCACGTGGAGCCCATGCACGTGGAGGTATGAATTGATAAGATAAGGCCACCCAAGACCTAGCTCTGATACCATGTTAAATTTCAACATAGCCGCGTCGAATTACATTTGGCTGCTACTAATTGCTCTTAGCCGCGGTTTATTTACAGTTGGCCGCTACAAACTACACTTGGCCGCGTTGAATTGACAAGGCCGCATCAAATTGCAACTGGCCGCTACTCGTTGCACTTGGCCGCGTTGAATTGGATGCGGCCAAGAGCAATTCGATACGGTTAAGTGCAATACGATGCTGCCAAGTGCAATTTGAAGCGGCCAAATGAAATTTGATGCGGCCAAGTGCTGTTCGATGCGGACAAGTGTAAATCGAAGCGGCCAAGTGCATTTCGATGCAGCGAAAAGGAATTCGATGTGAGCAAGAGCAATTTGTAGCGACCTTAGGTGCAATTCGATGCCACGGAGCGACAAAGAAGCCACGACATTTGATGCCAAGGAGCTCCATCGCCAGAAGCACAAGAAATGGCTACTCTACGGCCTAGCCTTCATCGTTTTCTTTTTTGACAGCTTTAAGGTGCCCCTAGGAAGCAAGTGATTGCCGCGGGGCGCATGTAATTGCACCAAACATAGCCCGCATTAAAATTTTCAAATCTTTTAATTTTAGACTAATTTTGGTTCCAATTTATTTGGATTAGAAATTAGACTCAACAAACTTTTTCAACAATTAAAATCACGAGCAAATCGGAGTTCGAAAGTGTTCGTGCCTTGCCCGCGAATTAAAGCCTTTTTCAGTTAAAGGTGCGCTCGGGGCGCATATCCCTGCGCCTGGGACGCATGTAACTGCGCCTGAGGCGCACTGCACAAAACATAAGATATGTCCTCTCTTCCCCTCCTGCCCGACCATGCCCCTTCTTTTCTTCTTCTGTCATCTTCCATCACCACCACCACTACCTCGCCATCTAGCCCAGGGCTGGCTCCGGGATAAGCCCGGCAAGCCCTCGGTCTTGGGCAACCAAAAAGAAAAAGAAGTTATATTATAAATTTAAAAAAGTTTCCCTTCCCTTTACTTGGTGTAGTGGCCGTTGAGATGCTGTTAAAGCACCAGTAGTGCCTGGTTCGACTTACAGGAGTGCTTTTTCTAGTTTTTTCTCCATTTTTTTTGTTCTACGTCTTTTTTTTTTATTTTCCTCCAATCCACAATTTTTATTCTACCTCCTTTTGTTTTCCTCCCAATAATAATCTATAAGTGATATTTACATTTGATGAAAAAAAAGTCAGTTAAAATAAATCAAGCAAGCTAACACAGTATTTATTTTTATCTTCGAACTATCATTTCTCAATAGAGATTAAAGAGAATTGCTGTGATATCATTTGAAAATGAGGCGCGATTACACTAAGAGTATTTTTGGGCATTTGAGACTTTTTAAACTTCTTATGCTTTTCAAACATATACTCCATCAACCAAAAAAACAAAAGTTAACAAAAGTTAGAAGGCTATAGTAGCCAATCAAACAAAAAAGGGGGGACTATAGTAAACATGTAATAGTATGTAGCCCTCTGCAAAACAAATTAAAATACATGTAATCAATTTAACACCAGCATCAGTTGCACTGGACAATCTGGAGTTGCCTTGTCGCGATATTGACGTCCATGGTGCAATTTAAATTAGTAACTTTCTTGCTCTTGAAAATGAACATGAGGTCCACCTTTCCGTTCAAAGTCAATTGGTATTCCCAGCTTGGTAGTTAACCAGGTTTACTGACACAATTGTGTTTCTGGTGGATCGGAGAAAGGCTTTTCAATTAGGGATTTTAGCACTCCCAACTGGTGTACCCTTACAGAAGAAATTGCCAGTGGAGTTTTTGTATTTATAAGGGCCAAAATTTGTGTTCTTGACCCCAAGTGCAGTGTTCATCGTTATGTTGAACGAAGGGGTGGTGGTTTGGACATTGGAAGTGCCGAACGTGGCAGAACTACCCCAGAATTGAGGAGTTCGGACTTTCATAACCGTCATTGTGAAGAGTATGATGATTCCGGTTTGGAAAATGACAAAGGCCACGCCATATAACAACCATTTCTTAGATTTCTGGCTTCGGAGCCTTGATGAGGTTGCTTTGCCCGCTCTTGGTCACTCTAGTAATTACCGTTGGTGGGTGCCAAGGGATACCCTGCTTTGTATTCCACTGCCATAGGACTTGTTTTGGGAAATTGGTTTTAGTTTTGCTGATTGAATTGAGAGAGTAGTAAAGGGAATTCGGATGACTTAGCCGCGTCGAATTACATTTGGCTGCTACTAATTGCAGTTAGCCGCGGTTTTATTACAGTTGGCCGCTACAAACTACACTTGGCCAATTTGAATTGACAAGGCCGCTTCGAATTGCAATTGGCCGCATCTCATTGCCCATGGCCGCGTTGAGTTGGATGCGGCCAAGAGCAATTCGATGCGGGCAAGTGCAGTTCGATGCGGACAAGTGTAAATCGAAGCGGCCAAGTGCATTTCGATGCAGCGTAAAGGAATTCTATGTGAGCAAGAGCAATTTTTGGTGACCTTAGGTGCAATTCAATGCCATGGAGCGACAAAGAAGCCACGGCATTTGATGCCAAGGAGCTCCATCGCCAGAAGCACAAGAAATGGCTACTCTACGGCGTAGCCTTCATCATTTTCTTTTTTGATTCCCGAATCTTCTTAGAAGATTTCGACATATCAAAAGCATAGTAATCTGTTTTGATTTTAAAAAAGATGTAGATGGACTCTTTAATCAGATTGCACGGTCAGGAGTACTGAATCTCCAAGCATAAGGTTTCGGTGTTCCACAGAACCTCCGCGAGATGGTTTCAGGGCACTTGCGTTGAACAAGAATATAAAGAACTATTTGAAGGTATTGGATTGCTCTGGACTGTGTTCTATGCAAGACAAGGATTTGGTTTTGATAGCGGATTTGTTCCCATGGATAGAAGAACTAAGGCTTAGAACGGATGCTTGTATCTGCAATGATGGTGTGGCACGTATAACAGATGATGGAATTGATGCGTTGGCAACCAAGCTTAAGGAGTTGAAGGAAATTGAGTTTACAGGTTATGCTTGGTTCATTACTGATCAATCCCTTTTTTCTTTATCCACAAATTGTGTGAAACTGAGGAAAATTAGTCTGTGCATATACAGTAGCTGTCAACATTATGTTACAGAACAAGGCATTGATTTTGTGGTGCGGCATAGTCCCAATTTGACCTCTCTCTCTAGCTAGAATTGTGGTTGTTACAACATTCTTCATCCTCTTTTGCAATTGGGAAGCGTTAGCCAATGCCAAAAATCTGCACTCTCTCACCATGACTCAAGAACTCATTTCGGACAAGCATATTTGCTTAGTTGCCAATGCATGTACTCCATTAAGAAAGCTCAAACTTGTTGACTTCAGTGGCCAGTATCCTGAAATCCATGAGGGATTAAAATTTCTTTTGCAGGCATGCGAATTGACACTGGAAGAGCTAACCCTGATAAATTGGGCCCTCTGTGGCCCTCTCGGTATAAGTGATTTGGCTCAGTATTTATCTAATCTAACTTCTATAGATCTTGATCGACGTTTTGGGTTGACTAGTGTCACCTTTTACACCCTCTCAAAAAGTTGCCCTTTACTTGAAATACTTATGATGGCACGTACGAGGGAACATCTTGATATCTCCGACAATATGTGGGTGAATGATACAATGCTCGACAACTTTGGGCAGGTTTGCCCAAATCTACAGTTCTTAGGTTTAAGTGATTGTCAGCGCCTCACAAATCTTGGCATTGGAGAAGTTTGGAGGGGATGCCTTGCAATAAGACAACTCAATATTGATTGTCTTCAGGTTTTAGATATTTTTGGGAGATATTCAGACAATTCTGTAGTGAATTTGAAGACTTTGAAAGCTGGTGGGACACAAATCAATGATATACGAATGGCGCCAATGATTGGACATAGGTGTTGAAATCTCCAATATTTGGACATTGGATTCCGCAATGAAGTGACAGATAAGGGGGTAATGGAGGTGGTGAGGTAATGCGAAAGACTGAGGAATATAAATCTAATCGGTTGTGAAAAAGTGAGCACCCATATTTTACCTCAGACGGTGTTTTTGAGGCCCTCACTGAGGAAAAGTTGAACAGATGGAGCTGGTTTGATCTCGGTGAATAGATGGTAAACACAGTATTGTCCTTCAGGTGCCAGCTTAGCGTACTTTCATGACTCTGCCTTGTTGCCATCCATATGCTTGTGATCTTCAACAAAACTGTTTTATTACCCTTGTGAACTTCTAGTTCTTCCATTGTTTACCTGGTTTTTTTTTTTAAAGTTCTTTCTGGTCAATTGTCTTGTTTGAATCACTATGAAGGAGTGTTTTGTGTGTATCTATTTACTTTGAGCTCACCGCTACAGTCAGTTCCAATAGAGCTGTTCTTTATTTCACACCGACGACACTGTGTTCCTCTGCAAATTTTTTGTTTTCTGTTTGGAAGAAATAGCAGCTTCTGTTATTACCACCTAATTTTGGGACATTGCTGCAACTAGTACACTAGTAGAGATAGAATAACCATTCGATGTGTCGGTAAAAACTGTTAGAATCTCTACCATGGGAACAAATCCCCTATGGCTTACCTGTTTTTCTTTTTTAAGTTCTTTCTGGTCAATCGTCTTGTTTGAATCACTATGAAGGTGTGTTTTTTGTGTGTCTATTTATTTTGAACTCACCACTACAGTCAGTTCCAACAGCACTGTTCTTTATTTCACGCCGACGACATTGTGTTCCTTCTCAAATTTTTTGTTTTCTGTTTGGAAGAAATAGCAGCTTCTGTTATTACCACCTAATTTTGGGACGTTGCTGCAACTAATACACCAGTAGAGATGGAATAACCATTCGATGTGTCGGAAAAAACTGTTAGAATCTTTGACATGGGAACAAATCCGCTATGGCTTGGAGATTCAACAAAACTAGACAGTGAAATCTGATTGATGAGTCCATCTACGTCCTTGCGTTGCGGGCATAAGTGTCAATGACTATGGTTTTACCAAACCAAACTGAGCCTTATGTCCCAATCACTTGGGGTCGGCTACATGAATCATTTTCCTCCATTGAGCTCTCGATAGAAACCATCCAAAAAGATTTGGGAGTAAAGAGAGTGCGTCGTACGCATGTAGAAATGATTTTTAATCTGAACTACATGGGTTAGAAAGTGAATTGGACAAGCTTTCTAGCGGTTCAAACCACGCGCGAATTGGAGTTCGCGAGTATTCGGGGCAAGTCCGGGAAGTTTGACACGTTAAGCAGCATTAATGCGCCTCAGGCGCAATCCTATGCGCCCCGGCGCATCTAATGAGCCCCAGGAGGAATCCTATGCGCCTAGGCGCATATAAATGTGCCCCAGGCACATCTTGAACATTGCACAACAAATCCAACTTTGCGAACTTGGCCCGGACACTCCCAAACTACAATTTGCATGTGGTTTGAACCGTTGGAAAGCTTGCACAATCTGCTTTTCTACCAAATTGGTTTCGATGATAAATATTTTGTACATCAAGATACATGACCATTTTACCCTCAACTGGTCAAAAATTAAATTATTAAGTAAAATACTCGTATCGCTCTCATTTTAAATCGGATTAAGATAAATTATATAATGATAAGTAAAGTTTTCACTGTACTAAAAGATGATGGAAACCAACAATTAAAATGTTGAAGTTTTATTTATGAAAAGTTTGTCAAAGGAAGACCGATTCAAAGGCCATCGGAGTGACAAAGGCTAAAGTACGTTTTGGTGCCCATTTACACATTTTAAGTTCCATTCGATGCACACCACCCTAGTTCAATGGTACTCATTCATTCTGTAAGAGTGTCCACATATGAATATAGGGCTCTCCACACTTCATTAAATAATCAGAAATCGTTTCATCACCAGGATTCACCCAATTCAAACGCTGCAGAAACAGTTGTCTTTGCAAATTCTGAGAAGCTCTCACGTGAAACTTACTGTTGGACACTATGACCTTGCATAGTTGTTTGTTTGTATGAAGGAAAAACTTTCTGTCAAAAAACTTGTAGCAAAACTTACAAGTGAAAATTAGCTATACTTTTACTAGAGTAGTGGCAAGTTCCGGTATCTAAGAGAACTCTGCTCAGTCATGTAGTTGTGTTTGTCACTCTTTGTTTTTGTTTTTCACAGACACACAGACACTCACGCACATAGAAGCATTGGACCATGGCAAGATTGTTGTATGAATATTATGGGACAACTCCTCCAAGAGGGCTGCAGCGGCTTGGGCGGCCTTTCATGAGCACACGTAAAATTGGTTACGGCAGGAAGCATATGGTCATGACGTTGCCAGTGACTAGGGCTACAAACGAATCGAGTTATTTGTGTTCGTGAGCAGCTCAAGGCTTGGCTCGGCTTGATTCATTGAGTAAGGGGCCGAACTCCATCAAAATTTTTGGGTTGTTAGTAAATGAGCTAGCCGAGCTCCAGTTAGCCATAGCTCGGCTCATTTAGTACTCAAATCGAGTTCTCACTCTCAAATTCTAAGCAAGCTTGAGCTCAATCATGTGGGCTCAAGCTCACTGAAAGTTAAACGAGCTGAGCTTGAATACCTAAATCTTGGCTTGACTGGACTCGTTTGCACGACTGGAGGCTTTACGGTGGGGGTGGACTAGGGTTGACGGAGTAGGGGGATTTACGCTAGAACAGTTGTGTTTAAAATCGTTTGACATATATGGGCTGGTTCTAGATTCAGTAGTGTTTCTAGCGTTCTTCTCTTTTTTTATGCATATGATTGGATATTCGGGCCAACTAACTCAATTTGCAAAATATGGTGATTTCCGATACAAATTATGCAAATTTTTATGTATTGTTTTAAATTTAAAAAATGATATATAATTTGAAGTATATGGTGGGGTGCACGACATAAAATGTCCCTACAAATTGTGTAGCAAAATATAGTTTCGAAGATGCTGTAAGAACCCTAGAAATTGGGGATGCAAACGAGCAGAACTTTGTAGTGTTCGAGTTCGGTTGTTTACTAAACAAGCCTAAACGCAAGCTCGAACTTGGCCGAGCCTGATTAATTTATGAAACGAGCCAAGTTTTTCAAGCCGTGCTTCAGAGTGTACGTTGAGCTCGGCTGGTTTAGCACACGATCCTAAAACTCAAGCTTGACCTCGGCTAGATTACTAAAAGAATCGAGCTGAGCTAACCCCGAGCCCTAACGTGCCGGGCTTCGTTTGCAGATCTACTAGAAATGAAGCAATCCACCTCTCCCTCTCTAGCACGTTCCTTATTCCATCTGGGGTGTGTCGGGTGTGGATGGGGCTTGTTTGGTGTCTATGTAAGAGTCTTTTGTGTATGTCATCATTAGATTTGCTATTATCATGAAGTGGTTTGGTGAGTCTTTCTGGGTAGTTAGCACCTTGATTTCCAAGGCTTGCTAAGCTTGGCTAGCGGTGGCACCTTGCACCCTAGCCAAGCGGTGGAAACAAAGGCATGAGGCAGGCATGTCTTGACAAGGTGACCCGATGGTGTCGGTTGGTGTCGGCACTGGTCCCTTAGGCAAGTGGCAGTCGTGATGCATGTGAAGGCCCGATGAGATCGAGGCAAGGATGCTAAATGGGAAGCAGGCTTGTGGGACAAGGCAATCGAGGAAAACGGCTAAGTATTGGGAGCTGGGGTTGGATTGTGAAATTGGCCAAGCAGCCTTGAGTTAGCTCGGGCAAAACGGAGGTAGCCTTGAGTTGGCTCGGGCAAAACGGTTATTGACGGTTAACAGCATTCTGCACATGTTGCTGGGAGCATGGGACAGGTGTCCAAGGCAGAAATGGGCTACTTATGATGCTGGCAGCATGGGACAGGTGTCAAAGGCAAAAACGGGCAGTTATCGGCAGTTACAGCCAGACAGTTTCAGAATTCAGTGTGCTAGTAGATTCTGGGCAAGCCAGCACAACCCTAGGGCAGTTGGGGGTGTCAACTGCAAGATCATGGGTTGGCCCCATGATCTCATGTACTTAGTGGCCACGTTTTTATGATTGTATGCCTATTTAGGCAAGGCATTTCATAGCCCAAGGCAGAGGGATGTTTTGTCTAGGCTCTAGAGTGTTTCCTTTGTAAGTTGGTGCTTAATAAAGGTTGGGACGGTTCCCGTAACTCTTGTGTGTGTTTCTAGACGTTCAAAACTTAACGGGTGTGTGAGTAAACATTAGTTGGCTGAGACCAAGTGCTAGCGTACTTGGTGCCATCATGGGTATATTTCTAGGCGAAAAACAGCCCCGTGACAGAAGATTGTCATAGCCTTGCTTTCAAATGTACAAACCTTAGTCTTTTGTTCATGTAAACTCATTCAGGCCAGTCCTGATGAGGAATCCAATGCGTAGCCCTAAACTCGTAATTTGTAGTGGTCAAGAGGAATTCGATGCGGCCAAGTGCCATTCGATGCAGCCAAGTGCAATTTGATGCGGCTAAGAATAATTTAATATGGCCATGTGCAATTAGAAGCAGCCAAGAGCAATTAGAAGGGGCAAAGAACAATTAGAAGTGGCCAAGTGCAATTCGATGCTGCCAAAAGTAATTTGATGCGGCCAAGTGTAATTCAAAGCGGCCAAGTGCAATTCGATGCGGCCAAGAGCAGTTCGATGCGGACAAGTGCAATTCGAAGTGGCCAAGTCCAATTCGATTTGGCCAAGTGCAATTTGTAGCGGTCAAGTGCAATTCGAAGCTGGTAAGAGTAATTTGTAGCGGCTAAGTGCAACTCGATAAGGGCAAGAGTAATTCATAGTGGCCAAGTGCAACTCGATGCGGCGAAGAGTAATTCATAGCCGCCAAGTGCAACTCGATATGGCCAAAAGTAATTCGATTCGGCTAAGAGTAATTAGTAGCGGCCAAGTGGAAATCGGAGTTTGGGAGTGTTCGGGGCAAGTCCGCTAAGTTTGACCTGTTTTGTAGCTTCATTGCGCCTCAGGCGCAAGTTTATGCGCCCCAGGCGCACTTCAATTCGCCCGGGCGCATCCTCGAAGCTGCACAACAATTCAAATTTGCGGGCTTGCTCCGGACACTCCCGAACTCTGTTTTGCACGTGGTTTGAACCATTAGAAAGCTTGTTCAATGCACTTTCCAACCCAAGTAGTTTGGATCAAAAAATATTTATTCATCAAAAGACGTCACCATTTTACTCTTAGTGGGTTAAAAAAATTATTCATTTTTGTAAAACGCTCGCATCTCTCCCATTTTTAATCGATCATGACCAATTATACAACGATTAATAAGGTTTTCAAAGTATTTGAAGGTAACTAAAACAAACAATGAAAATGACAAGTTTAGTTTACAAAAAGTTGGTCAAAAGGAGGTCGATTCGAAGATCATCGGAGTCAAAAAGGCTCAAATACGTTTCCGCACCCATCTATACATTCTAAGTTCCATTCAACTCTCACATCCCTAATTATAAGGTATTCGTCAATTCTGTAAGAGTTTCACAGAGTTCATAGTGATTTCCACACTTCATCAAATTGTCAAAAACCGTTTCATCATAACGATTTGCCCAAGGCGAGACTTGTACATTTAAGAAGCAAAATTTGATCGTCTATGCCACCAACACTGTCACTTGACCATTTCGAGTACAGAGCTACCACCACTATCGAAATTTGACGACCGCCGTTTCATCACTTCAGTGCAGTCGCAAGCACCTCGACCGATATAAGTTCATCACTGTATTTTTACTTCATCTCCACCTAATCAATTGAGACACTATCACCACTGCAACCTCCCAAGTACTACACCACCGTCACTTCACCACCACTTCCACCCTTATTTCACCATCACACAACACACTAAATAAGTTTTGAAATGATTGCACTATTAAAATTTATCGCCTTCACTACGAGGACATAATAACCACTAGCATAGAACACACGTAGACTATTGGACAATTTTAAAAAGTTCAGAACTATTCCTAATTTGTTCGGTTTTAGAGTATTTTCAGTCTTTAAGCTCATCGTCTAACACTTCAAAATTACCACCACACCAAGACAAAATTCACAATATACTCAATTCAAAAAGATTGAGAGTATTTAATTCAAGTTTTTTCGCTTCACTATATCACGATTCGTACGACCACCACCAACATAAAAATCATCTAGAAATTCTTACTTTAACAAAGTTTGAGAAATATGAAGTTTTGTATTTTTAAGATTTTTTCAAATCACCTCACAACCACCTTAACCATGATGGCTAGCACCGAAGCTCCAAAAAAAGTTAACTAGAATTTTCTCCATCTAAAAAAGAAATCCAAGCCCGAAAGTCACTGAGAATTCTCACAATTTTAAAAATTTTCGGACCACTATCTCTAAATGATTGATGACTCTTTTAGATAGATGTGGTGGTTTTGATGTAGTGATGAATCTTAACATTGTGAACATAGTTTTTTTTTTTATATATTCATGAGCAGAGAATATTCTCGATGCATTGTAATGTGGTTGAGTTAGATGAAAATATATAGAATATCCTCAAATCATGTTCGGTGTTCTCGTTTTAGAAACATTCTCAAGTTTCGTTGTGTTCTCGGTTTCACCTACACTTTGGTGGAGTGTAGATGAACCATGTACTCTCTAGACCACTTGAGTAATGAAGAAATACATAAAAAGTTGGAATTTGAGTACCTAATGAAACTTAGAACGTGTTTTAGCCTAGTTGCTCCAACCATTTTTTTGGTAGCCTTCTTTCTACCTCTTTATTATATATAAAACTTTAATGTCTTTGTAGTTTGATTTCACCACCTTTTAGTACCTTGAAAACTCTATTTATTGATATATAATGGGTCTCGATACGATTTAAAATGAGTGACATTCGAGCATTTTACCGAAATGACTTATTTTTGAACCACTTAAAATAAGATAATCACGTCTTTTATTGTACAATTTTTTTGCATCCAAAATACTTGGGCTAAAAAATAAATTGAACGAGCTTTCTAACAATTCAAATAACGCGGAAATCAGAGTTCGGGAGTGTTCGGGGCAAGTCCGCAAAGTTTGACCTGTTTTGCAGCATCATTGCGCCCCAGGCGCAAGTGTATGCGCCCCAGGCGCAATTCAATGCGCCCGGGCGCATCCCAAAAGCTGCTCCACAAGTCAAACTTTGCGGGCTTGCTCCGGACACTCCCGAACTCCGTTTTGCACGTGGTTTGAACCGTTAGAAAGCTTGTTCAATGCGCTTTCCAACCCAACTAGTTTAGATCAAAAAATATTTATTCATCAAAAGACGTCACCATTTTACTCTCAGTAGATCAAAAAAATTATTCATTTTGGTAAAATGCTCGCATCTCTCTCGTTTTTAGTCGGATTAGGACCACTTGTGCAATGATAAATAAGGTTTTCAAAGTATTTAAGGGTAACTAAGACAAACAATGAAAATGACAAGTTTAGTTTACGAAACGTCGGTCAAAAGGAGGTCGATTCGAAGATCATAGGAGTCAAAAAGGCTCAAATACGTTTCCGTACCCATCTATACATTCTAAGTTCCATTCAACTATACTCTCACATCCCTAATTATAAGGTATTCGTCAATTCTGTAAGAGTTTCACAAAGTTCATAGTGATTTCCACACATCATCAAATTGTCAAAAACCGTTTCATCATAACCATTTGCCCAAGGTGAGACTTGTACATTTACGAAGCGAAATTTGATCGTCTATACCACCAATACTGTCACTTGACAATTTCGAGTACAATGCTACCACCACTATCAGAATTTGACAACCGCCCTTTCATCCCTTCAGTATAGTCTCAAGCACCTCGACCGATATAAGTTCATCACTGTATTTTTACTTTATCTCCACCTAATCAATTGAGACACTACCACCACAGCAACCTCCCAAGTACCACACCACCGTCACTTCACCACCACTTCCACCCTTATTTCACCATCACCCAACACACTAAATAAGTTTTGAAATGATTGCAATATTAAAATCTACTGCCTTCACTACGAGGACATAATAACCACTAGCATAGAACACATGTAGACTATTTGACAATTTTAAAAAGTTCAGAACTGTTCCTAATTTGTTTGGATTTAGAGTATTTTCAACCTTTAAGCTCATCGCCAACACTTCAAAATTACCACCACCCCAAAACAAAATTCACAATATACTCAATTCAAAAAGACTGAGAGTATTCAATTCAAGTTTTTTCGCTTCAATATATCACGATTCGTATGACCACCACCAACATAAAAATCATCTAGAAATTCTTACTTTAACGAAGTTTGAGAAATATGCAGTTTTGTATTTTTAAGATTTTTTCAAATCACCTCACAACCACCTTAACCATGATGGCTAGCACCGAAGCTCCAAAAAAAGTGAACGAGAATTTTCTCCATCTAAAAAAGAAAGCCAAGCCCGAAAGTCACTGAGAATTTTCACAATTCTAAAATTTTTCGAACACAATCTCTAAGTGATATATTCGTTTTGTTCTACTGGTTTCATTGTGATTAGCACCTTTAGGTTCGTCGAACAAATTTATTATTGCTCTCATATTACTGTTGGTGCGTGATAATCACATATACTTACAAATTGAGGCAGAATGGGTATCCATACAAGAATCTAAAATTTTAATTTGTGTAGCGATGGACAAGTGATGGTTGAGGACAAGTGGTGGTTTAATTAGAATGATCCGATCGAGTGGTTCCTACCTCTAGTTGATGTGTGGGTTATTGAGGATACTCTTATAAAATCTTGTTTCCCTTTCTTTGTTGTAGAGTGCTCGTTTGTGGTGAGACCCTTATCTCTTGTTATATTCTGTTGTATTCACTCATTCTGGATGCATGCTTTATCGCATTTTCATATAACTTGAGTATAGATTTCTCTACAGGGCACGTGTATGCTCAACCTTATCATTTTCAGGTACAAGCAATGGAAGTTGGCATGGAGTGCTTATTGTGCATTTGTGACCACACCTTTAAAAAGCATTCCAGAGGGATTTCATAGCACAAGATCTGAAAGAGCATTTTGAGAAAGATATTTATTGTAAATTGTAATAATGTTTCATTCAGATACTGGTATTTTGATGAATTGGGGCCTTCGAGTTAGAAATGTAATATTTACTTCTTCTTTTTTGGAACAGTGAAAAGAAGAGAAATATCTTTCGGGGTATTATTTGTATTACAGCGAGGACCTTATTTATTAAAAGTGTTTACTATTTATGTTGAAAATCGATGGGGTGATAGGATCTATGGTAGTGCTATTTTAACTTTTTTACTTGATATTTACTGGAATTCCATAAGCAAATTGATAGTTTTTTGTAACTAGCTTAAAAGTTTAGTTGGAGGAGTGTCGTAAGCATGGGTAATTCTCTTTCGTGTCACTAATTAATGAATTTGATTTAGTGTTTGAGCCACTAGCTAGCAAGTGCCATAGGCACGGGCAATTCCAACCGGGGTGCGTAGTGCCGTATGCCCGTGCCATAGGCATGATCAAGCACTAGTCTCTATTATAAAACAAAAGGGTGTGAGAACAAGTTGTTGCAATAGCTCAGATTTATTTTGATGCAATGGTTGAGATGCATTTTTTCACATTTTATGAAAGTATCCACATTTGCCCATCATTTTACATAAATGCCATTTGTTCTCTAAGAGGAAAAAAGAATCGGAATTCAAATTTCACAACTGTGTGTGTGTGAAAACAGAGGGGGGGGGGGGGGGGGGGGGGGGGGGGGGGGTAGCTATTCTATTCTCCTGGCTTCCTTTCTACGAGACCTTTCCTCCCCTAAGGGTTGACTATCTTCGGGGAAGGGGTTCCCCCCTTGGATTGCCGAGCAATGGGACCGTCCACCGTCCACTCCTCCTTGACAGTCAAACCCCTTGGCAGAAATCAAATCGAGATACTTTTTGTTGCCCACCATGTGTTTGTTAAAATGCTCTCTTCTATTTTGTATACACTTTCCTCCAAAATCTGGAGAGGTATTTTCTGTTGCCCACCATGTATTTGTTAAATGCTCAATTCTATTTCGTAGAGCGGTAGAGACTTTGTGGGGGTTTTTCCCCCTTTCTGAACGGCATTTTGCAAAATTTCGTGAGTTGCTAATTTTTTCACTACACTGTTTGCATATTCACTTACTTCATATCAATAAAAAAAAATATCTTCACCGTTAAAAAAAAAAGAGATTTGTAGCTACCTAAAAATTGAAATAATGTTTTGAGCCACTATCAAGTTTCAAAGGGTATTTCAATTCCAATCGGGGTGTGTAGTGCTGTAAGCACGGACTGGGGTGGGTAGTGCCGTGGGCACGGGCAGGCGGCAAGCACTAGCATCCAAATATTGCAGCTGTTCCACCAAAGATCGAACCTAAACAACGAACACACGCACACAATCAAACAGAAGACAAGATTTCTGTGGTTCCCTAAATTCGGGTACTTTCCCAAGGACGACAGTTCTTATTTTTAATGTAGGAAGTACAAAAATCTATCAGTAGTCTCAATCTTTCAGTTTATGAACTGTCTCTATTTTCCAATTCATGGATGCAATCCAGTGGGCTCACTTTATAGGCAGAGAAATGAGCCCAGTTTCATCTCCACACCAGACCAAGCCTTAAACATCATAGGGTTGAGCAAAGATGTTTGCGGAGAGCTCTAATTAACTAATGTGAGATAAGGTCTAACATTTCCCCACACGTGCAACTGAAATCAGATGGGTAAACAAAAGATCCTTAACATAGAAACTCAACAAAACAAGGTGCATTTAAGACAGAAACAACAGGACAATCAATCAAGCAGTCTTCTCTAAAGCCTTGAACAGCCTACTTCTGATACCATGTTAAAATATCAAACTCAAATCCAATTGAAAATTAGCGAAGAAACCACCCACAATGGAGAGACTGTCCATATATAATACTATATTTGGTGGTTATAATTAACCAATGTGAGGTCACAAGCTATAATATTGAAAACGAAAAACAGAAATAATGGAAGAACTATAAGGTCCTAACTACAGTAAAACAAAATTTTGTTCGTGATAACTAGCAAATGATTTCAAAGTAAATTAGGATGACAACCGGAGCCGAATTGCGTTAAGCCTGCATCCGAAGGACAAGACTTTGTTTATCATCTGTTCACTGAGATCATCAAAATATGGTGGCTCAATGTTACTAAGGGAGGGCCTTGCTGACACCATCTGAAGCACAACAGAGGCGCTCACTTTTTCACACCCACCCATAAGGATATCCCTCAATCTTTCGCAGCTCCTCACTACCTCCATTACCCCTTTATCTGTCACTTTTTTGCAGTTTCCAATGTCCAAATATTGGAGATTTCGACGCCTATTTCCAATCATTGCCATTCCTTCGCCATCAAATTGTGTGTCTTGAGCTTCCAAAGTCTTCAAATTCAATACAGAGTGGTCCGAATAGCTCCCAAAAACATCTGAAATATTAAGACCGTAGATATTCAGTCGTGTTATGGCAGGGCATCTCCTTAAAACTTCTCCAATGCAAGAATTGGTGAGGCGCGTACAACTTACATCGAGGATTTGTAGATTTGGGCAAACCTGCCCAAAGCTTTCAAGCGTTGTATCATTCACCTAGATATTCTTGGAGATATCAAGATGTCGCAGTCGATAGTTTTTATGTTCCGGAAAAGAAAGATCCATCTCTTGTCCTCCCGTATGTGTCATCTGAAGAATTTCAAGTAATGGACAACTTTTTGTGAGTGTGTAAAAGGTGACACTAGTCAGCCAAAATGGTCCATAAAAATATATAGAAGTTAGATTAGAGAGATACTATGCCAAATCACTTATAACTGTGTCTGTGAGTGGCCACCCTATTAGGGTTAGCTCTTCCAGTGTCAACTAACATGCTTACAAAAGCATTTTTAATGCACTATGGATTTCACAATACCGGCCCCTGAAGCCAACGAGCTTGAGCTTCTTTACCAGAGGACGTGCTTTTGTGACGAAACAAATATGTTTGTCGTCCGAAAGGAGATCTCGACTCATTGTGAGAGAATGCAGTTTTTTGGCATCGGTGAACACGCTTTCCATTGAACAAGAGATTGCAGAATGTTCTGGCGACCACAATTTTAGCGAGAGAGAGGTCAAATTGGGAGTATGCCGCGTCACAAAACCAATTCCGTCTCCAGTCAAGCGATGTTGACCAGTACCGTTACTGCTTGATGAAAGACTAATTCTCCTCTGTTTCACACAATTTGTGGATAGAAAAATAAGTGATTGATGAGTTCTTTGTCGGTCGGACGGAATCAGTACACTATCGGAAGAGATCTCAGGGGCATAAGTTCTCTCAAGGGCATAAATTCCATTTTCAGAGAGAGGCAAAAAAAGAGAAATTATACAAAGATGAGATGGAGAAAAGAGACGGTGGTAGTTTTCTTTTTCTTTTTGATGTCCTTCATTTGATCGGGAGAATTCAATGAAGTTTTGGTAGAAGCATCAATGTGCGAAAATGTGGAACGAGAGAGAGAGAGGAGGCTTACTACAGATTTGTTTTTTCTAGGGTTTCTCTCCATATGATAGCTTATATAGGAGGGCATTTTTGTCTTGATTTAAATTTTTTTTTTAAGAAATGGACTTAAGGCCTTACTAAACTATATTAGTGGATTAGAGAGGTTACAAAAAGTGGACTAACTATTTTGATGATGTATTAACGCATATTTATAATGGTTGTATCGATGATGTATTAACGCATCTATAAGTACAAGTAGGCAACAAGGATTCAAATCCTGTTTAAAAAAGGATTGAGAAAAAAAATAGGAAACGAAGTACGTAAAAAAAGGAATCTTCAAAAAAGGGCATACTAACAGGTTAGACTTTATAGAGACCCACATAATTTAATCCTACTTTTAAATCGAGTTGATTCACTTGCTTATTTGTTTTAGGAAACATTGAGTTTCCTCATTGGCCAGAAGTCCAGATCCTTTTTGCCCAAGGAAATTTTGCTTCCACTCTTCCTTTTGCAAGTAATCCTTTTCCTAACAGGTTTTGGTTTCCATAGTACAAACCTATTTACATATGTATGCGCTGATTTAGGACTATGTACGTTTTCTCTGCTTCCACTCTTATTTTTGATTGCTGGGAACTGAGGAAACAAGAAGAAATTTATTCGATCTCTTTTTCCCTTTCTCAAACTCATGAATAATGAATGGTTACTTCACAGATGATTGCTGGGAACTTATATTCCAAAAACTTAGAGAAGATGACGAGCGTGACTTGGATTCGATATCTTTGGTCTCAAAGCGGTTCCTTTCAATATCTAACCGGGTGAAGCATAGTTTGAACGTAAAAGCCAAGACACGCCATCTACTCCCGAGTCTTCTTACAAGATTTCCACACATCAAAAGCATAGTCATCGGTTCTGACATCAACAAAGACATAGATGGACTCATTAATCAGATTGCACGGTCTGGAGTATTGAATCTCCAAGCTGTAAGGTTTCAGTTATGGTGTTCCACAGAACCTCCGCGAGATGGTTTTAGGGCACTTGCGTTGAATAAGAAGATAAAGAACTATTTGAAGGTATTGGATTGCTCTGGACTGTGCTCTATGCAAGACAAGGATTTGGTTTTGATAGCTGATTTGTTCCCACGGTTAGAAGAACTCAGGCTTAGAACAGGTACTGATAAATCCAATGATGTTGGGGCACGAATAACAGATGATGGTGTTGATGCGTTGGCATCAAAGCTTAAGGAGTTGAAGAAGATTGTGTTTAAATGTGGTGCTTGTTTCATTACTGACAAATCACTCAATTCTTTATCCACAAATTGTGTGAAACTGAGGAAAATTAGTCTTTACATATCCAGTAGAGGTCCACATTATGTGACTGAAGATGGCATTGATTTTGTGGTGCAGCATAGTTCCAATTTGACCTCTCTCTCGCTAAAATTGTGGTCATTACAACATTCTGCATTCTCTTTTGCAATTGGAAACGCATTAGCCAACGCCAAAAATCTGCGCTCTCTGACTATGACTCAAGAACTCATTTCGGACAAGCGTATTTGTTTAGTTGTCAAAGCACGTCCTCCATTAAGAAAGCTCAAACTTGTTGGCTTTGGTCGCAAGTATCAGGAAATCCATGGGGGATTAAAATTTCTTTTGCAGGCATGTGAATTGACACTGGAAGAGCTAACCCTGAGAAGTTGGGCCATCTCAAACACGGGTATGAGCGATTTGGCTCAGTATTTATCTAATCTAACTTCTATAGATCTTGATGGACATTTTGGGTTGACTAGTGTCACCTTTTACACCCTCACAAAAAGTTGCCCTTTACTGGAAATACTGAAGATGACAGATTCGAGGGGACAAGAGATAGATACTTTTTCTCCAGATCACTTACATGAAAACTACCGACTGCGACATCTTGATATCTCCGACAATATGTGGATGAATGATACAACGCTCAAAAACTTTGGGCAGGTTTGTCCGAATCTACAATTCCTCGATGTAAGTCGTTGCCGGCAACTCACCAATTTTGGCATTGGAGAAGTTTTGAGGGGATGCCCTGTAATAAGACAACTGAATCTTATTCATTGTCTTGAGGTTTCAGATATTTTTGAGAGACATTCTGACCACTCTGTAGTGAATTTGAAGACTTTAAATGTTTGGGGAACGCAAATCAATGACAAAGGAATGGCAATGATTGGAAATAGGTGTCAAAATCTCCAATATTTGGACATTGGATACTGCCACGAAGTGACGGAAAAAGGGGTAATGGAGGTGGTGAGGAACTGCTCAAGACTGAGGGATATAAATCTAATCGGGTGTAAAAAATTGAGCACCAATGTTTTACCTCAGATGGAGTTTTCAAGGCTCTCGCTATGGAAAGTTGAACAGACGGAGCTGGTTTGATTTGAGTGATTAGATGGTAGACACAGTATTGTCCTTCGGGTGCCAGCTTCGCTTACGTCCATGACTCTGCTTGGTTGTATTCCTAATTTACGTTGAATTCATATGCTTGTGATCTCCAACAGAACTTTGTTATATTCCATTGTTTACCTGTTTGAATCACTATGAAACAGTCTCTTTTGTGTATCTATTTACTTTGAAATTACCACTACGGTCGGTTCCATACGTATAAGGCATCACACCGACGGCACTGTGTTCCTCTGCAAATATTTGTTTCCTGTTTGGAAGAAATAGCAGCTTCTGTTATTACCACTTTATTTTCATCGAGTTGGAACGTTGCTGCAACTGATACACTAGTAGAGAAAGAATACCATTCGACGTGTGTGAGCAAAAACTGTTAGATGCTCTGACATACAGTTTAGTTGTATACGAATTTACTAGTTACAGTCTTACAGATTATTAATTACTGATTTTGTTAAACATACGGGAGTTCTTGATACGTTTGATAACTGACCGCCTCAACAAGGAAGGCGAAATTCAAATGATTTCAGAAACATGTGTTTTTGCAATTCTGAGAAGCTCATCACGTGAAACTTACTTTTCGGTTAATGCCATCTCCAGTCATGTGATGTTGACGCGCTACTGATTAATGAAAGTCTACTTTCCTCGCCAGTTACTGGATTTCATGGCCGGCAGAGCGTAACCCTGGAGAGGATTAGGGTCAAATCCTAACGGAAATTGCCAAGCGGGCTCGGGGTCCCTTTACTCTTCCTCAAGCAAAACAGGCTGAGGTTGTTGGAAGAGCATGTCCAACGAGAATCCATCCAAAGATCAACCATGCTGCCTCGTATTGGCCATCCAAGCATCATACCAATGTGGTCAAAGGAATGTCTTCAGGATTAGGTGGGATTAGGTGGGATCCTCTAATTCTAGCTCCGTCCATTCATTGATTATGGGAGTGGCATAGTCGTCATTATCATCTATAGCCCACCCTACGGCTTGCATGTCAGTTTTTTGCTCTGTTTGAGAGGAATAACAGCTCTGAAGCGGTCCAACAGATTTAAGAGGGGTTTGGATCCGTCACATTGAAGTACGGGTTCTCCATGTAGAGGCAGAGTTGAGCTTACAGCGGCATAGGCTGGTGGAACAGATCACCAATAGAAGCATTGAACACGAACGCTCCGTTCTGTAGGCGTGCAGAGGCTCATTGAAATTGGACGACTGTCCTTCTCGGAGCGGATATAGGAAATCTCGCCTCGGACTGAGAAGGGATAGGCACCATCGGCCTAGGTTGATTCGTTGAGGCTATATAGTCGGTGGTGTTGAATATAGTGGAGCTGAGGGATATATCAGTGGAGCTGATGGATATCTGGTTAATGCGTGGAGCATTGTTGTGGTTTGGCATAGAATTGGCAAGGATGTTGGGTTTTTGAGCTGCCGGTGGTGGAGCATGAAGAGTCCCTTCATCTATGAGATCCTGAATCGCATGTCGGAGGCGCAAGCAGGAATCGGTAAGATGGCCGGGCCCTTGGTGATAGGCACAGTAGAGATTGGCTTTGAAGTTGGGCGAGGCTTCTTAGGTAGGGAGTTGGGTCAGGAGCTTCAGATGTCCCGATTGGATCAGTTTCTCCATGACTGAAGATAGGGGTGCTTCAAAAGCGGAGAAACTACGAGGTTGGTTACGCGGTCGATTGTTCTGCGGGGTTTGAACTTGATGGACCTCGGCAATTTGGTTAGCAGCTTTCGAGGAAGAGGCATTGGTACCACTGGTTTGCGGTATTGAGTAAGTCCCTCCCCCAAACAGCGCATTAGTATTTCCAAATATGCCCGAGGTTTTGACTTTGATGGATTGGAAGATTCTCCCTTCGACAGAATCCCACTCTGCAATGCATCTTCGATGGCCAGACCAGAGTCGAAGAAAGTATCAAAATTGGAGGATGCTTGAACCAGAACCAGGTGCCTAGCATAGTCTGGTTGGAGATTGCGGGAGATGATACGGAGCTGATCTCTCTCGCTCGGGCGGTCAGTCATTTGAGCGGCTTTGGCCCTCCATCTCTTGACGAAATCCGCGAAGGATTCCTTAGCGTCCATCTTGGTGGATTCCAACTCCCGAGTAGTCATCTTGAGCTGGGAGTTATAGCTATACTGCGAAATAAACGCAGCCCCGATGTCCTCCCAAGTCCTTCGCTTGGCAATGTCGAGTGACAGAAACCAATGGAAAGCGGGACCCGAGAGGGTTTGAGGAAACAGCTGAGACATGGCTTCGGGCTCAACAGATAGGAGCTTCATGGCAGCATGGTAACCATAGGGATGGGTTTTAGGATCGCCAGTGCCATCGAACTTAGCTATGTTGGGCATTTTGAACTTGTCAGGAAGCTTGGCATTGGGATAGAGGCAGAGACGGTCCAAGTCAATCCCTCCAGCACTGAGTTTCTCGGATTTTGAAACAGATTCTTCCAGTTTGGCCATCTTGGCGACGAGAGCAGTCATGTCAGGGTGTTAAACAGCCCTAACAGCAGTGATGCCTGGATTCTGAGTGGGATTTCGAGTGCCCTGAGTGTTGACCAAAGCGACCAGACGCCCTGGATGGTCCGGATCTTCGACCATGATAGGTTGCTCGTGTACGTCCTCTTCGGCCTCGCCCTCCTCTTGAACAGTTGGAGGAAGACGAGTGTTAAAGAGGTCATTCAAGCGGGTCATGTTGGCATCTGTCTGAGCAGCCCTTTGTTGTATAACAGCGATACTAGCCTGGATGTTCATAAGCATGGTTTCCAGAGAGAGTGGTTGCGGTTGATCTGCCATGACCGTTGGCCCAGAGGTGCTTGATGCAGAGGAGGGGGTAGGAGATTCCGGAGAGTCTGTTTCTTCGAGGACCGGAGAAGATGCTGACTGCAGGGTAGCAAGCAGAGAACGCGGGGAGTCTTCCGTTGTGACTGACTGGGTTTGCAATCTGACTAGTCTCTGAATCGGATTCCGGTGCAGACGTTCCCAAGTGGGTTTGGTTTTCTGCCTCGATACTTTCCTTGGTGGTGCAATGATTCAGAACCTTTGCTTGCAGAAAGTGAGAAAAGGCTTAATAAGGGCCCTGCAGCAACTTTAATCTAAATAAAAGACTAAAGCGAAAACACAGTCACCGTCGTCAGTGTCGCCCTTAGACTCTAATACTAGCAGACAAGTTTGTCTTATGACGTTTGGACTTTACCAAGGATCCTCAGAAATCTTTTCATGGTGTATCCTTTTTGTATCAACTAAGGCAAAGAGATGTCAAAGCAGTCTAAAGATTTTGGTTTATTCCGCTTCGAAAGTTTCAACTTTTGAACTTGGAACAATTCAGTGTAGATAGGCACGATGCTATAACCAGGGAGGCATAGGCAGCACAGTGCCGTAACCCAAATGGTGTACATGCTTCGCATGATAACCAAAATGGTGTAAGCATCGCGGTATTTTTCCCGTTTTGTTCCTCGTTTTCTGTTTGAAACTTCGACTGGGTAATTAGCCAAAGGCTTTAGAAGGTCTTGATTTCCCAAAGTTTAACTGATCCAAGGAACTTAAGAATTGACAACGTGCATCATTGAGATGCACGACTCCTCATCGGGCCATGGTAAGGTCCTAATAAACATAAGACAGACTTGAAGGAGAGAGAACCTAGGAGCCGCCCTAAGCATGCTTCTACGCAAAACGGTATGTATGTATGAACAGTGCATGCGATAGGGAAAGCAATAACACGTTGACAGCGCATGGGGGTTAGATGCAAGTAATCTTACCCTGTAGGTACCTGTCCTACTTTGGAGAGTGCTAGTGCTTTGTATATGCAAAGGCTGGTTTTGGCTTGAAACAGGTTCCTCGGACTAGAGCCAAAGATATACCTCCCGCTGCCCGCGTAACCGCAGAGCAACAGTCAAACGGTAGAATGACTCATCATCGTCGAAGGTTGTTAGTCATTCGGGGTCCCCGGGCTCCGGTAAACCGTGCCGGATTGCCAAAACGATCCAACGAGGCTTATCCCACATCGATGCAAATGAAGAATGCTAAAAAGTTTGATTAATGGAACAGAATCGCAAATTCGCAAATGCCTTTTCAAATTTGGCTCTCTTTATTGATCAATACTTAGAGGAAACTACGCGAGAGAACAATCGGAAAAGCCCCAGATTGGATGGCCGGACACGAGGTCCTGTTAAATCACCAATCCTTTCTTCGGCAGCGCGAAGCTCACCGTTTTGACAGGCTTTTGTGGGATTGTTCCCAAGTGTATTAAAATCTAAGTATAGACCAATATTGATTCGATCCCCAGCAGAGTCGCCACTGTGGGCAATGCGAATTGCCCCGACTCTTTCTCTCCTCCAGGGAAGGGATTCCGTTCCCCACCCTTTTGAGAAAGGAGAGATGCTGCCGCTTCGCGGGAGCGCTTTTTGAAGCTGGACGACAAGCACTCGCGAAAATACAGAGTCGCCACTCGGGTTTGAAGGTCCGACACCCAAGGAACCGTATTTTGAAGCACTTGCCGCGCTGTTTGATTTGAAAAAGTTTAAGGAACTAGTCCGTCATAACCATATCTGGGTTCGGGAGCCAGGTTACGAGAGGGGAAGGATTTTATGGCACCCCTCTCGCCCAATCCGGAGATCGGTCTCTACTTAGGCATTTGCAAAAAATGTTATTTGTTTGCGATTCTGTTTGATTAATCATTTTTTAGCCAATTAGGGCGGGGGAACAGTTAAAGGAGTTTAAAACTGTAACACGTTTGCAGAATGTGAGGGATGATAGCATGGATTCATGGAAGAGTAAAATAAAATGAGATAAAGTTTAATACTGATTTCAGGATGTGAAGCAGTACGATAGTTTTGGGTTTATCGCGTATAATGGCCAACTTGCATGCACGGAACTGTGGCATGCAAGCCATTCTATCGCGCGATACACTCAAACCATCGCGCGAGTGTTCACATCTCAATACCAGGTTAAAATTTATCTCCTTCTGGGCTCTGGAAGGACCAGTGCACACCCAGGGCCAAACCAAGCAATTCATATGTACTGAAAATAACTACTTATTACAATCTGATCGGATAGGAATAAAACATAACCCTTAAACAGTGAGGGTGATAAAACAGAGACCAAAGGCCTAGTTGCCCATGCAAGGGCAATCACTGGAAATGACCAAACCATCGCGCGATGGAGTCACCTCATCGCGCGACTGTTCTGACTGGACATCCAGGAATTGCTTTGCATGCCTGGGTTTTGAGACATATTCAGAAGCTACCCAGGGGCATTCCAACATGAACAAGGAAAGCAAACTATACTAATCTACTGATTTTAGCATGCAAGACAGTGAGATGTAACAAATATAATTAAGCAAGAGAATATGAAATCATATAAGTGGAATTAGGACGAGAGACCCATCCCCACGAGAACCATATCGTGCAAGCCAGAAGCATCGCGCGATTGTATGGGTTCATCGCGCGTGGGTTCTTATGTCCGCAGCATCTTGTAAATTTGCTGGCTTTGGGGTCAGAAGCTGATATTGATTACCAGTCCTGACCCTGTCAGCCCCCCTCAGGGATCAAGACAGTAAAGGCTGAAAATTATACCTTTGCTTGGATGATTTGAAAATGGTTGAGTGAGGTGGTATGCTTTTGACAAAGGAGAAAGTGGTAGTAACTTTGATTGAGAGAGAAGATCAAGATTGTGATTCTTGTTCTTTCCTTTGGGATTTTTTTGGTAACCCTTTGAAAGAGATCAATGGGGGGTTATTTATAGGAGGAGAGGGAGTTTGTTGGTGGGAATACAAGGCCCTGCAGCCAGCCAACAATGCTGGCAGCACTCACTTGGTAGAGAAGTGGGGTGCCAAGTTGATGGGAGAGTGGGGGTTTAGGTGGTGCAAGGATGGCCGAGCAAACGCCGTCCAGTTGATGGAACGGGGTCACATGGCCCTGCAGGCGCCTCATCATCACAAAATCCAGCTGGATACGACAGGTGTCGACCGTCGCGCGAGGGTTCTAACTTCCCCGCGATGGTCAATCAGTCAAAGTTTGACTTTGACCACCACCTGGCAAGTGAAGCATCGCGCGAGTGTCTCAGTAAATCGCGCGAAGGTCAAACCCATAGTCAAAGCTGGGCTCAATGGTTTTTGGAGTTAAGGAAAGGGTTCCACATACACCAAACTCAAACCATTTTAATCAAAGCTGTTCTTAACCTGATTCATCATCGGGGGAACAAGAAACTGAAAATAAATTGAAAAGAGACAAAATGACCGGGGGAATCCAAATTGGGGTGTCTACACATGCCTACGGCACTACCCACCCAGGCCCGTGCCTACAGCACTACTCACCCCGATTGCAATTGAAATACCCTTTGAAGCTTGATAGTGGCTCAAAATATTATTTCAATTTTTAGGTAGCTACAAATTGCTGGAAATTAACCTCTCTTTTTTTTAATGGCGAAGATAATTTTTTTTATTGATATGAAGTAATTGAATACGCAAACAGTGTAGTGATAAATCGTATCGAGACCTATTATATATCAATAAATAGAGATTTTAAGGTACTAAAAGATGGTGAAATAAAACTATAAAGTTTTGTATATAATAAAGGGGTAGAAAGAAGGCTACCAAATAAATAGTTGGAGCAACCATGCTAAAACACGTTCTAAGTTTCATTAGGTACTCAAATACCAAGTTCTTATGTATTTCTTTGTTGCTCAAGTGTTCTGGAGAGTACATAGCGCATCTACACTCCACCGAAGTGTAAGAGAAACCAAGAACACAACAAAACTTGAGAATGTTTCTAAAACGAGAACACCGAACATAATTTGAGGATATTCTCTATATTTTAATCTAACTCAACCACATTACAACACATCGAGAATATTCTATGCTCATGAATATAAAAACAAAAATTATGTTCACAAGGTTAAGATTCATCACTACATCAAAACCACCACATGTATCTAAAAGAATCATCAATCATTCTGAGATTGTGGTGCGAGAAATTTTAGAATTGTGAAAATTCTCTTGACTTTTAGGCTTGGCTTTCTTTTTTAGATGGAGAAAATTCCCGTTCACTATTTTGGAACTTCGGTGCTAACCATCATGGTGAAGGTGGTTGTGAGGTGATTTGAAAAAATCTTAAAGATACAAAACTTCATATTTCTCAAACTTCGTTAAAGTAAGAATTTCTCGATGCTTTTTATGTTGGTGGAGGTCGTACAAATCGTGACATAGGGAAGCAAAAAAACTTGAATTGAAAACTCTCAGTCTTTTTGAATTGAGAATATTGTGAATTTTGTTTCGGGGTGGTGGTAGTTTTGAATTGTTGACGATGAGTTTTAAGACTGAAAATACTCTAAATCCAACCAAATGAGGAACAGTTCTGAATTTTTTAAAATTGTCAAATAGTCAACATGTGTTGTATGCTGGTAGTTATTATGTTCCCATAGTGAAGGCAGAAGATTTTAATATTGCAATCATTTATGGTGAAGTTTAGTGTGTTGGGTGACGGTGAAATAAGGGTGGAAGTGGCAGTGGTGATAGTGTCTCAATTGATTGGGTGGAGATGAAGAAAAAATACAGTAATGAACTTATATTGATCGAGGTGCTTGCGACTGTACTGAAGGGATAAAAGGGCAGTTGTCAAATTTTCATACTGGTGGTAGCGTTGTACTCGAAATGGTCAAGTGACAGTGTTGGTGGCGCAGATGATCAAATTCCGCTTCGTAAATGTACAAGTCTCGCCTTGGGCAAATCCTTATGATGAAACGGTTTCTGACAATTTGATGATGTGTGGAAATCCCTATGAACTTTGTGAAACTCTTACGGAATTGACGAATACCCTATAATTAGGAATGTGAGACTTGAATGGAACCAAGAAAGTGTTGATGGGCACGGAAACGTATTTGAGACTTTTTGACTCCGATGATCTTGGAGTCGACCTCCTTTTGACCAACTTTTCGTAATCTAAACTTATTATTTTCATTTTTTGATTTAGTTACCTTCAAATACTTTGAAAACTTTATTAATCGTTGTATAATTGGTCATGATTGATTAAAAATGGGAGACATGCGAGCGTTTTACAAAATGAATAATTTTTTTAACCCACTGAGAGTAAAATGGTGACGTCTTTTGAGGAATAAATATTTTTTGATCCAAACAACTTGGGTTGGAAAGTGCATTGAATGAGCTTTCTAATGGTTCAAACCACATGCAAAACGGAGTTCGGGAGGGTCCGTAGCAATCCCGTAAAGTTTGACTCGTTGTGCTGCTTGGAGGATGCGCCCGGGCGCATTGAAGTGCGCCTGCGGCGCATATTCTTGCGCCTTAGGCGCAAATATGCCGGAAAATAGGTCAAATTTTGCGGACTTGGCCCGAACACTCCCGAACTCCGATTCTCGTGTGATTTGAAACGTAAGAAAGCTTGTTCAATTTTATTTTTAACCCAAGTATTTTGGATGCAAAAGAATTTGTACATTAAAAGACGTGATTATTTTATTCTAAGTGGTTAATTATAAAATAAGTCATTTCGGTAAAATGCTCGCATTTCACTCATTTTAAATCGTTTTGAGACCCATTATATATCAATAAATAGAGATTTAAGGTACTAAAAGATTGTGAAATCAAACTATAAAGTTTTGTATATAATAAAGGGGTAGAAAGAAGGCTACGAAATAAATAGTTGGGCAACCAGGCTAAAACACGTTCTAAGTTTCATTAGGTACTCAAATACCAAGTTCTTATGTATTTCTTTGTTGCTCAAGTGTTCTGGAGAGTACATAGCGCATCTACACTCCACCAAAGTGTAGGAGAAACCAAGAACACAACAAAACTTGAGAATGTTTCTAAAACGAGAACACCGAACATAATTTGAGGATATTCTCTATATTTTAATCTAACTCAACCACATTACAACACATCGAGAATATTCTATGCTCACGAATATAAAAACAAAAAATATGTTCATAAGGTTAAGATTCATCACTACATCAAAACCACCACGTCTATCTAGCTAAAAGAATCATCAGTCATTCAGAGATTGTGGTACGAAATATTTTAGAATTGTGAAAATTCTCTTGCCTTTCGTGTCACACCCCAAAATGAGAAGTGACCGGCCATGAACCACAAGACCAAAGCTCGTAGAACATGCAGCCTAAAATAAAATAAGTCGTCGATCAATAAATATTTTTTTTGTTATTAAATAAATCCCAATCATAAGCATGAGGTACAAATATCCCATGAACCAAACAATCTCAAAAAGATCCAAATATCTGACAAAATGTTTCAATTGCGGAAGCGATAAATAAAATACTAAATTATGATGTGACACCCTAAGGAGGTCAAACAACAGAACATCCCGAGATACCGCCAGAGTCCTCCTAACTGCCCAACTTTCCTGAAAAAGAAGTTGGAATAAATCCGTCAGCTGATGAGCTCAGTGAATGGCAAAGCATGTATATTAGAATAAAGTTCTAAAACAGGGATCAAAATAATTTACCATATCAATATAAATTTGGCATATGCGGTGAACAACAAAATAATCCATTAATCCAATCAACGATTCATCCGATAAATCTTAATGGTGTTTTCAATCCAATCTCCAACAACAAATGGGGAACCACAACCAAAATCAATAGTACGAAATGCCAGTGAATAAATATCTCAAAATTGGATCCAATATCGAATCTTAGAGTCACCACGAGTAGGCAGCCCGTGGAACTTTTCCCAAAGAACGATCCGGTCAATAACAACCGTTGAGCATTACGGTCACCGGCCTAATCCGGTCTCTTCCCTAATGGCCAGAGTCACCCGCACACAGAGGATTAATTTCCCTGGACTTTCAAAATATGTTCCCATCAATATCCACAAAGTTCTCACCAAAAGATTATTCGAACAACAAATGGTTTTACCGATACCGCATGCCAATTTAATATAATCAAATAAACAATATGTGTTTCCAATTTCAATAGTAAATTTTCCAAAACAATGATTTGAGGGACACAGGGAAGTTCAAAAATATATAACATGCTTAACCACTCACCTGGGTCCAAAGCTAAAGCAATCGAACAATGCAAAACGAGCCTAACCTGAACAAAGAATCATATAGCAATTATATCACTAACTGTATCATGTATAATAATGTCTATAACAATGAAGGACTGCCTATTTAACTAACCTAGACTAATTACCCTAGTTACCAGACAACTAGCAAACCTAAAACTCTAATTCCCAAGTCCAAGTTCCACGTACACATGAACCCAATGCACCCTCCAAGTGCCTAAACCCATCTGATCGATCCACAAATACCCACCTGCATCAAATTAATCTAGCTTACATCATCGAAACCATTTAGTTCCACCACTGGTATTTATATTCAATTCATACCACAAATATCCAATATTTTAGTAGTTCCCAATTGACTACCACCGATCACCGCCACACACACACCACGCCGCACACCGCCTCACCATGATGATGTTCTTTCTCTCCCTCCAAACAAAACCCATTAAACTAGTCTCCAACCCAAGGGTCTGACCAATCCATGGAACAAATATACATCACAACATAAGAAATAAAGGAGAAAATTACCTCTGATCGATAACCCAAAGAAGACCACTGCGAGACTCTTCGGCGGCGGCTGCTGCTCTTTTCTCTCTAAACATTTGAAAGACATTAGCACTAGTCTAATATACCTATACTCCAAAACCACCAATATCTCACGTTACCCTAAACTCTAGCTAATTCGGTAATTAGAATTTAGATAAGTAAATAGCAAAAACATACATCTCGACTAATAATCTAATCCAACCTAATTAAAACTAACGGAATTACCATCCAGTACCACTATTTTATCCAAAATCAATTTCCTACTCCAAATATTACAATCGTGTCAATATTACCCATAGCACGCCCAAACTAATTAATTAGGACTCAACCATAACACACATATAATAAATGGCGACATAATTAATTAAATAAATAAAAATGCCAGGTCATAACATTTCGGGCTTGGCTTTCTTTTTTAGATGGAGAAAATTCTCGTTCACTTTTTTTGAGCTTCGGTGCTAGCCATCATGGTTAAGGTGGTTGTGAGGTGATTTGAAAAAATTTTAAAGATACAAAACTTCATATTTCTCAAACTTCGTTAAAGTAAGAATTTCTCGATGCTTTTTTTGTTGGTGGAGGTCGTACAAATCGTGACATAGGGAAGCAAAAAAACTTGAATTGAAAACTCTCAGTCTTTTGGAATTGAGAATATTGTGAATTTTGTTTCGGGATGGTGGTAGTTTTGAAGTGTTGACGATGAGCTTTAAGACTGAAAATACTCTAAATCCAACCAAACTAGGAACAGTTCTGAATTTTTTAAAATTGTCAAATAGTCAACATGTGTTCTCTGCTGGTAGTTATTATGTTCCCGTGTGAAGGCAGTAGATTTTAATATTGCAATCATTTATGGTGAAGTTTAGTGTGTTGGGTAATGGTGAAATAAGGGTGGAAGTGGCAGTGGTGATAGTGTCTCAATTGATTGGGTGGAGATGAAGAAAAAATACAGTAATGAACTTATATTGATCGAGGTGCTTGCGACTGTACTGAAGGGATAAAAGGGCAGTTGTCAAATTTTCATACTGGTGGTAGCGTTGTACTCGAAATGGTCAAGTGACAGTGTTGGTGGCGCAGATGATCAAATTCCGCTTCGTAAATATACAAGTCTCGCCTTGGGCAAATCCTTATGATGAAACGGTTTCTGACAATTTGATGATGTGTGGAAATCCCTATGAACTTTGTGAAACTCTTACGGAATTGACGAATACCCTATAATTAGGAATGTGAGACTTGAATGGAACCAAGAAAGTGTTGATGGGCACGGAAACGTATTTGAGACTTTTTGACTCCGATGATCTTGGAGTCGACCTCCTTTTGACCAACTTTTCGTAATCTAAACTTATTATTTTCATTTTTTGATTTAGTTACCTTCAAATACTTTGAAAACTTTATTAATCGTTGTATAATTGGTCATGATTGATTAAAAATGGGAGACATGCGAGCGTTTTACAAAATGAATAATTTTTTTAACCCACTGAGAGTAAAATGGTGACGTCTTTTGAGGAATAAATATTTTTTGATCCAAACAACTTGGGTTGGAAAGTGCATTGAATGAGCTTTCTAATGGTTCAAACCACGTGCAAAACGGAGTTCGGCAGGGTCCGTAGCAATCCCGTAAAGTTTGACTCGTTGTGCTGCTTGGAGGATGCGCCCAGGCCCATTGAAGTGCGCCTGGGGCGCATAATCTTGCGCCTGAGGCGCAAATTTGCCGCAAAACAGGTCAAATTTTGCGGACTTCGCCCGAACACTCCCGAACTCCGATTTCCGTGTGATTTGAAACGTAAGAAAGCTTGTTCAATTTTATTTTTAACCCAAGTATTTTGGATGCAAAAGAATTTGTACATTAAAAGACGTGATTATTTTATTCTAAGTGGTTAATTCAAAAATAAATCATTTCGGTAAAATGCTCGCATTTCACTCATTTTAAATCGTTTTGAGACCCATTATATATCAATAAATAGAGATTTAAGGTACTAAAAGATTGTGAAATCAAACTATAAAGTTTTCTATATAATAAAGGGGTAGAAAAAAGGCTACGAAATAAATAATTGGAGCAACCTGGCCAAAACACGTTCTAAGTTTCACTAGGTACTCAAATACCAAGTTCTTATGTATTTCTTTGTTGCTCAAGTGTTCTGGAGAGTACATAGCGCATCTACACTCCACCGAAGTGTAGGAGAAACCAAGAACACAATAAAACTTGCGAATGTTTCTAAAACGAGAACACCGAACATAATTTGAGGATATTCTCTATATTTTAATCTAACTCAACCACATTACAACACATCGAGAATATTCTATGCTCATGAATATAAAAAAAAAAATATGTTCACAAGGTTAAGATTCATAACTACATCAAAACCACCACGTCTATCTAGCTAAAAGAATCATCAGTCATTCAGAGATTGTGGTGCGAAATATTTTAGAATTGTAAAAATTCTCTTGACTTTCGGGCTTGGCTTTCTTTTTAGATGGAGAAAATTCTCGTTCACTTTTTTTGGAGCTTCAGTGCTAGCCATCATGGTTAAGGTGGTTGTGAGGTGATTTGAAAAAATCTTAAAGATACAAAACTTCATATTTCTCAAACTTCGTTAAAGTAAAAATTTCTCATTGCTTTTTATCTTAGTGGAGGTCGTACAAATTGTGATATAGTGAAGCAAAAAAAACTTGAATTGAAAACTCTCAGTCTTTTTGAATTGTGAATATTGTGAATTTTGTTTCAAGGTGGTGGTAGTTTTGAATTGTTGACGATGAGCTTTAAGACTGAAAATACTCTAAATCCAACCAAATTAGGAACAGTTCTAAACTTTTTGAAATTGTCAAATAGTCAATAAGTGTTCGATGCTGGTAGTTATTATGTCCCCGTGGTGAAGGCGGTAGATTTTAATATTGCAATCATATATGGCGAAGTTTAGTGTGTTGGGTGATGGTGAAATAATGGTGGAAGTGGCGGTGGTGTAGTACTTGACAGGTTGCGGTTGTGATTGTGTCTCAATTGATTGGGTGGCGATGAAGTAAAAATACAGTGATGAACTTATATCGATTGAGGTGCTTCCGACTGTACTGAAGGGATAAAAGGGCAGTTGTCAAATTCCGATACTGGTGGTAGCGTTGTACTCGAAATGGTCAAGTGACAGTGTTGGTGGCATAGACGATCAAATTCCGCTTCGTAAATGTACGAGGCTCGCCTTGGGAAAATCCTTAGGATGAAACGGTTTTTGACCTTTTGATGATGTGTGGAAATCCCTATGAACTTTCTGAAACTCTTACGGAATTGACGAATACCTTATAATTAGGTATGTGCGACTTGAATGGTACTTAGAATGTGCAGATGGGCTTGAAAACATATTTGAGCCATTTTGCCTCCGACAATCTTTGAGTCGACTTCCTTTTGACAAACTTTTCGTAATCTAAACTTATCATTTTCATTTTTTGTTTTAGTTGCCTTCAAATACTTTGAAAACCTTACTAATCGTTCTATAATTGGTCTTGATCGGTTAAACATGGGAGACATGCGAGCGTTTTACAAAAATGAATAATTTTTTTAACCCATTGAGAGTAAAAATGGAGACGTCTCTTGAGGAATAAATATTTTTTTATCCAAACTACTTGGGTTGGAAAGTGCATTGAACGAGCTTTCTAATGGTTTAAACCACATGAAAAACAAAGTTCGAGAGTGTCCGGAGCAAGCTCGCAAAATTTGACTCGTTGTGCAGCTTGCAGGATGCGCCCGGGCGCATTGAAATGCGCCTTGGGCGCATAAACTTGCACCTGAGGCGCAAGGATGCTGCAAAACGATGCGGATTTTGCGGACTTGCCCCGAACACTCCCGAACTCCGATTTCCGTGTGATTTGAACCATAAGAAAGCTTGTTCAATTTTTTTTATAACCCAAGTATTTTGGATGCAAAATAATTTGTACATTAAAAAACGTGATTATTTTATTCTAAACGGCTCAAAAATAAGTCATTTCGGTAAAATGGTCGCATGTCACTCAATTTAAATGGTATCGAGACCCATTATATATGAATAAATAGAGATTTGAAGGTACTAAAAGATGGTGAAATCAAACAATAAAGTTTTGTACATAATAAATGGGTAGAAAGAAGGCTACCAAATAAATAGTTGGAGCAACCAGGCTAGAACACGTTCTAGGTTTCACTAGGTACTCAAATACCATGTTTTTATGTATTTCTTTGTTACGCAAGTGTTATGGAGAGTAAATAGCGCATCTACACTCCACCGAAGTGTAGGTGAAACCGAGAACACAACAAAACTTGAGAATGCTTCTAAAACGAGAACACCGAACATGATTTGAGGATATTCTCTATATTTTGATCTAACTAAACCACATTACAACACATCAAGAATATTCTATGCTCATGAATATAAATACAAAAATTACGTTCGCTAGGTTAAGATTCATAACTACATCAAAACCACCACGTCTATCTAAAAGAATCATCAGTCGTTCTTAGATTGTGGTGCGAAAAATTTTAGAAATGTGAAAATTCATTTGACTTTCGTGCTTGGCTTTCTTTTTTAGATAGGGAAAATTCTCGTTAACTTTTTTTGGATCTTCAGTGCTAGCCATCATGGTTAAGGTGGTTGTGAGGTGATTTGAAAAAATCTTAAAGATACAAAACTTCATATTTCTCAAACTTCGTTGAAGTAAGAATTTCTCGATGCTTTTTATGTTGGTGGAGGTCGTACAAATCGTGATATAGTGAAGCAAAAAAAACTTGAATTGAAAACTCTCAGTCTTTTTGAATTGTGAATATTGTGAATTTTGTTTCAGGGTGGTAATATTTTTGAAGTGTTGACGATAAGCTTTAAGACTGAAAATACTCTAAATCCAACAAAAATAGGAATAGTTCTGAACTTTTTAAAATTGTCAAATAGTCAACATGTGTTCTATGCTGGTAGTTATTATGTCCCCGTGTTGAAGGCGGTAGATTTTAATATTGCATTCATTTATGGTGAAGTTTAGTGTGTTGGGTGATGGTGAAATAAGGGTGGGAGTGGCGGTGGTGTAGTACTTGGGAGTTTCCGGTTGTGATAGTGTCTCAATTCATTGGGTGGAAATGAAGTAAAAATACAGTGATGAACTTATATCGATCATGGTGCTTGCGACTGTACTGAAGGGATAAAAGGGCAGTTGTCAAATTCTGATACTGGTGGTAGCGTTGTACTCGAAATGGTCAAGTGAGAGTGTTGGTGGAGTAGACGATCAAATTCCGCTTCGTAAATGTACATGTCGCGCCTTGGGCAAATCCTTATGATGAAACGGTTTCTGACAATTTGATGATGCGTGGAAATCCCTATGAACTTTGTGAAACTCTTACGGAATTGACGAATACCTTATAATTAGGGATGTGAGACTTGAATGGAACTTAGAATGTGTAGATGGGCGCGGAAACGTATTTGAGCCATTTTGACTCCGATGATCTTTGAGTCGACCTCCTTTTGACAAACTTTTCGTAATCAAAACTTATCATTTTCATTTTTTGTTTTAGTTACCTTCAAATACTTTGAAAACATTGTTAATCGTTGTATAATTGGTCATGATCAATTAAACATGGGAGACATGCGAGCGTTTTACAAAAATGAATAATTTTTTTAACCCACTGAGAGTAAAATGGTGACGTCTTTTGAGTAATAAATATTTTTTTATCCAAACTACTTGGGTTGGAATGTTCACTGAACGAGCTTTCTAACGGTTCAAAGCACATGAAAAATGGAGTTCGGGAGTGTCTGGAGCAAGACCGCAAAGTTTGACTCGTTGTGCAACTTGGAAGATGCGCCCGGGCGCATTGACGTGCGCCTGGGGCTCATAAACTCGTGCCTAAGGCGCAATGATGCTGCAAAACTGGTCAAATTTTGCGGACTTGCCCCGAACACTCCCGAACTCTGATTTTCTTGTGATTTAAACCGTAAGAAAGCTTGTTCAATTTTATTTATAACCCAAGTATTTTGGATGCAAAAGAATTTGTAATTAAAATACGTGATTATTTTATTCTTAGTGGTTCAAAAATAAATCATTTCGGTAAATTAATGCTCGCATGTCACTCATTTTAAATCGTATCTAGACCCATTATATACCAATAAATAGAGATTTTAAGGTACTAAAAGATGGTGAAATAAAATTTTAAAGTTTTGTATATAATAAATGGGTAGAAAGAAGGCTACCTAATAAATAGTTGGAGCAACCAGGCTAAAACACGTTCTAAGTTTCACTAGGTACTCAAATAGCATGTTTTTATGTATTTCTTTGCTGCTCAAGTGTTCTGGAGAGTACATAGCGCATCTACACTCCACCGAAGTTCAGGTAAAACCGAGAACACAACAAAACTTGAGAATGTTTCTAAAACGAGAACACCGAACATGATTTGAGGATATTCTTTATATTTTAATCTAACTCAACCACATTAAAACACATCGAGAATATTCTATGCTCATGAATATAAAAACAAAAATTACGTTCGCAAGGTTATGATTCATAACTACATCAAAACCACCACGTCTATCCAAAAGAATCATCAGTCATTCTGAGATTGTGGTGCGAGAAATTTTAGAATTGTGAAAATTCTCTTAACTTTCGAGCTTGATTTTGTTTTTTAGATTGAGAAAATTCTTGTTCACTTTTTTTGGAGCTTCGGTGCTAGCCATCATGGTTAAGGTGGTTGTGAGGTGATTTGAAAAAATCTTAAAGATACAAAACTTCATATTTCTCAAATTTCGTTAAAGTAAGAATTTGCCATTACTTTTTATGTTGGCGGAGGTCCTACAAATCATGATATAGTGACGGAAAAAAAACTTGAAGTGAAAACTCTCAGTCTTTTTGAATTGAGAATATTGTAAATTTTGTTTCAGGGTGGTAGTAGTTTTGAAGTGTTGACGATGAGCTATAAGACTGAAAATACTCTAAATCCAACCATATTAGGGACAGTTCTAAACTTTTTAAAATTGTCAAATAGTCAACAAGTGTTCGATGCTGGTAGTTATTATGTCCCCATGGTGAAGGCAGTAGATTTTAATATTGCAATCATATATGGTGAAGTTTAGTGTGTTGGGTGATGGTGAAATAAGGGTGGAAGTGGCGGTGGTGTAGTACTTGAGAGGTTGCGGTTGTGATAGTGTCTCAATTGATTGGGAGGCGATGAACTAAAAATACAATGATGAACTTACATTGATTGAGGTTCTTGACACTGTACATAAGGGATAGAAGGGCAGTTGTCAAATTCCGATACTGGTGGTAGCGTTGTACTCGAAATGGTCAAGTGACAGTGTTGGTGGTGTAGACGATCAAATTCCGCTTCGTAAATGTACGAGTCTCGCCTTGGGCAAATCCATATGATGAAACGGTTTCTGACAATTTGATGATGTGCAGAAATCCCTATGAACTTTGTGAAACTCTTACGGAATTGACGAATACCTTATAATTAGGGATGTGAGATTTGAATGGAACTTAGAATGTGCAGATGGGCGCGGAAACGTATTTGAGCCATTTTGACTCCGATGATCTTTGACTCGACTTCCTTTTGACAAACTTTTTGTAATCTAGACTTATCATTTTCATTTTTTGTTTTAGTTACCTTCAAATACTTTGAAAATCTTATTTATCGTTGTATAATTGGTCATGAGCGATTAAACACGGGAGACATGCGAGCGTTTTACAAAAATGAATAATTTTTTTAACCCACTGAGAGTAAAAATGGAGACGTCTTTTGAGGAATAAATATTTTTTTATCCAAACTACTTGGGTTGGAAATTGCATTGAACGAGCTTTCTAACGGTTCAAACCACGTGCAAAATGGATTTTGGGAGTGTACAGAGCAAGCCCGCAAAGTTTGACTCGTCGTGCAGCTTGGAGGATGCACCCGGGCGCATTGAAGTGCGCCTGGGGCGCAATGATGCTGCAAAACAGGGCAAATTGTGCGGACTTGCCCCGAACACTCCCGCACTCCGATTTCCGTGTGATTTGAACCGTAAGAAAGCTTGTTCAAATTTATTTTTAACCCAAGTGTTTTGGATGCAAAAGAATTTGTACATTAAAAGACATGATTATTTTATTCTAAGTGGTTCAAAAATAAGTCATTTCGGTAAAATGCTCGCATGTCACTCATTTTAAATGGTATCGAGACCAATTATATATCAATAAATAGAGATTTGAAGGTACTAAAAGATGGTGAAATCAAACTACAAAGTTTTGTATATAATAAAGGGGTAGAAAGAAGGCTACCAAAGAAATAGTTGGAGCAACTAGGCTAAAACACGTTCTAAGTTTCACTAGGTACTCAAATACCATGTTTTTATGTATTTCTTTGTTGCTCCAGTGTTCTAGAGAGTACATAGCGCATCTACACTCCACCGAAGTGTAGGTGAAACCGAGAACACAACAAAACTTGAGAGAATGTTTCTAAAACGAGAACACCGAACATGATTTGAGGATATTCTCTATATTTTAATCTAACTCAACCACATTACAACACATCGAGAATATTCTATGTTCATGAATATAAAAACAAAAATTGCGTTCGCTAGGTTAAGATTCATAACTACATCAAAATCACCACGTCTATCTAAAAGAATCATCAGTCATTCTGAGATTGTGGTGCGAATTGAAAAATTTTAGAATTGTGAAAATTCTCTTGACTTTCGGGCTTGGCTTTCTTTTTTAGATGGAGAAAATTCTCGTTCACTTTATTTTGAGCTTCAGTGCTAGCCATCATGGTTAAGGTGGTTGTGAGGTGATTTGAAAAAATCTTAAAGATACAAAACTTCATATTTCTCAAATTTCGTTAAAGTAAAAAATTCTCGTTGCTTTTTATGTTGGTGGAGGTCCTACAAATCATGATATAGTGACGGAAAAAAAAACTTGAATTGAAAGCTCTCAGTCTTTTTGAATTGAGAATATTGTAAATTTTGTTTCAGGGTGGTGGTAGTTTTGAAGTGTTGACGATGAGCTTTAAGACTGAAAATACTCTAAATCCAACCATATTAGGAACAGTTCTGAACTTTTTAAAATTGTCAAATAGTCAATAAGTGTTGTTCAATGCTGGTAGTTATTATGTCCCCGTGGTGAAGGCGGTAGATTTTAATATTGCAATCATATATGGTGAAGTTTAGTGTGTTGGGTGATGGTGAAATAAGAGTGGAAGTGGCGGTGGTGTAGTACTTAATTGAGAGGTTGCGGTTGTGATAGTGTCTCAATTTATTGGGTGGCGATGAAGTAAAAAATACAGTGATGAACTTATATCGATTGAAGTGCTTGCCGCTGTACTGAAGGGATAAAAGGGCAGTTGTCAAATTCCGATACTGGTGGTAGAGTTGTACTCGAAATGGTCAAGTGATAGTGTTGGTGGCGTAGACGATCAAATTCCGCTTCGTAAATGTATGAGTCTCGCCTTGGGCAAATCCATATGATGAAACGGTTTCTGACAATTTGATGATGTGCGGAAATAACTATGAACTTTGTGAAACTCTTACGGAATTGACGAATACCTTATAATTAGGGATGTGAGATTTGAATGGAACTTAGAATGTACAGATGGGCGCGGAAACGTATTTGAGCCATTTTGACTCCGATGTTCTTTGAGTCGACTTCCTTTTAACAAACTTTTCGTAATCTAAACTTATCATTTTCATTTTTTGTTTTAGTTACCTTCAAATACTTTGAAAACCTTACTAATCGTTGTATAATTGGTCATGATCGATTAAACATGGGAGACATGCAAGCGTTTTACAAAAAAGAATAATTTTTTTAACCCACTAAGAGTAAAAATGGAGACGTCTTTTGAGGAATAAATATTTTTTTATCCAAACTACTTGGGTTGGAAAGTGCATTGAACGAGCTTTGTAATGGTTTAAACCACGTGAAAAATGAAGTTCGGGAGTGTCCGGAGCAATCCCGCAAAGTTTGACTCGTTGTGCAGCTTGGAGGATGCGCCCGGGCGCATTGAAGTGCGCCTGGGGCGCATAAACTTGCGCCTGAGGCGCAAAGATGCTGCAAAAAGGGTCAAATTTTGCGGACTTGCCCCGAACACCTCCGAACTCTGATTTCCGTGTGATTTGAACCGTAAGAAAGCGTGTTCAATTTTTTTTATAACCGAAGTATTTTGGATGCAAAATAATTTGTACATTAAAAAACGTGATTATTTTATTCTAAGCGGTTTGTAAATAAGTCATTTCAGTAAAATGGTCATATGTCACTCATTTTAAATCGTATCGAGACGCATTATATATGAATAAATAGAGATTTGAAGGTACTAAAAGATGGTGAAATCAAACAACAAAGTTTTGTCGATAATAAATGGGTAGAAAGAGGGCTACCAAATAAATAGTTGGAGCAACCAGGCTAAAACACGTTCTAAGTTTCTCTAGGAACTCAAATACAACGTTTTTATGCATTTCTTTGTTGCTCAAGTGTTCTGGAGAGTTCATAGCGCATCTACACTCCACCGAAGTGTAGGTGAAACCGAGAACACAACAAAACTTGATTATGTTTCTAAAACGAGAACACCGAACATGATTTGAGGATATTCTCTATATTTTAATCTAACTCAACCACATTACAACACATCGAGAATATTCTATGCTCATGAATATAAAAACAAAAATTACGTTCGCTAGGTTAAGATTCATGACTACATCAAACTCACCACGTCTATTGTAGACACCCCAATCTGGGCTTCCAGATTAGTTTACTTACGGTTTTTGATTCCCCGATGATGAAATGGATCAAGAACACCCTGGGAATGATAGCGTGTTTGAGCTTTGAGTGTTTGCAAAACCCTTGAACCTAATCTAGCCTAAGCCACTTCAAAAACCAAAAACCTTGCTGGTCCGCGCCAGGGCGCATCCATCCCGCACCCGGGCGCACCATCGCGCGCCAGAGTCACTCCATCGCGCGACAGTGCGCCAGGGCGCACCATCGCGCGACAGACTGAGTCCCTCGCGCGATGGTCCAACCTACAACCGACCTTACTGATGGAGGACAGTTGGCCACCGATGCAGCCTCAACCAGGCCTCGTGGACTGGCTGAAGGCCTCTTTTTCCAACCAGATTCACCCCCTTTCCTTATAAATACCCCCTTTGGCCTTCCATTAAAAGGGTTAGATTTTTACATTGTTTCTCTTTCAAAGGGTTAGATTTTTCCATTGTTTCTCTTTCCAAGGGTTAGCATTTTCCAAGTCAAGCTTTGGTAAAAGATTACACTCCATGCATCAAAGAACATAGCTTGTTCTTTCTCTCCCATTTTCACTCCATAATTCAAACACCTCAAACAACCTCAAACCTCAAAGCTCAAATTCGTTTCAAACTCAACCAAAGGTATAGCATACCTACTGTCTTTCTGTTCTGATCCCTGAGGGGGGCTGACAGGGCCAAGGCTGGTAATCAATACCAGTCCTGGTCCTAAAGCTGGCGAGGTTTCAAAAACCGTCATGGCAAGAACCAGCGCGCGATGGAGCCACTCTCTCGCGCGACGATTTCGATCATCGCGCGACGATTCTCGTGGGGATTGGTGTCTTGCTGTTTTGTGCTTTATTTACGTATAGATCACTGCAAGCATGTTAAGAACCAGTTTACTGCTTTCCTTCGTTAGAAATTGCTAGTTGTAATTCAATTTGCATGTTTTCTGTTTTGGAATACCCCTGGGATAATTCTGGACCTGTCCTAGAACCCAGAAAATGTGAACCAAGCACTGGTCTGTTCGCGCCAGGGCGCAACCATCCTGCGCCAGGGCGCACCATCGCGCGACAGACTCAGTCCATCGCGCGACAGTGCGCCAGGGCGCACCATCGCGCGCCAAGGCGCACCCTCGCGCGACAGTGTGACTCCATTGCGCGATAGTCTGCTCCGACCAGTGACTGGCCTTACACGGGTAACTTGGATTTAGGCTGTTATTCTGTCCCCACACTGTTTATGGGGTGTTTTGTCAATTTTTAGGGCTTTTCAGCCTTTAAACTGTATATTATGCTGCTATAAACTGCGTGGTTTGTCCTGGGTGTGCACTGGTCCTTCCAGAGCCCAGAAGGTTTGAGAATAAGAGTTGTGGGTTTAAGCTCACCGGCGCGCGTGTGTCTTGGAGTTGTGCGCGCAGGAGTAAACAACATGTAGTGACTTGTTCAGTGCATGCTGGTTTCTTCCTGCGCACGTCACTCCAAAACAGGGCCCTCCAGTTTGTTTAAACTCCCACAGCAGTCTGTTCTCATTCTATACTAACTGCTCATCTATGCTATCTATCACATCCTGCAAACGTGTTACAGCTTTAATCCCCATTAAACTGTTTCCCCGCCCTAATTGGCTAAAAACTGATTAATCAAACAGAATCGCAAACAAACATCTTTCGCAAATGCCTAAGTAGAGACCGATCTCCGGATTGGGCGAGAGGGGTGCCATAAAACCCTTCCCCTCTCGTAACCTGGCTCCCGAACCCAGATATGGTTATGACGGACTGGTTCCTTAACTTTTTCAAATCAAACAGCGCGGCAAGTGCTTCGAAATACGGTTCCTTGGGTGTCGGACCTTCAAACCCAAGTGGCGACTCTGTATTTTTCGCAAGCGCTTGACGTCCAGCTTCAAAAGCGCTCCCGCGAACCGGCAGCATCTCTCCTTTCTCAAAAGGGTGGGGAACGGAATCCCTTCCCCGGAGGAGGGAAAGATCAGGGCAAAATCGCATTTGCCCACAGTGGCGACTCTGCTGGGGATCGAACCGATATTAGTCTATACTTAAAAGTTAATACACTTGGGAACAATCCCACAAAAGCCTGTCAAAACGGTGAGCTTCGCGCTGCCGAAGAAAGGATTGGTGATTTAACAGGACCTCGTGTCCGGCCATCCAATCTGGGGCTTTTCCGATTATTCTCTCGCGTAGTTTCTTCTAAGTATTGATCAATAAAGAGAGCCAAATTTGAAAAGGCATTTGCGAATTTGCGATTCTATTCTATTAATCAACTTTTTAGCATTCTCATTTGCATCGATGTGGGATAAGCCTCGTTGGATCGTTTTGGCAATCTGGCACGGTTTACCGGAGCCCGGGGACCCCGAATGACTAATAACCTTCGACGATGATGAGTCATTCTACCGTTTGACTGTTGCTCTGCGGTTACGCGGGTAGCGGGAGGTATATCTTGGCTCTAGTCCGAGGAACCTGTTACAAGCCAAAACCAGCCTTTGCATATACAAAGCACTAGAACTCTCCAAACTAGGACAGGTACCTACAGGGTAAGATTACTTGCATCTAACCCCTATATACTGTCTACGTGTTACTGCTTTCCCTATCGCATGTACTGTACATACATTATTTTGCATAGGAGCATGCTTAGAGTGGTTCTTTCTTTCGAGTTTGTCTTGCGCAGTCTAAGACGTTGTTGGACCCGATGAGGAGTCGTTCATTCTGTCGAATGTTCGTTATCAATCGCAAAGTCCTTAGTTCAATGAGACTTTGAGAAATCAAAATTTACTACATCTTTGGCTCATGCCCGGTTAAGAATTCAACCGAAAATATGGAACAACAAAAGTAGTGATGCCGTGTCACTGGCGCCACCTAGGTTGAAGTGCGAAGTCACTATACACCGCCGTGTTCAAGGTTAAGGTGCCATGTCGTCACCACCGAGTTGTTCCAAATTCAAAGTTGAACCTTCAAAATGGGACTAGTCGAAGATTTAGTCTATTTTGACATCTTTTAGGATCTGACGATCTACTCAGGGACACATGGCCGAAAAGAATTCTGAGGATTCTGATAACGTCTGAAATTCGTGAGGCAAACTCGTCTCTGTTTCTGTACATACATACCGTTTTGCGTAGAAGCATGTTTAGGGCGGCTTCTAGGTTGTCTCTCTTTCAAGTCTGTCTTATGCCTATTAGGACGCTGCTAGGCCCGATGAAGAGTCGTGCATCTTGATGGTGCACGTTATCAATTTTCAAAGTCCTTAGATTAACGAGACTTTGAGAAATCAAACCTTTTTAAGTCTTTGGCTCATGCCTGATTGAAGTTTCAACCGAAAATAAGAAACCACAAAGTATGGATGGTGTGTCACTGGCACTACCCAGGTTGAAGTGCGAAGTCACTATACACCGCGGCGTTTAAAGTTAAGGTGCCATGTCATCTATACCGAGTTGTTCCAAGTCTAAAGTTGAAATTTTGAGAACGGAATAGTCAAAGGCTTAATCTGTTTTGACATCTCTTAGTGTTAGTTGATCTATTCAAAGGATACACCCTCGAAAAGATTTCCGAGGATTCTGGCAGCGTCCAAACATCATGAGACAGACTTGTCTGTAGTTGTAGAGTCTAGGAGGACACCGATGATGTCATGTACATTGCATTCTAATTGCTGCAGGAACGTCACTGAGCTTTCAATTACTTTACTGTCTAGTTTGGAACCATTGCACCGAACAAGAGAGTACCGAAAGGAAGAGCCAAACCTACTTGGGAACGTCTACATCAGAATCCGATTCAAAGGCTTGTCAGGCTAGATTCCCTGTCAATCACAACGGAGGCTTCTCCAGGTTCATTGTTGGCCACCCTGCAGTCGGGTTCGCCATCGATATTGCAAAAAGTCACGCCGCCGGCTTCTCCATTTTCGGCTTCTTCATCAAGCTCCATTGAAAAACCTGCAATGGCAGATCAGCCGCAACCGCTCACTCTGGAAACCATGCTCATGAACCTCCAGAACAGTATCACTGCTATGCAACAGAGAGCCACTCAGACTGATGCCTCCATCTCCCGTTTGAATGACCTTATCAACACTCGTCTTCCATCAGCAGCCGAAGAGGAAGGCGAGGACGATGAGGATGTTCATGCAGAACCTGTCTTTATCGAGGATCCAAACCATGCAGGGCGTCTCATTGTTCAGCCCAACCCTAGAAAGGCTCGTGTGCCTGCTCCAAATCCAAACCCCGCTGTTGTTAGGCCTGTTCAAAACCCTGACATAGCTGTTCTTATGGCCAAGATGGCTAAGCTGGAAGAAGCTGTTTCAAAATCTGAGAAGATCAGTGCAGGGGGAATTGACCTGGATCGTCTCTGTTTGTACCCTAATGCTAGGCTTCCTGACAAATTCAAGATGCCTGACTTGGTTAAGTTCGACGGGAGCAGTGATCCCAAGACTCATCTCTTTGGCTACCATGCCGCAATGAAGTTGTTGGGTGTAGAAAGTGAGGCCATGTCTCAGCTTTTTCCTCAGACTCTCTCTGGGCCTGCCTTCCATTGGTTCATGTCGCTTGACATCTCTAAAAGAAGAACTTGGGAAGACATAGGGGCTGCCTTTGTCTCGCAGTACAATTATAACTCTCAGCTCAAGATGACTACTCGTGAGTTGGAGTCCACCAGAATGGAAGCAAATGAGTCCTTTGCGGATTTTGTTAAGAGGTGGAGAGCCAAAGCCGCATTGATGACTGATCGCCTGAGCGAGAGGGATCAACTTCGCATCATCTCCCGCAATCTCCAGCCAGATTATGCCAGGCACCTGGTTCTTGTTCAAGCGTCTGCTAACTTTGAAACCTTCTTCGACTCTGGCCTGGCCATTGAAGATGCACTACAGAGTGGAATTTTGTCTAGGGGAGAGTCCTCCTCACAGAAAGCTAAGCCGAGGGCTTACTCTGGAAATAGTAGCGCACTATTTGGTGGAAGCAATTATGCCAATTCAACTACAAATGGGGACAACGCTGCTGCTTCCTCCAATCGCGCTGCCGATGTCAATCAGGTTCAAAACGCCCAAAGCTATCGGGCCCGAACCCAACCTCGAAGTTTCTCTGTCTTTGAGGCACCTCTGTCCGCAGTGATGGAAAAACTTGTCAAGTCTGGGCATCTCAAGCCTTTGACGCCAACTTCTCCGCCAAAAGTCCTACCTTCTGGTTACAAACCTCACCTCTTCTGTGCCTTCCACCAAATGCCTGGCCATCCCACTGATGCATGCTATCGTCTTCGACATGAGATTCAAGATCTCATTGATAATGGCACGGTTCACGTTCCACCAAAGCCCAACGTCATTTCCAACTCCTTGCCTCAACACAACTCTGACCCTCTGGTTGGTCAGATATCTATCACCTCCACTCAAATTAACCCTAGCTCCACTATATTCAACCCTAGCCACTATATCATCCCAGAAAGCCAACCCAAACCAGTCGTATCCATCCCGTTTGAACCGGAGGTTAACATGATGGCTGTAGGTTGGGCAATTGAGGTCTTCACTGCTGACACCTGGATTGACAGTTATGAGAAGCTTGCAAAGGGGAAGACTGACCGGCTGAGGTCCATTGATCAAAGGAGCACCGAGTAGGTTTGGTCAAAGAAGCTAAGGAAGCCGAAGTGCTGTTGCTTGGGCCTGACACCCGCTGGATCCTACCTCTTTTTGTGGAAGCTATGGGTAGCTTTTTAAATATTGCATTTTCAAACCGCGTCTAGTTTGCATTGGCGTTTTGTCTGAGTCTGACACAGAGTCTTTTGCATTTGTCTAAGTCTAGCTCTGAGTCGGAGGTTGTGCCTCTTGGCCCTCCACGTCGTAGCTTTTGTTTCAAGTTTTGAGTCTGCTATACTTGGCAACCCCGAGGGGCTTTCCTTATGATATGCATTATCTTGCTTCTAAGTACTTTTGCTGGCTTTTGAATAAATTGTGTCGACCCTGACGACGAAGGGATAGATTTCGATGGGATCATCCCCAAGGAAATGTGTTCCCTCGCCGAAAGGGAAGACAAAAGGCATGCTCAGCCTATTAATTGAAATAGTAGTTTTCAAATAAACTTGAAAGACAAGGACAACCTCCCAATGGTTCAAATTTGGTTCAAAGCTGTTCCCAGAGGAGCATTGTGTCCAGTCAGACAGGCTCGAAGAGTTCAACAATGTTTTGGCAGGGTCTCTCAAATGACATGTCTAACGTTGACCCTGAGATAAAGGAACATCAAATCCCCTTGCTACCAGGAAGCCAAATCATAGAAAGCAAAGCTCAAAAGATCCAGCACCTCATACCATGCTCAAGTTTGTAGGAACAGCGTTCCACCAAGCACAAGTTAGAAAGTTTGAAAGTGGCCTGGAGCAAGGCATGTCAACTGAAGCACTTTGGACCTCGCATCCATTTCATCTGGGCCTCCGGCCATTTCATAGACCTCAACGGCAATCAAAATCAATACCTTGGTCAGCATGGATCAATTCAAAAGCTTTTTCCCTGAGAGAAGCTCGTTGGGCTGAAAACCCCAAGGGTGGGCAGTTCCAAGCAAAAATTAGAGCAGCCTGCTAGACCGAAACCTATGAAGGAGGTCTAGGCAAAAGTAAAGGCAAAATTTGAAAGCTCGCTAGACCGAAAACCCGAAGTGGCGGTTCTAGGCAAAAGTTAGAGCGTAAAAGGTGAGGTAAATACTCGAGTGAACCTTGGCCTGAACTACGTTTTGACCTGATTCCCTAGCTTGGGATACGTAGGCAGTCTCTCCTTGAGACTCGGTCGCAATCTATCAATTGGATCCATGGTTGACGTTTGGTACACATCAAAGGTCGAAGAGATTCGAAGATCAAGCTGCATGTGAGGCGTCTGAAAGGGGGAAAACCTTTTGTCTTTTAGTTTTATTACAAACTACTAATTCAATTTCAAAGCTGAGCATAAAGCCTTAAAAGATTTTAAGCATCAAAAACAGAACGAAATGCTGGCGAGGCCTAACGGCTCACAGTTTATTCTAAGTTCAGCAAAGTCTGGTGTGAGCAGTTGCAGTAGCTTTGCAGTCATATGCGCTAGTTTGAGGTTCATGCGCACTTGTTTATAGTTATGTGCATTGGTCTCAACCCTGCGCTCGCCTTTTCAATTCGCCCAGCAATCCATAGCAGTCAGCTACTGCCTTCGAGTCCTGTTCAAGGGGCTTTTGCCAAGTTTGGTCATACCGTGTAGACTTAATGTGACTGCACGGGGGTGTCGGTTTCAGTCTGGGCCTATACGAGTCATTATTTGCGTCTTATGTCCGTCTTTGTGGCATTTTTCTAGATTTCAATCCTTTGTCATGTCGAGATGCTATTCTCAGTTCAATTTGTTCATGCAGGTCATTGTACAGCTATTTTGACCTCGCAAGTGTCAGTTTCACCTGTTTAGGAATGTCGTGAGTTTTGGCTCATTAATGTCCAAAATTTCATTGTATTCCGTGTGTCTAAGGGTTCGCATTGTTCCCTGGGACTCTTTCCCCCTTTTCGTTCGAGCTAGGCACGTTTGTACATATGTCTGTGTCAACTCAATTCACCTATCAATGCAAATTAGATATTAGCGGTCAGTTTTTGTCCATAAACTGCGGAAAATGCAAATTTTACATTGCTACCCTAGCTTTTGTAACCCACAAGCAGTGGAATGTTGTGAAGCAGCAAGGGCACGTCAGCCCAAGGCCAAGCAAAGTATATCTCTGGGGCTCATCTGCCCGTACATCGAAGAAAGGGCATGCAGGCCCAATGCCACACTGCTACATGTCAACTGGGCACGCCGGCCCGCTCAAGCGTCTCTCTATCGGATGCGCATCTCAGAAGCAAAAGACAGTAAAGTAATGGGGCTCAGTGATAGTCCTTTAGGCATCGTTGTCCTCTTAGGAGCCGCCCTTAGTTTGCATCTGCACTTTCAATTTGTGCATTTTGTTAGTATACATCTTTGCATATTGTATATGTCAAATGTTGAAAACAGGAAGGTGGCCAGAATGGTTACCATCAAGTCTTGGTTGGCCGAAGGATGCGATGCTATCTCCTGCGGTTTTGATCTGTTTGTTAACGGAGGCGATGGAAATCTCTCTAACTCTCGATTTGTTGGCCGAAGGATGCGATGCTATCTCCTGCGGTTTTGATCTGTTTGTTAACGGAGGCGATGGAAATCTCTCTAACTCTCGATTTGTTGGCCGAAGGATGCGATGCTATCTCCTGCGGTTTTGATCTGTTTGTTAACGGAGGCGATGGAAATCTCCCTAACTCTCGATTTGTTGGCCGAAGGATGCGATGCAATCTCCTGCGGTTTTGTTATTGTTTGTCAGTGGATGCGATCGAAAATCTCTTGCGACATTGTTCTCATAGCAGGATGCGATAAAATCTTCTGCATAACAAATTAACGACAGCCGGTCCTGTCCATTTCTCAACGGCTCGATCATTCTGCACATTGATCTGCCCATCTCAAATCAACGACAGCCAGTCCTGTCCATTTCTCAACGGCTCGATCATTCTGCACATTGATCTGCCCATCTCAAATCAACGACAGCCAGTCCTGTCCATTTCTCAACGGCTCGATCATTCTGCACATTGATCTGCCTATTTCAAATCAACGACAGCCGGTCCTGTCCATTTCTCAACGGCTCGATCATTCTGCACACTGATCTGCCCATCTCAAATCAACGACAGCCGGTCCTGTCCATTTCTCAACGGCTCGATCATTCTGCACACTGATCTGCCCGTCTCAAATCAACGACAGTCGGTCCTATCTATTTCTCAACGGCTCGATCATTCTGCACACTGATCTGCCCGTCTCAAATCAACGACAGCCGGTCCTGTCCATTTCTCAACGGCTCGATCATTTATACTGATGATTGTCCCATCCTGTCTGCAACGGCTTGGTCATTTATACTGATGATCCTCCCATCCAGACTTCAACGGCTCGATCATTTATACTGATGATTGTCCCATCCTGTCTGCAACGGCTTGGTCATTTATACTGATGATCCTCCCATCCAGACTTCAACGACTCGATCATTTATACTGATGATCCTCCCATCCTGTCAAATTCCTCAGCGGTTTGATCACTCAGCTCATTGATCTCTCCGTCCGCACCCACGACAGCCGGTCCTGTCAAATCCATCAACGGTATCTAGCCATATCATCCATACAATCCACAACGACGATCAGATTATCGTCCGACGGTTTGTTCAATGGTCCACCATCTGCAACTAGTTGTTCCCCAGGAGAGTCCGCCTCGGCCTGCCCCGAACGACTACCTCTACATCAGTCTAGCTTCACACGCATCTTCCAGCAGCCTTATTGCTCTGTCTCGGATGGTCTTTGATAAGGAGATTGGCTCTGATTCCCAACAGATGGAATTCAACCTACCTGACACGACCTACCCGTGTTTGTTGGAATACTTTGTGCCGAGGATAGCTTGATCCCCAGCAACGACGGCCTGTCCCGTCCAAATCTGCAACGACAGCCTGTCCTGTCCAAATTCGATCAACAAGCGGCGATTCGCTCGTCCACTTCTACTTCCATCCCCGGCAATGGACAGCCAGTCCATTCCACCGATCAGGTTCCTTAAGTTTACTTGTCTACTTTGCTAGTATGCTTTGCTCTGGATTGCCTTGAGGGGTGTCTAGAAATCTTTGACGTTACTTGTACCAAGTCGATGGTGCTTCAAGTGCCGTCAAAGAGGGGCTACTGTAGACACCCCAATCTGGGCTTCCAGATTAGTTTACTTACGGTTTTTGATTCCCCGATGATGAAATGGATCAAGAACACCCCGGGAATGATAGCGTGTTTGAGCTTTGAGTGTTTGCAAAACCCTTGAACCTAACCTAGCCTAAGCCACTTCAAAAACCAAAAACCTTGCTGGTCCGCGCCAGGGCGCATCCATCCCGCGCCCGGGCGCACCATCGCGCGCCAGAGTCACTCCATCGCGCGACAGTGCGCCAGGGCGCACCATCGCGCGACAGACTCACTCCGTCGCGCGACGGTCCAACCTACAACCGACCTTTCCTGAGGAGGACAGTTGGCCACCGATGCAGCCTCAGCCAGGCCTCGTGGACTGGCTGAAGGCCTCTCTTTCCAACCAGATTCACCCCCTTTCCTTATAAATACCCCCTTTGGCCTTCCATTAAAAGGGTTAGCATTTTCCATTATTTCTCTTTCAAAGGGTTAGCATTTTCCATTGTTTCTCTTTAAAAGGGTTAACATTTTCCAAGTCAAGCTTTGGTAAAAGATTACACTCCATGCATCAAAGAACATAGCTTGTTCTTTCTCTCCATTTTCACTCCATAATTCAAACACCTCAAACAACCTCAAATCTCAAAGCTCAAATTCGTTTCAAACTCAACCAAAGGTATAGCATACCTACTGTTTTCTGTTCTGATCCCTGAGGGGGGCTGGCAGGGCCAAGGCTGGTAATCAATACCAGTCCTGGTCCTAAAGCTGGCGAGGTTTCAAAAACCGTCATAGTAGGAACCAGCGCGCGATGGTCCCACTATCTCGCGCGACGATTTCGATCATCGCGCGACGGTTCTCGTGGGGATTGGTGTCTTGCTGTTTTGTGCTTTATTTACGTATAGATCACTGCAAGCATGTTAAGAACCAGTTTACTGCTTTCCTTCGTTAGAAATTGCTAGTTGTAATTCAATTTGCATGTTTAACTGTTTTGGAATACCCCTGGGATAATTCTGGACCTGTCCTAGAACCCAGAAAATGTGAACCAAGCACTGGTCTGTCCGCGCCAGGGCGCAACCATCCTGCGCCAGGGCGCACCATCGCGCGACAGACTCAGTCCATCGCGCGACAGTACGCCAGGGCGCACCATCGCGCGCCAGGGCGCACCCTCGCGCGACAGTGTGACTCCATCGCGCTATAGTTTGCTCCGACCAGTGACTGGCCTTGCACGGGTAACTTGGATTTAGACTGTTAGTCTGTCCCCACACTGTTTATGGGGTGTTTTGTCAATTTCTAGGGCTTTTAAGCCTTTAAACTGTATATTATGCTGCTATAAACTGCGTGGTTTGTCCTGGGTGTGCACTGGTCCTTCCAGAGCCCAGAAGGTTTGAGAATAAGAGTTGTGGGTTTAAGCTCACCGGCGCGCGTGTGTCTTGGAGTTGTGCGCGCAGGAGTAAACAACATGTAGTGACTTGTTCAGTGCATGCTGATTTCTTCCTGCGCACGTCACTCCAAAACAGGAGCCCTCCAGTTTGTTTAAACTCCCACAGCAGTCTGTTCTCATCCTATACTAACTGCTCATCCATGCTATCTATCACATCCTGCAAACGTGTTACAGATTTAATCCCCATTAAACTGTTTCCCCGCCCTAATTGGCTAAAAACTGATTAATCAAACAGAATCGCAAACAAACATCTTTCGCAAATGCCTAAGTAGAGACCGATCTCCGGATTGGGCGAGAGGGGTGCCATAAAACCCTTCCCCTCTCGTAACCTGGCTCCCGAACCCAGATATGGTTATGACGGACTGGTTCCTTAAAACTTTTTCAAATCAAACAGCGCGGCAAGTGCTTCGAAATACGGTTCCTTGGGTGACGGACCTTCAAACCCAAGTGGCGACTCTGTATTCTTCGCGAGCGCTTGACGTCCAGCTTCAAAAGCGCTCCCGCGAACCGGCAGCATCTCTCCTTTCTCAAAAAGGGTGGGGAACGGAATCCCTTCCCCGGAGGAAAGAAAGATTCGGGCCAATCGCATTTGCCCACAGTGGCGACTCTGCTGGGGATCGAATCAATATTGGTCGATACTTAGATTTTAATACGCTTGAGAACAATCCCACAAAAGCCTGTCAAAACGGTGAGCTTCGCGCTGCCGAAGAAAGGATTGGTGATTTAACAGGACCTCGTGTCCGGCCATCCAATCTGGGGCTTTTCCGATTATTCTCTCGCGTAGTTTCTTCTAAGTATTGATCAATAAAGAGAGCCAAATTTGAAAAGGCATTTGCGAATTTGCGATTCTATTCTATTAATCAACTTTTTAGCATTCTCATTTGCATCGATGTGGGATAAGCCTCGTTGGATCGTTTTGGCAATCTGGCACGGTTTACCGGAGCCCGGGGACCCCGAATGACTAATAACCTTCGACGATGATGAGTCATTCTACCGTTTGACTGTTGCTCTGCGGTTACGCGGGTAGCGGGAGGTATATCTTGGCTCTAGTCCGAGGAACCTGTTACAAGCCAAAACCAGCCTTTGCATATACAAAGCACTAGAACTCTCCAAACTAGGACAGGTACCTACAGGGTAAGATTACTTGCATCTAACCCCTATATACTGTCTACGTGTTACAGCTTTCCCTATCGCATGTACTGTGCATACATTATTTTGCATAGGAGCATGCTTAGAGTGGTTCTTTCTTTCGAGTTTGTCTTGCGCAGTCTAAGACGTTGTTGGACCCGATGAGGAGTCGTTCATTCTGTCGAATGTTCGTTATCAATTGCAAAGTCCTTAGTTCAATGAGACTTTAAGAAATCAAAATTTACTACATCTTTGGCTCATGCCCGGTTAAGAATTCAACCGAAAATATGGAACAACAAAAGTAGTGATGCCGTGTCACTGGCGCCACCTAGGTTGAAGTGCGAAGTCACTATACACCGCCGTGTTCAAGGTTAAGGTGCCATGTCATCACCACCGAGTTGTTCCAAATTCAAAGTTGAACCTTCAAATGGGACTAGTCGAAGATTTAGTCTATTTTGACATCTTTTAGGATCTGACGATCTACTCAAGGACACATGGCCGAAAAGAATTCTGAGGATTCTGGCAACGTCTGAAATTCGTGAGACAAACTCGTCTCTATTCCTGTACATACATACCGTTTCTGCGTAGAAGCATGTTTAGGGCGGCTTTTAGGTTGTCTCTCTTTCAAGTCTATCTCATGCCTATTAGGACGCTACTAGGCCCGATGAAGAGTCGTGCATCTCGATGGTGCACGTTGCTAAATTTTCAAAATCCTTAGATCAGCGAGACTTTGGGAAATCAAACCTTTTTAAGTCTTTGGCTCATGCCTGATTGAAGTTTCAACCGAAAATAAGAAACCACAAAGTATGGATGGTGTGTCACTGGCACTACCCAGGTTGAAGTGCGAAGTCACTATACACCGCGGCGTTTAAAGTTAAGGTGCCATGTCATCTATACCGAGTTGTTCCAAGTCTAAAGTTGAAATTTTGAGAACGGAATAGTCAAAGGCTTAGTCTGTTTTGACATCTCTTAGTGTTAGTTGATCTATTCAAAGGATACACCCTCGAAAAGATTTCCGAGGATTCTGGCAGCGTCCAAACATCATGAGACAGACTTGTCTGTAGTTGTAGAGTCTAGAAGGACACCGACGATGTCATGTACATTGCATTCTAATTGCTGCAGGAACGTCACTGAGCTTTCAATTACTTTACTGTCTAGTTTGGAACCATTGCACCGAACAAGAGAGTACCGAAAGGAAGAGCCAAACCTACTTGGGAACGTCTACATCAGAATCCGATTCAAAGGCTTGTCAGGTTAGATTCCCTGTCAATCGCAACGGAGGCTTCTCCAGGTTCATTGTTGGCCACCCTGCAGTCGGGTTCACCATCGATATTGCAAAAAGTCACGCCGCCGACTTCCCCATTTTTGGCTTCTTCATCAAGCTCCATTGAAAAACCTGCAATGGCAGATCAACCACAACCGCTCACTCTGGAAACCATGCTCATGAATCTCCAGAACATTATCGCTGCTATGCAACAGAGAGCCACTCAGACTGATGCCTCCATCTCCCGTTTGAATGACCTTATCAACACTCGTCTTCCATCAGCAGCCGAAGAGGAAGGCGAGGCCGATGAGGATGTTCATGCAGAACCTGTCTTTATCAAGGATCCAAACCATGCAGGGCGTCTGATTGTTCAGCCCAACCCTAGAAAGGCTCATGTGCCTGCTCCAAATCCAAACCCCGCTGTTGTTAGGCCTGTTCAAAATCCTGACATAGCTGCACTTATGGCCAAGATGGCTAAGCTGGAAGAAGCTGTTTCAAAATCCGAGAAGATCAGTGCAGGGGGAATTGACCTGGATCGTCTCTGTTTGTACCCTAATGCTAGGCTTCCTGACAAATTCAAGATGCCTGACTTGGTTAAGTTCGACGGGAGCAGTGATCCCAAGACTCATCTTTTTGGCTACCATGCTGCAATGAAGTTGTTGGGTGTAGAAAGTGAGGCCATGTCTCAGCTTTTTCCTCAGACTCTCTCTGGGCCTGCCTTCCATTGGTTCATGTCGCTTGACATCTCCAAAAGAAGAACTTGGGAAGACATAGGGGCTGCCTTTGTCTCGCAGTACAATTATAACTCTCAGCTCAAGATGACTACTCGTGAGTTGGAGTCCACCAGAATGGATGCAAATGAGTCCTTTGCGGATTTTGTTAAGAGGTGGAGAGCCAAAGCCGCATTGATGACTGATCGCCTGAGCGAGAGGGATCAACTTCGCATCATCTCCCGCAATCTCCAGCCAGATTATGCCAGGCACCTGGTTCTTGTTCAAGCGTCTGCTAACTTCGAAACCTTCTTCGACTCTGGCCTGGCCATTGAAGATGCACTACAGAGTGGAATTTTGTCTAGGGGAGAGTCCTCCTCACAGAAAGCTAAGCCGAGGGCTTACTCTGGAAATAGTAGCGCACTATTTGGTGGAAGCAATTATGCCAATTCAACTACAAATGGGGACAACGCTGCTGCTTCCTCCAATCGCGCTGCCGATGTCAATCAGGTTCAAAACGCCCAAAGCTATCGGGCCCGAACCCAACCTCGAAGTTTCTCTGTCTTTGAGGCACCTCTGTCCGCGGTGATGGAAAAACTTGTCAAGTCTGGGCATCTCAAGCCTTTGACGCCAACTTCTTCGCCAAAAGTCCTACCTTCTGGTTACAAACCTCACCTCTTCTGTGCCTTCCACCAAATGCCTGGCCATCCCACTGATGCATGCTATCGTCTTCGACATGAGATTCAAGATCTCATTGATAATGGCACGGTTCACGTTCCACCAAAGCCCAACGTCATTTCCAACTCCTTGCCTCAACACAACTCTGACCCTCTGGTTGGTCAGATATCTATCACCTCCATTCAAATTAACCCTAGCTCCACTATATTCAACCCTAGCCACTATATCATCCCAGAAAGCCAACCCAAACCAGTCGTATCCATCCCGTTTGAACCGGAGATTAACATGATGGCTGTAGGTTGGGCAATTGAGGTCTTCACTGCTGACACCTGGATTGACAGTTATGAGAAGCTTGCAAAGGGGAAGACTGACCGGCTGAGGTCCATTGATCAAAAGAGCACCGAGTAGGTTTGGTCAAAGAAGCTAAGGAAGCCGAAGTGCTGTTGCTTGGGCCTGACACCCGCTGGATCCTACCTCTTTTTGTGGAAGCTATGGGTAGCTTTTTAAATATTGCATTTTCAAACCGCGTCTAGTTTGCATTGGCATTTTGTCTTAGTCTGACACAGAGTCTTTTGAGTCCGTCTAAGTCTAGCTCTGAGTCGGAGGTTGTGCCTCTAGGCCCTCCACGTCGTAGCTTTCGTTTCAAGTTTTGAGTCTGCTGTACTTGGCAACCCCGAGGGGGCTTTCCTTATGATATGCATTATCTTGCTTCTAAGTACTTTTGCTGGCTTTTGAATAAATTGTGTCGTCCCTGACGACGAAGGGATAGATTTCGATGGGATCATTCCCAAGGAAATGTGTTCCCTCGCCGAAAGGGAAGACAAAAGGCATGCTCAGCCTATTAATTGAAATAGTAGTTTTCAAATAAACTTAAAAGACAAGGACAACCTCCCAATGGTTCAAATTTGGTTCAAAGCTGTTCCCAGAGGAGCATTGTGTCCAGTCAGACAGGCTCGAAGAGTTCAACAATGTTTTGGCAGGGTCTCTCAAATGACATGTCTAACGTTGACCCTGAGATAAAGGAACATCAAATCCCCTTGCTACCAGGCGCCAAACCATACAAAGCAAAGCTTAGAAGGTCCAGCACCTCATGCCATCCTCAAATTTGTAGGAACAGCGTTCCGCCAAGCACAAATTGGAAAGTTCGAAAGTGGCCTGTGCAAGGCATGTCAACTGAAGCACTTTGGACCTCGCATCCATTTCATCTGGGCCTCCGGCCATTTCATAGACCTCAACGGCAATCAAAATCAATACCTTGGTCAGCATGGATCAATTCAAAAGCTTTTTCCCTGAGAGAAGCTCGTTGGGCTGAAAACCCCAAGGGTGGGCAGTTCCAAGCAAAAATTAGAGCAGCCTGCTAGACCGAAACCTATGAAGGAAGTCTAGGCAAAAGTAAATGCAAAATTTGAAAGCTCGCTAGACCAAAAACCCGAAGTGGCGGTTCTAGGCAAAAGTTAGAGCGTAAAAGGTGAGGTAAATACTCGAGTGAACCTTGGCCTGAACTACGTTTTGACCTGATTCCCTAGCTTGGGATATGTAGGCAGTCTCTCCTTGAGACTCGGTCACAATCTATCAATTGGATCCATGGTTGACGTTTGGTACACATCAAAGGTCGAAGAGATTCGAAGATCAAGCTGCATGTGAGGCGTCTGAAAGGGGGAAAACCTTTTGTCTTTTAGTTTTATTACAAACTACTAATTCAATTTCAAAGCTGAGCATAAAGCCTTACAAGATTTTAAGCATCAAAAACAGAACGAAATGCTGGCGAGGCCTAACGGCTCACAGTTTATTCTAAATTCAGCGAAGTCTGGTGTGAGCAGTTGCAGTAGCTTTGCAGTCATATGCGCTAGTTTGAGGTTCATGCGCACTTGTTTATAGTTATGTGCATTGGTCTCAACCCTGCGCCCGCTTTTTCAATTCGCCCAGCAATCCATAGCAGTCAGCTACTGCCTTCGAGTCCTGTTCAAGGGGCTTTTGCCAAGTTTGGTCATACCGTGTAGACTTAATGTGACTGCACGGGGGTGTCGGTTTCAGTCTGGGCCTATACGAGTCATTATTTGCGTCTTATGTCCGTCTTTGTGGCATTTTTCTAGATTTCAATCCATTGTCATGCCGAGATGCTATTCTCGGTTCTATTTGTTCGTGCAGGTCATTGTACAGCATATGTATGACCTTACAAGTGTCAGTTTCAACTGTTTAGGACTATTGTGAGTTTTGGCACGTTAATGCCCAAAATTTCATTGTATTCCATGTGTCTAAGGGTTCGCATTGTTCCCTGGGGCTCTTTCCCCCTTTTCGTTCGAGCTAGGCACGTCTGTACATATGTCTGTGTCAACTCAATTCACCTGTCAATGCAAATTAGATATTAGCGGTCAGTTTTTGTCCATAAACTGCGGAAAATGCAAATTTTACATTGCTACCCTAGCTTTTGTAATCCATAAGCTGTGGACTCTCTTGAGACAGCAAGGGCATGTCAGCCCAAGGCCAAGCAAAGTATATCTCTGGGGCTCATCTGCCCGTACATCGAAGAAGGGGCATGCAAGCCCAATGCCACATCGCTACATGTCAACTGGGCACGTCAGCCCACTCAATGTCTCTCTGTTTGGGTGCGCATCTCAGAAGCAAAAGACAGTAAAGTACTGGGGCTCAGTGGTAGTCCTTAGGCATCATTGTCCTCTTAGGAGCCGCCCTTAGTTTGCATCTGCACTTTCAATTTGTGCATTTTGTTAGTATACATCTTTGCATATTGTATATGTCAAATGTTGAAAACAGGAAGGTGGCCAGAATGGTTACCATCAAGTCTTGGTTGGCCAAAGGATGCGATGCTATCTCCTGCGGTGTTGTTCTGTTTGTTAGCGGAGGCGATGGAAATCTCCCTAACTCTCGATTTGTTGGCCGAAGGATGCGATGCAATCTCCTGCGATTTTGTTCTGTTTGTTTAGCGGAGGCGATGGAAATCTCCCTAACTCTCGATTTGTTGGCCGAAGGATGCGATGCTATCTCCTGCGGTTTTGTTCTGTTTGTTAACAGAGGCGATGGAAATCTCCCTAACTCTCGATTTGTTGGCCGAAGGATGCGATGCAATCTCCTGCGGTTTTGTTATTGTTTGTCAGTGGATGCGATCGAAAATCTCTTGCGACATTGTTCTCATAGCAGGATGCGATAAAATCTTCTGCATAACAAATTAACGACAGCCAGTCCTGTCCATTTCTCAACGGCTCGATCATTCTGCACATTGATCTGCCCATCTCAAATCAACGACAGCCAGTCCTGTCCATTTCTCAACGGCTCGATCATTCTGCACATTGATCTGCCCATCTCAAATCAACGACAGCCAGTCCTGTCCATTTCTCAACGGCTCGATCATTCTGCACATTGATCTGCCTATTTCAAATCAACGACAGCCGGTCCTGTCCATTTCTCAACGGCTTGATCATTCTGCACACTGATCTGCCCATCTCAAATCAACGACAGCCGGTCCTGTCCATTTCTCAACGGCTCGATCATTCTGCACACTGATCTGCCCGTCTCAAATCAACAACAGTCGGTCCTATCTATTTCTCAACGGCTCGATCATTCTGCACACTGATCTGCCCGTCTCAAATCAACGACAGCCGGTCCTGTCCATTTCTCAACGGCTCGATCATTTATACTGATCATTGTCCCATCCTGTCTGCAACGGCTTGGTCATTTATACTGATGATCCTCCCATCCAGACTTCAACGGCTCGATCATTTATACTGATGATTGTCCCATCCTGTCTGCAACGGTTTGGTCATTTATACTGATGATCCTCCCATCCAGACTTCAACGACTCGATCATTTATACTGATGATCCTCCCATCCTGTCAAATTCCTCAGCGGTTTGATCACTCAGCTCATTGATCTCTCCGTCCGCACCCACGACAGCCGGTCCTGTCAAATCCATCAACGGTATCTAGCCATATCATCCATACAATCCACAACGACGATTAGATTATCGTCCGACGGTTTGTTCAATGGTCCACCATCTGCAACTAGTTGTTCCCCAGGAGAGTCCGCCTCGGCCTGCCCCGAACGACTACCTCTACATCAGTCTAGCTTCACATGCATCTTCCAGCAGCCTTATTGCTCTGTCTCGGATGGTCTTTGATAAGGAGATTGGCTCTGATTCCCAACAGATGGAATTCAACCTACCTGACACGACTTACCCGTGTTTGTTGGAATACTTTGTGCCGAGGATAGCTTGATCCCCAGCAACGACGGCCTGTCCCGTCCAAAATCTGCAACGACAGCCTGTCCTGTCCAACTTCGATCAACAAGCGGCGATTCGCTCGTCCACTTCTACTTCCATCCCCGGCAATAGACAGCCAGTCCATTCCACCGATCAGGTTCCTTAAGTTTACTTGTCTACTTTGCTAGTATGCTTTGCTCTAGATTGCCTTGAGGGGTGTCTAGAAATCTTTGACGTTACTTGTACCAAGTCGATGGTGCTTCAAGTGCCGTCAAAGAGGGGCTACTGTAGACACCCCAATCTGGGCTTCCAGATTAGTTTACTTACGGTTTTTGATTCCCCGATGATGAAATGGATCAAGAACACCCTGGGAATGATAGCGTGTTTGAGCTTTGAGTGTTTGCAAAACCCTTGAACCTAATCTAGCCTAAGCCACTTCAAAAACCAAAAACCTTGCTGGTCCGCGCCAGGGCGCATCCATCCCGCACCCGGGCGCACCATCGCGCGCCAGAGTCACTCCATCGCGCGACAGTGCGCCAGGGCGCACCATCGCGCGACAGACTGAGTCCCTCGCGCGATGGTCCAACCTACAACCGACCTTACTGATGGAGGACAGTTGGCCACCGATGCAGCCTCAACCAGGCCTCGTGGACTGGCTGAAGGCCTCTTTTTCCAACCAGATTCACCCCCTTTCCTTATAAATACCCCCTTTGGCCTTCCATTAAAAGGGTTAGATTTTTCCATTGTTTCTCTTTCAAAGGGTTAGATTTTTCCATTGTTTCTCTTTCCAAGGGTTAGCATTTTCCAAGTCAAGCTTTGGTAAAAGATTACACTCCATGCATCAAAGAACATAGCTTGTTCTTTCTCTCCCATTTTCACTCCATAATTCAAACACCTCAAACAACCTCAAACCTCAAAGCTCAAATTCGTTTCAAACTCAACCAAAGGTATAGCATACCTACTGTCTTTCTGTTCTGATCCCTTAGGGGGGCTGACAGGGCCAAGGCTGGTAATCAATACCAGTCCTGGTCCTAAAGCTGGCGAGGTTTCAAAAACCGTCATGGCAAGAACCAGCGCGCGATGGAGCCACTCTCTCGCGCGACGATTTCGATCATCGCGCGACGGTTCTCGTGGGGATTGGTGTCTTGCTGTTTTGTGCTTTATTTACGTATAGATCACTGCAAGCATGTTAAGAACCAGTTTACTGCTTTCCTTCGTTAGAAATTGCTAGTTGTAATTCAATTTGCATGTTTTCTGTTTTGGAATACCCCTGGGATAATTCTGGACCTGTCCCAGAACCCAGAAAATGTGAACCAAGCACTGGTCTGTCCGCGCCAGGGCGCAACCATCCTGCGCCAGGGCGCACCATCGCGCGACAGACTCAGTCCATCGCGCGACAGTGCGCCAGGGCGCACCATCGCGCGCCAAGGCGCACCCTCGCGCGACAGTGTGACTCCATTGCGCGATAGTCTGCTCCGACCAGTGACTGGCCTTACACGGGTAACTTGGATTTAGGCTGTTATTCTGTCCCCACACTGTTTATGGGGTGTTTTGTCAATTTTTAGGGCTTTTCAGCCTTTAAACTGTATATTATGCTGCTATAAACTGCGTGGTTTGTCCTGGGTGTGCACTGGTCCTTCCAGAGCCCAGAAGGTTTGAGAATAAGAGTTGTGGGTTTAAGCTCACCGGCGCGCGTGTGTCTTGGAGTTGTGCGCGCAGGAGTAAACAACATGTAGTGACTTGTTCAGTGCATGCTGGTTTCTTCCTGCGCACGTCACTCCAAAACAGGGCCCTCCAGTTTGTTTAAACTCCCACAGCAGTCTGTTCTCATTCTATACTAACTGCTCATCTATGCTATCTATCACATCCTGCAAACGTGTTACAGCTTTAATCCCCATTAAACTGTTTCCCCGCCCTAATTGGCTAAAAACTGATTAATCAAACAGAATCGCAAACAAACATCTTTCGCAAATGCCTAAGTAGAGACCGATCTCCGGATTGGGCGAGAGGGGTGCCATAAAACCCTTCCCCTCTCGTAACCTGGCTCCCGAACCCAGATATGGTTATGACGGACTGGTTCCTTAACTTTTTCAAATCAAACAGCGCGGCAAGTGCTTCGAAATACGGTTCCTTGGGTGTCGGACCTTCAAACCCAAGTGGCGACTCTGTATTTTTCGCAAGCGCTTGACGTCCAGCTTCAAAAGCGCTCCCGCGAACCGGCAGCATCTCTCCTTTCTCAAAAGGGTGGGGAACGGAATCCCTTCCCCGGAGGAGGGAAAGATCAGGGCAAAATCGCATTTGCCCACATCTATCTAAAAGAATCATCAGTCATTCTGAGATTGTGGTGCGAATTGAAAAATTTTAGAATTGTGAAAATTTTCTTGACTTTTGGGCTTGGCTTTCTTTTTTAGATGGATAAAATTCTCGTTCGCTTTTTTTTGAGCTTCGGTGCTAGCCATCATGGTTAACGTTGTTGTGAGGTGATTTGAAAAATCTTAAAGATCCAAAACTTCATATTTCTCAAACTTCGTTAAAGTAAGAATTTCTCGTTGCTTTTTATGTTGGTGGAGCTCGTACAACTCGTGATATAGTGAAGCAAAAAAAACTTGAATTGAAAACTCTCAATCTTTTTGAAAAGTGAATATTCTGAATTTTATTTCGGGGTGGTGGTAGTTTTGAAGTGTTGACGATGAGCTTTAAGACTGAAAATACTCTTAATCCAACCAAAATAGGAACAGTTCTGAACTTTTTAAAATGGTCAAATAGTCAACATGTGTTCTGTGCTGGTAGTTATTATGTCCCCGTGGAGAAGGCGATAGATTTTAATATTGCAATTATTTATGGTGAAGTTTAGTGTGTTAGGTGATGGTGAAATAAGGGTGGAAGTGGCGGTGGTGTAGTACTTGGGAGGTTGCGGTTGTGATAGTGTCTCAATTGATTGGGTGGAAATGAAGTAAAAATACAGTGATGAACTTATATCGATCGTGGTGCTTGCGATTGTACTGAAGGGATAAAAGGGCAGTTGTCAAATTTCGATACTGGTGGTAGCGTTGAACTCGAAATGGTTAAGTGACAGTGTTGGTGATGTAGACGATCAAATTCAGCTTCGTAAATGTACAAGTCTCGCCTTGGGCAAATCCTTATGAAGAAACGGTTTCTGACAATTTGATGATGTGCGGAAATCCCTATGAACTTTGTGAAACTCTTACGGAATTGATGAATACCTTATAATTAGGGATGTGAGACTTGAATGGAACTTAAAATGTGTAGATGGGTGCGGAAAGGTATTCGAGCCATTTTGACTCCGATGACCTTTGAGTCGACCTCCTTTTTACAAACTTTTCGTAATTTAAACTTATCATTTTCATTTTTATTTTAGTTACCTTCAAATACTTTGAAAATCTTATTTATGTTGTATAATTGGTCATGATCGATTAAACGTGGGAGATGTGCGAGCGTTTTACAAAAATGAATAATTTTTTTAACCCTCTGAGAGTAAAAATGGAGACGTCTTTTGAGGAATAAATATTTTTTTATCCAAACTACTTGGGTTGGAAACTGCATTGAACGAGCTTTCTAATGGTTTAAACCACTTGAAAAACGAAGTTCGGGAGTGTCCAGAGCAATCCCGCAAAGTTTGACTCGTTGTGCAGCTTGGAGGATGCACCAGGGCACATTGAAGTGCGCCGGGGCGCATGGACTTGCGCCTCTGGCGCAATGATGATGCAAAACGGGTCAAATTTTGTGGACTTGCCCCGAACACTCCCGAACTCCAATTTCCGTGTGATTTGAACCATAAGAATGCTTGTTCAATTTTCTTTGTAACCGAAGTATTTTGGATGCAAAAGAATTTGTACATTAAAAGACGTGATTATTTTATTCTAAGCGGTCCAAAAATAAGTCATTTCGGTAAAATGCTCGCATGTCACTCATTTTAAATCATATCGAGACCCATTATATATCAACAAATAGAGATTTTAAGGTACTAAAAGATAGTGAAATAAAACTATAAATTTTTGCATATAATAAATGGGTAGAAAGAATGCTACCGAATAAATAGTTGGAGCAACCAGGCAAAAGCACTTACTAAGTTTCACTAGGCACTCAAATACCATGTTTTTATGTATTTCTTTGTTGCTCAAGTGTTCTGGAGAGTACATAGCGCATCTACACTCCTTCGAAGTGTAGGTGAAATCAAGAACACAACAAAACATGAGAATGTTTCTAAAACGAGAACACCGAACATGATTTGAGGATATTCTCTATATTTTAATCCAACTCAACCACATTACAACACATCGAGAATATTCTATGCTCATGAATATAAAAACAAAAATTATGTTCACATGGTTAAGATTCATAACTACATCAAAATCACCACGTCGATCTAAAAGAATCATCAATCATTCAGATATTGTGGTGCGAAAAATTTTAGAATTGCGAAAACTCTCTTGACTTTTGGGCTTGGCTTTATTTTTTAGGTGGAGAAAATTCTTGTTCACTTTTTTTGGAGCTTCGGTGCTAGCCATCAAAGGTTAAGGTGGGTGTGAGGTGATTTGAAAAAATCTTAAAGATACAAAACTTCATATTTCTCAAACTTCATTAAAGTAAGAATTTCTCGATGCTTTTTATGTTGGTGGAGGTTGTACAAATCATGATATTGTGAAGCAAGAAAACTTGAATTGAAAACTCTCAGTCTTTTTGAATTGAGAATATTGTGAATTTTGTTTCGGGGCGGTTGTAGTTTTGAAGTGTTGACGATGAGCTTTAAGATTGAAAATACTCTAAATCCAACCAAAATAGGAACAGTTCTGAACTTTTTAAAATTGTCAAATAGTCAACATGTGTTCTATGCTGGTAGTTATTGTATCCCCGTAGTAAAGGCAGTAGATTTTAGTATTGCAATCATTTATGGTGAAGTTTAGTGTGTTGGGTGATGGTGAAATATGGGTCGAAGTGGTGGTGGTGTAGCACTTGAGGGGTTGTGGTGGTGATAGTGTCTCAATTGATTGGGTGGAAATGAAGTAAAAATACAGTGATGAACTTATATTGATCGAGGTGCTTGCGACTGTACTGAAGGGATAAAAGGGCAGTTGTTGAATTCCGATACTGGTGGTAGCGTTGTACTCGAAATGGTCAAGTGACAGCGTGGGTGGCGTAGACAATCAAATTCCGCTTCGCAAATGTACAAGTCTAGCCTTGGGCAAATCCTTATGATGAAACGGTTTCTAACAATTTGATGATGTCTGGAAATCCCTATGAACTTTGTGATACTCTTACGGAATTGACGGATACCTTATAATTAGGGATGTGAGACTTCAAAGGAACCTAAATGTGTAGATGGGCGCGGGAACGTATTTGAGCCTTTTTGACTCTGATAATCTTTGAGTTGACCTCCTTTTGACCAACTTTTCGTAATCTAAACTTATCATTTTCATTTTTTGTTGTAGTTACCTTTAAATAGTTTGAAAATCTTATTAATCGTTGTATAATTGGTCATGATCGATTAAAAATGGGAGACATGCGAGCATTTTACAAAAATGAATAGTTTTTTTAACCCACTGAGAGTGAAATGGTGACGTCTTTTGACGAACAAATATTTTTTGACTCAAACTTCTTGGGTTGGAATGTGCATTGAACGAACTTTCTAACGGTTCAAACCACGTGCAAAACGGAGTTCGGGAGCATTCGGAGCAAGCCCGCAAATTTTGACTCGTTGTGTAGCTTGGAGGATGCGCCCGGGCGCATTGAAGTGCGCCTGGGGCGCATAAACTTGCGCATGAGGCGCAATGATGCTACAAAACAGGTCAAACTTTGCGGATTTGCATAATTCTATGCGGTCAAGAAGCATGTAAAATACAAGAGCATCGTGCATAGTAACCACGCTTTCAAAACTCTGCGGCCAGAAGAAATTCCATGCGGCCAAGAGTAATTCTTTGTGGGTCTCTGCATGTAGTTTTTAGTAACTTTGCATGTTGAAGATGCTAAGTGTGTTAAATTGTATTTTTTTTTAAAAAAAATTATCAAGAAAATAAAAAATTTCCCTTGTAATTTTGATCTTGAAGCTCCCACTTCAAATGGGGAAGAAAATGGAATAGCTCGAACTCCAATTTGCACGTGATTTGAACTGTTAGAAAGCTTGTCCAATCTACTTTCTATCCCTAGTAGTTTGGATCAAAAATCATTTCCACATCAAAAGAAGTGGCTATTTTACCCTCAGTGGGTCAAAAAATTATGCAATATCTAAATAAAACGTGTCATTTCCAATCGGATCAATACGCATTATATATCAATAAATAATGTTTTAAAAGTACTAAAAGATGGTGGCATCAAACCATAAATTTTTTTGGGTTTCATTCATGAAAACTGATAAGAAACAAGACCACTATAAAAATCGTCGAAGCCAAGCGACCCTCTTTTGTGCAATATGCCTACTTGGGGCAGTGGCTGGGCACATCTTTGGTCGATATCTTTGGTCTCAAAGCTGTTTTTTTCAATATCTAATCGGGTGAAGCATAGCTTAAAGGTAAATGACAAGGCACCCTATTTACTCCCAAATCTTTTTCGAAGGTTTCCACACATCGAAACCATAGTCATTGACACTGATGCCCGCAAGGACATAGATGGACTAGTTGATCAAATTTCACTGTCTGATTTATTGAATTTCCAAGCCATAAAGTTTCGTTGGTGTTCGAGAAGAGATCCGCAAGATGCTTTTTAAGGCTCTGGCAACATTGAATAAGAATATAAAGAACAATCTAAAGGTATTGGATTGCTCTAGTGGCCTGATCTCTATGCAAGACAACGATTTGCTTTTGATAGCGGATTTGTTCCCATGTCAAAGCTTCTAACAGTATTTGCCAACACATGTCAAATGGTATTCTATCTCTACTAGTGTATCAGTTGCAGCAACGTCCCAACGCGATGAAAATAAGGTGGTAATAACAGAAGCTGCTATTTCTTCTAAACAAAAAACAAAAATTTGCAGAGGAACACAGTGCCGTCGGTGTAAAATAAAGAACAACGCTGTTGTAATGCACGATATGTATGGAACTGACTATAGTGGTAAGTTCAAAGTAAATAGATGCACAAAAGAGACTGTTTCATAGTGATTCAAACAAGACAATTGACCAGCAAGAACATAAAAAAGAAAAACAGACTGTTTCATAGTACTAAGATGTTGATGATGAAACTCTCGAGATCGAGGAGCACCCCTCTAAGCTCGACTCTTGTTATCTCTCACCCTCACCACAAGTCTCACCTTGGGTGAAGTACTAACATGTTGATGAAGAGGAGCACCCCTCTAAGCTAACTCCCTCTGGTTATCTCTCACCCTCACCACAAGTCTCGACTCCGATTTAAAAACAAAAGTCTCGCCTTGCGTGAGTCATGATGATGAAACAGTTTCTGATTATCTAATGGAGTGTGCACCTATGAACCTTATGGACAGTCTTATAGAATGAGCGATTACCCTAGAAGTAGGAATGTGTACATCGAACGAAACTTAGAATGTGTAAATGGGCGCCAAAACCTACTTTAGCCTTTGTGGCTCCAATGATTTCTGAATTGGTCTCCCTTCAAGCAACTTTTCATTAATACAATTTCATTAATTTAATTGCTCATTTCTATCATATTTTAATACAGTGAAAACCTTATTTTTTATATCATTTGTCTTAATCAAATTTAAAATGAGAATGATACAAGCGTTATTTTTCGACCAATTGAGGGTAAAATGATCATGTATTTTGATGGACAAAATATTTTCCATCGAAACCAATTCAGAAGGAAAATAGATTGGACAAGCTTTCTAACTGTTCAAATCATGCGCAATTGAAGTTCGAAAGTGTGCAATGTTCAGGATCCACCCGGGCCGCATTGACAAGTTCTCAAAGTTGGACTTCTTGTGCAATGTTCAAGATCCGCCCAGGCCACATTGAAATGCGCCTGGGGCGCTTTAATGCTGCATAAGTTGTCAAACTTTGCGGAATTGTCCGAGACACTTCCGAACTCCAATTTGCCCGTGGTTTGAACGGTTAGAAAGCTTATCCAATTTACATCAAGACCAATTGACGTACAACATAATTTTCATTGAAAGCTTGTCCACCTTTTCACTCCCATTAGATTTATATCCCTCAATCTTTCGCAGTTCCTCACCACCTCCATTACCCCCATATCTGTCACTTCATTGCAGAATCCAATATCCAAATATTGGAGATTTCGACACCTATGTCCTACCATTGCCATTCCTTTGTCATTAATTTGCATCCCACCAGCTTTCAAATCTTCAAATTCACTACAAAGTTGTCTGAATATCTCCCAAATTCACTACAAAGTTGTCTGCAATGTTCAAATTCATTGGCTAACGCGTTTCCAATTGCAAAAGAGGATGCGGAATGTTGTAATGACCACAATTCTAGAGAAAGAGAGGTCAAATTGCTCTCTTGATCGAGTTGAGGTTGCCTAGGTTTTAGTCGAGCTTGAGCTTGTTCACGAGCCTTAACGATGCATCGAATTGTGCATGGCCGCTACAAATTACTCTTGGCCACAACGAATTACTTTTGGCCACATCGAGTTGCACTTGGCTGCTATGAATTACTCTTGGCCGCTTCGAATTGGACTTGGCCACTTCAAATTGCACTTGGCCTCATTGAATTGTTGTTGGCCGCTTTGAATTGCACTTGGCCGCTACGAATTACTCTTGGCCACATCAAATTACTTTTGGCGGCATCGAACTATACTTGGCCGCGTTGAATTGCTGTTGGCCGCGTTAAATTGCACTTGGCCGCTACAAAGTACTCTTGGCCGCATCGAACTACAGTACTTGGCCACTTCGACTCTTGGCCGCTTTGAATTGCACTTGGCCGCATTGAATTGCTTTTGGCAGCATTAAATTGCATTTGGCCACTTCGAATTGCACTTGGCCACTACAAATTGCTCTTGGCCGCATCGAATTGCACTTGGCTCCAACAAATTCCTCTTGGCCGCTACGAATTGCTCTTGCCCGCATCGAATTCCTCTTGGCCGCTACGAATTACTAGTTTAGAGCTACATATAAAAATCTTGTTATGTACCAAATAAGTTCATCCATATTCAAAAAAAAAAAAATTAGATACATAAGTGTACATTACTTGTATAAGTTTACACTTGTGCAAGTTATAAAATTTTCACTATATTGATACAGATGTTTATCCATATTCAAGTTTATATATAGAAATCTCATGACATATTTATGGTTTAGGTTTGCGAGGTTAATCGAGGCGAATTAATACAGTTAGATTTATGCTTGCCTCATTCATAAAACGAGCATAAAATTGAAGCGATCATATTTGGTTCTTTAATAAAGGAATCAATTAAAACTCGAATGAGCTTCGACTGAATCGAGTCTCGAACAATTTACAAACGATTCGGTTCATTTCTTGTGTTGTGCCTGAGTTCATTGGGGCCCACATGAGTTTGAGGTCAACAAGTGAGTGAGAACCAACGGCCATAAAGTAGAACTACCCTCGTTAATCTTGGCAAAAAAACTCGTAAACATAAAATTCAGTTACTGGCTACCTTCATTAAATTTAAACCCTAAAACTCTTAAATTTCCATATCTCACATAACATATTTTCTATTTGGTACTCTAAAATTGGTGAAAATATCTATATAAAAGGCCGACATTGATCTCATATTTTGGGACATTTATTAAATTTACCCCTATATTTGTAATAATTTATGGAAAGACATATTTGTTCACAAGTCTATCAAGCCAATTACTCATATGCTCAAGCTTGGCTTAAATTCATAAACAAACAAGAAAATGTGATTGAGCTTGGCTTATATTTTTTTCAAATGAGTTTGAACAAGTTTTAACAGAGCTCAATGGAGGAAACAGATTCATGTAGCCGATCCCAAGTGATTGGGACGCAAGGCTCGGTTTGGTTTGGTTTGGTTTGATTTGAGTTTGAACAAGCCAAGCTCAAGCTTGGCTTGAGCTATTTGGTTCATTTAGCAACCCTAGTCAACGGCAACAACATGAGGCTTAGCCTCGGTTTATTCATCGAACAGCCTCTCTTCAAGCAAGATATTTTATTACATGCTAAAATAGTGGAGTAAGTATCTGTTCTTATGGTAGATATTTAATTAGATGCTAAAATAAGGCTCGGATCTTGTCCATTTGCTTTGGACAAATTCGGTTCATTTGGGCGCATCCAGGCCGTCCAAAAGTGTTTTGGACAGCCCAAATTTAAAGAGAGTTTTTTTTTTTTTTAATAAAAACACCCTTTTAAATCTGGGTCATCCAAAACACTTTCATATGGCCTAGATGCACCAAATAGACCGAACTACCCCCAAGCAAATGGACGGGATCCGCCCCGCTAAAATACTGGAGTAAGTATTTGTTATTTATATTTTGTTAACTTTATTTTAGAAAATGACATTAAATGTTGGAGAACATTCCATATTAATTGCACCTTAACTTGTGCCCTCAGCCTCCGGGGCACTTGTTAGCCGAACCATTTTTGAAATTCATTCAATTTTCAAACCAATCTTGAACAATTAATTAAGGTTAACTGTTAAGATCATTCGGTTCGTTTATTTACCCTAGAACTAAATTGCGTCTCCATAAAGTCTAACCTACTCTGTTTCCCCTTTTTTCCGTATCCTTTTTGTGATGAGGATCTGAACCCTTGTTGCATACAACAACTTATATAGCAGACACAGAAGAGACTCCAACATATACACCAAGACCAAACCCATCCAAAACTCCTCAACCCGAGAAATTTTTGGATGCAAAGAGAGTATTGCTGACATGGTACCCATGCAGCGCATCCGGGCCATCCAAAAATGCAACTGAACCGTCGGTTGCTGGGCTCGAATGCGCTGCATAGGTACCACGTGATACCCGATTTGCAACCAAAGTACGTTTCTCAATCAACCCAGAGTTTCTCAATCAACCCAGACCTACTCACTAGCCCACGCCAGACCCCACCCACACCAAACACACCCCACATGACTTGTAAAGACTCCACAATACTTCTTAAGTCCAAAAATAAAATCATCCGTAGAGTAAAGATGCCAACCATTTTTTTGTACCAACCCAGAAAGCTGCCCACCCAGTTTGGACTTGCTTTCTCGATCGAGCTGAGGTTGCCTATGTTTGAGTCGAGCTTGAACCTGTTCACGAGCCTTAAAGATGCATCAAATTGCACTTGACCACTACGAATTACTCTTGGCCGCATCGAATTACTTTTGGCCGTATCGAGTTGCATTTGGCTGCTTTGATTTACTCTTGGCCGCATCGAGTTGCACTTGGCCGCTATGAATTACTCTTGCCCGTATCGAGTTGCACTTGGCTACTATGAATTACTCTTGGCCGCATTGAGTTGCACTTGGCCGCTATAAATTACTCTTGCCCGCTTCGAATTGCACTTGACCGCTACAAATTGCACTTGGCCGAATCGAATTGGACTTGGCCGCTTCAAATTGCACTTGGCCGTTACAAATTGGACTTGGCCACTTCGAATTGCACTTGGCCGCATCGAACTGCTCTTGGCCGCATCGAACTGCTCTTGGCCGCTTTGAATTACACTTGGCCGCATCAAACTACTTTTGGCCGCATCGAACTGCACTTGGCCGCTTCAAATTGCACTTGGCTGCTTCAAATTGCACTTGGCCGAATCAAATTGCACTTGGCCGCATCGAATTCCTCTTGGCCGCTACGAATTACGAGTTTAGAGCTACATATAAAAATTTCGTTTCGTAAATAAGTTCATTCATATTCAAAATTATAAATAAAAAAAATAGATATATAAGTGTACATTACTTGTATAAGTTTACATTTCAAGTTTTTCTTTTAATGTTATCGCTTGTCAACAATGCTTAAATATAACTTTTAAAACTGGAATATGAGTTTGGGCGGCATCTTCACTAATTGTCAATTGATTTTGAGTTGGATGATTTGACATGGTATTAGAGGTAGGGTTTTTTTTTTCGAACAGCAAGAAGAGGATTTTATGAACCTTTCAAATAGTATGAGGATTAAAGGGATTGCAAGCATGATGGCATCACAATGAGAAAGAAGCATCCCAACAACGTTGACACCTAACCACTCGACAATCATGTGCCACTCCAAACCCAAAGCTAAACATGGGCCACATGGCAAGATACCAACCCAAAAAGATAAACATATGAAAATAATCCTCATCAGGACTGGCCACAATGAGTTTACATGAACAAAAGACTAAGCTCAGTAGTACATTTGTAAGCAAGGCTATGACAATCTTCTCACCACCTCATGATAATAGCAAATCTAATGATCACTGACACAAAAGACACTAACATAGACAACAGAAACGTGCTAGAGAGGGAGAGATGGATTGCTTCGATTCTAGTTGCTATGCAAACGAACCGAGCTGCCCGGCACATTAGGGCTCGGGGTTAGCTCAGCTCGATTCCTTTAGTAATTTAGCCGAGGTCAACCTTTAGTTTTAGGATCGTGTGCTAAACCAGCCAAGCTCCACATACACTCTGAAGCACGGCTCGGCTCGGCTTGAAAAAAACCTGCCTAGCCATTTCTATTGACGTCAAAGCTCAGCGCAAGTTCGAGCTTAGTGCGTTTGTGGCTTGTTGGATAAGCAACCAGCCCGAAGCGTCCAACACTACAAGAAGTTCGTCGACACTATGCCACCAACCACAAGGACATAGACGGACTCCTTGATCAGATTTCACGGTCTGGTGCATTGAATCTCCAAGCCATAAAGTTTCGTTCACGTTTGGCAAAACCTCCGCGAGATGGTTTGAAGGCACTGGCGTTGAATAAGAATATAAAGAACAATCTGACGGTATTGGATTGCTCTCGACTGATCCTTATGCAAGACAGCGATTTGGTCTTGATAGCGGATCTTTTTCCACGGCTAGAGGAACTCAAGATTAGGGCGTACAAGAAAATAACCAATGATGATGTTACGGCAGGTATAACAGATGATGGTGTTGATGCATTGGCGTCGAAGCTTAAGGATTTGAAGGAGTTTGTGTTTACAGGTAATGCATGTTTCATTACAGATCAATCACTTATTTCTCTATCCACATATTGTGTGAAACTGAAGACAATTAGTCTTGACATAAGCAGAAGCGGTCGACATTATGTGACTGGAGAAGGAATTGATTTTGTGATGCGGCATAGCCCCAATTTGACCTCTCTCTCGCTAAATTTGTGGTCGTTACAACCTTCCGCATCCTCTTTCAAGATTGAAAAAGCATACGCCATTGCCAAAAATCTGCATTCTCTCACCATGAGTCAACAACTCTTTTCGGAGAAGCATATACGTTTGGTCGCGAAAGCATGTCCTCCATTAAAGAAGCTCAGGCTCTTTGGTTCTGGGGGTCAGTATTTTGAAATACATGGTGCATTAAAATTGCTTTTGGAGGCATGTCAGTTGACATTGGAAGAACTAACCCTAGGAAGTTGGTCCCTCACAAACACAGGTATAAGCGATTTGGCTCAACATCTCTCTAATCTTACTTTCATAGATCTTCATGAATGTTCTGGGTTGACTAGTGCCACCTTTTACACCCTCATGAAAAGTTGTCCTTTACTTGAAACACTTAAGATGGCAAATATGAAAGGACAAGAGATGGATCTTTTCTTCCCGGACTTTTTACATAAAAACTACCATATGCGACACCTTGATATCTCCGGAAATTGGCGGTTGACTAATATGATGCTCAAGAACTTTGGGCAAGTTTGTCCGAATTTACAATTCCTCGATGTTAGTAATTGTATGAGCCTCACCGATTTCGGCATCGGAAAAGTTTTGAGGGTATGCCCTACCATAACACAACTGAATATGAATCATCTTAAGGTTTCAGGTGTTTTCGGGAGTTATATTTTTGACCACTTTACTATAAATTTGAAGACTATGAAAGCTCGTTGCTCACATATTGATGACAGTGGAATGGCAATGATTGGAAAAAGATGTCGAAATCTCCAACATTTGGACATCGGATTCTGCGAAAAAGTGACAGATAAAGGGGTAATGGAGGTGGTGGGGAACTGTGAAAGACTGAGGTATATAACTCTAATTGGGTGTGAAAAAGTGAGCACCGATATTTTACCTCAGATGGTGTCATCAAGGCCCACCCTTAGGAACATTGATCCTCCAGGTTATGATCTCAGTGAACACATGACAAAGAAACTCTTGTCCTTCGGCTGCCGGCTTAGCGCAACTCCTGATTAGTTGTCATTCTAATTTTACTTTGAATACATATGCTCTGTCGTCAATTGTTTTGTTTGAACCACTCTAAAACACTGATATGGAATCCTTTTTCTGCTTTCCATTTAGTTTGAAACTGTGCTTTCCTTATCTTTTCTTTCCTTTGGTTTGTTTGTTTGCAAGAAATATGCAGTTTTTGTATTACCATTTTTATAACTTCGGGACGTTGCTGCAACTAATGCTTCTACAGTGGAGATAATACCATGCTGACATGTATAGGCAATTTTGTTAGAAGGTAGAGAATTAGTGGGCTAACAACCAAAAGGAGTTCGACGTCTTTCTATATACTCAACCCTGGACCTCTCCCTTAGAAGCCGAGGAGTACATGCAACCGGAGAGAGTACTAAGAGCCACATCTGTACAAGGGACACATTAGTAGTTACTGATTAGTTCTGACGAGAATCTCAAATTACCATGACTCCAGTATGGAAGCTTGCTAGTTGCACAAAATTCGAACAAGACTTTTCGAAGGGAACTGTTTTAGATATCATACAATCTGCACAAAAGGAAGGCAAAATCCATTGCATTGCTCACGAAACAAATCTACTTTGTCATGGAGTAAATGTGTTTGGTTAGGATTAGTAGTCACTGATCTATTGTGTTTGGTTAGGATTTGGGAATTAAAGCAACCAGAATAATGGGAAATAAGAACAAGCAATCACAAGTCACAACCCTATATATGCCAATGCGAAGATCAATTAACTGTTTTTCAAACACGGGACAACAAAATAATTAACGCAATACCAGGCATTCTTTGCCTTCCTGGTCTCTGATGTTGTGTTAGCGGAGGTAGTGGAAGCCATGGGGTTCAAGGGAGCAGTCGAAAGGGTAAAAGAGGATGGGGGAATGCGATATGTGCTGGAAGGAGATGCAAAGAATGTTGTTCAGATGCTTCAGGGGGTGAAAACTTCAAGTGCCCGTTTGGCGGTGATCATAACAGACATGTTGCGTTTACTTGATTCTTTTATTTCTGTTTCGTTTACTTTTGTTCCTCGAGAATGTAATAGCCAAATATGCCCTTTCTAGACTGGATTTGTAGAGAAGCTCTCTTTGATGTTTCTTCTTTGCAGTAATCAATAAGAGCAAAGGCTATCGATTGGGGAAAAAAAAAACATTACCAGGCATTCTTTTATATCTCAAGGTGTCCGAGCCCTCAACTAATCTTAGCTGATTCTGATAAGAATCTCAATTTGCCATGGCTCCAATGTGAAGATCAATAAGTAACGCAATAAATTGCATGCTCAAATTCGCCTAAACTTGTCAAACCAAATTGACCAAACAACACTCGCAAACGGTTGGTGGATGGAGAAAACAACAATCCGTCGCGAGTGGATCGGATTGGAAACCGAGCTGGTCCGCCCAAAACCGATCCACGGGAGCATCACTATAATTGGGCGCACCATCTATCCCAATATTTGGTGGTCTCTAATTAATTGGGAGAGGGTTTCATTTCTTAACTCTTAATAGTTCCGCTCGAGTTCGTGTTCGCTTGTTAAAAGCTTGGTTAATTGGATGGTTGCCTGAACATGTTTTCAAAACTTACTCATTCGGGACACAAAATCGAACACACTAGTGCTCAACTTGTTCGACTTTTGTTCAAAACTAATTTTTGAGATCAGTTTGTTTTATAAAATGAATAAGTTAGAACATATTTTTAAACTTCTCGTTATATTTCAAACAAATCCTGAACAATTGAGACTCACCCCCCAAAACAAAAAATCTTGAACAATTGAGGTTAACAAAAAAAGCTAGGGTACACTACCTTTTTACACTTGTCCCATTCTAGATTCTCAAATAAGTATTTAAAAAATAAGGACATATTTTCAAACTTAAAAATAATAGGCTTACGAAAATAATTTTTTTAATTTTTTTTTTTTGCAGGGTTTGATAGATCTCATCGAATTCTATCAAACAATATCCATAATGCATATTTTTTTTATTTTAGTAAGCCTAATATTTTTTAAGCTTGAAAATTGGAAATAAGTACTTTTTTTTTAAGGAGAGAAAGCGGAACGGGCCCACACTATATCTTAAGTGGGGCCCTCTTTGGGTCCCACAAAAATCTTAAAAAATGCCCATAAATTTTAAAATATTATTTTAAGGGGTCTTGTAAAAAATAAGCTCCAACACATATCGGTAAATATTACTTCTGGATTCGTAGGGGTGAAACTACTCAACTGTGCAGTTTTGCCCCTACAAATGCAGAAATAATTAATACTTACCACCGATATCCGTTGGAGCTGATTTTTTACAAGGTCGCTATCAAACAATATTTTAAAATTTATGATTATTTTTCTGAATTTTTTTGGACCCATATTGGGCCGCACATAAAATATAAAGTGACGTATAGTGTAACTATGTAGTGTATGTTTGGGTGTACGTTCTTGGGTGGCGTTTTTGCCATTCCTCTTCATTCCTTTGTCCTACTTTGTTTAGGTTTTCTGCCGTATCCTTTTGTAACGAGGATTTGAACCCTTGTTGCATACAACAACTTAAACATGCGTCAATTCAACATCAATACTCCTATATATTATGAACAAAGAGAAAGAAATTTAATCTGTTTTTCTTTTTTTCCTTCTCAAACTCGTCAACGATGAAGAAACGAGGAGGACATGGTTACTTCCCAGATGATTGCTGGGAACTTATATTCCAAAAACTTAGAGAAGATGATGAGCGTGACTTGGATTCGATATCATTGGTCTCAAAGCGGTTCCTTTCGATATCTAATCGAATGAAGCTTAGCTTGAATGTAAACGACGAGACAATCCCCCTACTCCCAAATCTTCTTCAAAGATTTCGACACATCGAAACCATAGTCATCAAGACCCATGTCCGCAAGGAGATAGATGGATTTGTTGATGGTCAGATTGCACGGTCAAACATAGATGGACTTCTTGATGATCAGATTGCATGGTCGGACATAGATGAACTTGTTGATGATCAGATTGCTCAGTCGGACATAGATGGACTTCTCGATGATCAGATTGCATGGTCGGACATAGATGGACTTGTTGATGATCCGATTGCACAGTCGGACATAGATGGACTTGTTGATGATGAACTTGTTGATGATCAGATTGCACAGTTGGACATAGATGGACTCGTTGATGATCAGATTGCACGGTCGGACATAGATGGATTTGTTGATGATCAGATTGCACGGTCGAACATAGATGGACTTGTTGATGATCAGATTGCACGGTCAGACATAGATGGACTTGTTGATGATCATATTGCACGGTCCGGATTATTGAATCTACGAGCAATAAAGTTTTGGTGTTCGACAGAACCTCCGCGAGATGGTTTTAGAGCACTGGCGTTGCATAGGAATGTAAAGAACAATCTGAAGGTATTGGATTGCTCTAGACTAATCTCAATGCAAGACAGCGATTTGGTTTTGATCGCGGATTGTTTCCCACGGCTAGAGGAACTCAGGATTTGTGCGGATTTCGATATGCACAATGGGGAGGTTGCAGCACGTATAACAGATGATGGTGTTGAGGCACTGGCATCAAAGCTTAAGGAATTGAAGAAGATTGTGATTAAAGGTATACCTTGTTTCATTACTGACAAATCGCTCATTTCTCTATCCACAAATTGTGTGAATTTGAGTAGACTTAGTCTTGTCATAAATCTGCCTCTCACGAGTCAAGAACTTATTTCCGACAAGCGTATTATTTGTCTAGTCGCAAAAGCACGTCCTCCATTGAAGAAGGTCAAGTTGGTTGGTTTGGGGGGCCAGTACCCTAAAACTCATGGGGCAGTAAAATTGTTTTTTCAGACATGTCAGTTGACACTGAAAGAGCTAACCCTAAGATGGTGGCCCCTCACACATATAAGTGATTTTGCTCGGTATCTCTCTAATCTAACTTCTATAGATCTTGATGGATGTTTTGGGTTGACGGGTGACACCTTTTACATTCTCATGAAAAGTTGTCCTTTAGTTGAAGTACTTACAATGGCACATACCACAAGACAAGAGATGGATACTTTTTCTGAGGATTACTTACATAAAAATTATAGTATGCGACACCTCAATATCTCCAAGAATATGTGGTTGACTGATACAACGCTCGAGAACTATGGGCAAGTTTGCCCGAATTTACAATTTCTCTCCGTAAATGGTTGTCCGCGCCTCACCGATCTTGGCATTGGAGAAGTTTTGAAGAGATGCCCTGCAATAACACAATTGAATATTGATGATCTTACTCAGGTTTCAAATATTTTGAGGAGATATTCTGACAACTCTGTAGTGAATTTGAAGACTTTGAATGCTCGTGGGACAAGCATTAACGACGAAGGATTGGCAATGATTGGAAATAGGTGTCGAAATCTCCAATATTTGGACATTGGATTATGTGAAGAAGTGACAGATAAAGGGGTGATGGAGGTGGTGACGAATTGTCAAAGACTGAGGGATATAAATCTAATTGGGTGTGAAAAATTGAGCACCTACTCCTATATTTTACCGCGTGGTGTTTTCAATGCCCCTCCCATAGGAACATCTAGCCACCAAGTTGGGCAACCTCTCCGCTCCGGGCAGCCTTTTCTTTCTTCACCAATTGATTTTGAGTTTGATGAAATTTTAACATGGTAACGGAGGTAAGCTTCCAGAGGGTGGAACGCTTTTGGATAAGGCTCATTTGATTGATTGTACTGTTGTTTGTGCCTAAGCACACATTGTTCTGTTATGATTGCTATGTTATAGATCATTTATTTACCTCTCCACGTCTGGGTCAGAGGCAGCAAGTGTGAGGATTGGTAGAACTTATCCCACATTAACTAGATATAACCTCTAAAACTAGTACATGAGCCTGGGCGACGTATTCATTGATTCCCAATTAATTTTGAGTTGGGTAACATTTGACAGTCTGCAAGGAATTGTTTTCTGTTTTCCATTCTGTTCCTTCTCTTTTCTATTTTGTTTTTTGTTTGCAAGAAATATTCGTAGTTTTTGTTCCATCTTTATCAACTGTGCTGCCTATTTCTCAACTATATTGGGTAGCCATCAAAAGACTTTGCCTATAGAGTGAACCCTCCGGATGGCATGAATTTATCAGGAATCAAAGAGAGTTCGTAGACGCAGAAATTCCTCCATTACAAAAAGAAACAGTTGTCCTCGTGAAGTACCCGAATTTGGGAAACCACGTATATCTTGTCTTGTTTTTTATTGTGTGTTCGTTGTTTGGTTTTGATCTTTGGCGTCACTGCTGCAACTTATACTTCAGGTAGAGATAACACAATGCGACATGTATAGGCACATTATCTGAGTCTTTGGCATATAGCTAAGTTTTATGTGTCTGTACAAGCGTACAGGATGTCACAGCTAGTTGTATATGTACAGGGTGGGAGTCATAGCTTACTGATTTTGTAAAAAACAACCTCAAGTACTCTGCCACTTGTTCGACTAGAGTTCTTTTGTGTGGGCAAGAATCATATCGCAAGATCGTCGACAACAATGCCTGAAGCTAAAGCATGCCTGGAGGCTTAACAGTGGTCTCTCCTATCCTCATTGCATAGCATTTTTACAACTACGGATAGTTGTATCTCGATGAAAGGCCTCGGGGATAGTGACTGTGTTGATTTTTTTCCTTGGAGTTACTTATCCAAGATATGTTAGTATAATACACTAGTACAGTAGTAGTGGTTTGTGTAGGGTGCAAACTGTTAAGACTGATCACTGCATAGTTAAAGGCTCCACAGCCTGTATAGAGCTGTCTTAAGAAAGCCTGCGACTGGAATGCATATTACATTAGAGCTGGTTCATGTTCTAGTTCTAATCTGATTCTCCGGAAGAGAGAGTATGATTGCTTGGATTCAATATCGCTCCCATGTACCAGTCAACCTGGCTACTAGGCTAAGCAAGTTCACCTTAAAAGAGATTCGTCGCCCTTCCACCCCTTTCCTAGAGGGCAAAAAAGCCTCTAACTAGGCTTATGTTTTTTGCGGTAAACCTGTGCGCCCTCTTTTGTTTAGTTCATCTCAAATAGTCATCTATTACTAACCCATTGACACCCTGACTTCGGGCTCTAATTAATGTCGATGTAACTCACGAATGCAAGTTGCGTGCGCCCAAGCCGCTATGCTTCTATGTGCGTGAGTGTCTCTGTGTGTGTGAGCAAAAACAAGAGTAACACAACCTGTACACAAAAAACAAAAGAGAGTTAAGACTTTGGGAGAACATGGACTCGGGTTTGCCTCCATTCAGAAAAACCATCTGAAAACAGTTGTTTCGCAAAATGTCAGCCTACCCGGTCCATGAAAATTAACATTAATTTTGTAGGGCCTGCCAAAGAAAGACAAGCAACACTATATGATTGAGCAAGGTTGTCATAGATACCGGAACTGGCCATTACTCAAGTAAACGTATAGCTAATTTTCACTTGTAAGTTCTGTTACAAGTTGTTTGATAGAAAGTTTGTCCTTCATACATACATATGTACAAGGTCAGAGTGCCAAACAGTAAGTTTCAAGTGTGAGCTTCTTAGAATTTGCAAAAACACCTGTTACTGCAGCATTTGAATTATACCTTCCTTGTACTCGACATTTTTTTTTGTAAGTCTGTTTTACAGAACCAGTAATTACTAATCTGTAACTAGTGAATACGTATAGAACTCAATTGTATGTCAGAGCTTCTAACAATTTTTGCCAACACGCATCGAATGGTATTCAATCTCTACTAGTGTATTAGTTGCAGCAACGTCCCAACGCGATGAAAATAAGGCGGTAATAACAGAAACTGCTATTTCTTCCAAACAGAAAACAAAAAATTTGCAGAGGGACACAGTGCCATCTGTCTGAAATAAAGAACAGAGGAGCACCCCTCCGAGCTCGACTCCCTTTAGTTATCTCTCACCCTCATCACAAGTCTCACCTTGGGTGAATCCCGACGATGAAAATTGTTTCAGATTATTTAATGAAGTTGGAGAGCCCTATATTCATAGGTGGACATTCTTACAGAATGAATGAGTACCCTTGAATTAGGGAGGTGTGCATCGAATGGAACTTAAAATGTGTAAATGGGTGCCAAAATGTACTTTAGCCTTTGTCACTCCGATGGCCTTTGAATCGATCTCCCTTTGACCAACTTTTCATAAATAAAACTTTAATATTTTAATTGTTCGTTTCCATCATCTTTTAATACAGCAAAAACCTCACTTATCATTATATAATTTATATTAATCCGATTTAAAATGAGAGCGATACAAGTATTTTACTTAATAATTTAATTTTTGACCAGTTGAGAGTAAAATGGTCATGTATCTTGATGTACAAAATACTTTTCATCGAAACCAATTCGGTAAGAAAGTAGATTGGACAAGCTTTCTAACGGTTCAAACCACGCGCAAATTAGAGTTCAGGAGTGTCTGGGGCAATTTCGCAAAGTTGGACTTGTTGTGCAATATTTAGGATGCGCCCGGGGCACATTCATATGCGCCTGGGCGCATAGGATTCCACCTGGGGCGCATTTAGATGCGCCTGGGCGCATAGGATTCCTCCAGTTCTTGAGTCCTCTGGTTGTCCTGCATACTACGTCGAGGTTTGATTGGGGAGGTACTACTGGCTAAGAATACATTGTTATTTATAGGCCTCATTGGACCCTTCTAATCGGGTGAAGCGTACGACACACTCTCTTTACTCTCAAATCTTTTTGGAAGGTTTCCACACATCGAAACCATAGTCATCGACACTGATGCCCGCAACGCGAGGACATAAATGGACTAGTCAATCAGATTTCGCTGTCTGGTTTATTGAATCTCCAGGCAATAAAGTTTTGTTGGTGTTTGAAAAACATCCGCGAGATCATTTTAAGGCACTGGTGTTGAATAAGGATATAAAGAACAATCCGAAGGTATTGGATTGCTCTGGACTAATCTCTATGCAAGGCAACGATTTGCTTTTGATAGCGGATTTGTTCCCATGTCAGAGATTCTAACAATTTTTGCCGACACGCTTTGAACGGTTATTCTATCTCTTCTAGTGAATCAGTTGCAGCAATGTCACAAGGCGATGAAAATTGGGAGTAGGTGGTAATAACAGAAGCTGCTATTTCTTCCAAACAGAAAACAAAAAATTTGCAGAGGAACACTGTGCCGTCGGAGTGAAATAAAGAACAGCGCTGTTGGAATGCATGATATGTATGGAGCTGACTGTAGTGGTGAGTTCAAAGTAAATAGATACTCAAAAAACACTCTTTCATAGTGATTCAAACAAGACAATTGACCAGCAAGAACATAAAAAAGAAAAACAGGTAAACAATGGAAGAACTAGAAGTTCATGAGGGTAATAAAACAAAGTTTTCTTGGAGATCACAAGCATATGAATTCAACGTAAATTAGGATGACAACAAAGCAGAGTCATGGACATAAGCGAAGCTGGCACCCGAAGGACAATTCTGTGTCAACCATCTATTCACTCATATCAAACCAGCTCCGTCTGTTCAACTTTCCATAGCGAGAGTCTTGAACACTCCATCTGTGGTAAAACATTGGTGCTCAATTTTTTACACCCGATTAGATTTATATCCCTCAGTCTTGAGCAGTTCCTCACCACCTCCATTACCCCTTTTTCCGTCACTTCGTGGCAGTATCCAATGTCCAAATATTGGAGATTTTGACACCCATTTCCAATCATTGCCATTCCTTTGTCATTGATTTGCGTCCCCCAAGCATTTAAAGTCTTCAAATTCACTACAGAGTGGTCAGAATGTCTCCCAAAAATATCTGAAACCTCAAGACAATGAATATTCAGTTGTCTTATTACAGGGCATCCCCTCAAAACTTCTCCAATGCCAAAATTGGTGAGTTGCCGGCAACGACTTACGCCGAGGAATTGTAGATTCGGACAAACCTGCACAAAGTTTTTGAGCGTTGTATCATTCATCCACATATTGTCGGAGATATCAAGATGTCGCAGTCGGTAGTTTTTATGTAAGTGATCTGGAGAAAAACTATCTATCTCTTGTCCCCCCGAATCTGTCATAATAAGTATTTCAAGTAAAGGGCAACTTTTTGTGAGGGTGTAAAAGGTGGCACTAGTCAACCCAAAAGCTCCATCAAGATCTATAGAAGTTAGATTAGATAAATACTAAGCCAAATCGCTTATACCCGTGTTTGAGAGGGCCCAACTTCTGAGGGTTAGCTCTTCCAACGTCAATTCACATGCCTGCAAAAGAAATTTTAATCCCCCATGAATTTCCGGATACTTGCGACCGAAGCCAACAAGTTTGAGCTTTCTTAATGGAGGACGTGCTTTGACAACTAAACAAATATGCTTGTCCGAAATGAGTTCTTGAGTCATGGTGAGAGAGTGCAGATTTTTGGCATTGGCTAATGCGTTTTCAATTGCAAAAGAGAATGCAGAATGTTGTAATGACCACAATTTTAGCGAGAGAGAGGTCAAATTGGAACTATGCTGCACCACAAAATCAATGCCATCTTCAGTCACATAATGTGGACCTCTACTGGATATGTAAAGACTAATTTTCCTCAGTTTCACACAATTTGTGGATAAAGAAATGAGTGATTTGTCAGTAATGAAACAAGCACCACATTTAAACACAATCTTCTTCAACTCCTTAAGCTTTGATGCCAACGCATCAACACCATCATCTGTTATTCGTGCCCCAACATCATTGGATTTATCAGTACCTGTTCTAAGCCTGAGTTCTTCTAACCGTGGGAACAAATCAGCTATCAAAACCAAATCCTTGTCTTGCATAGAGCACAGTCCAGAGCAATCCAATACCTTCAAATAGTTCTTTATCTTCTTATTCAACGCAAGTGCCCTAAAACCATCTCGCGGAGGTTCTGTGGAACACCATAACTGAAACCTTACGGCTTGGAGATTCAATACTCCAGACCGTGCAATCTGATTAATGAGTCCATCTATGTCTTTGTTGATGTCAGAACCGATGACTATGCTTTTGATGTGTGGAAATCTTGTAAGAAGACTCGGGAGTAGATGGCGTGTCTTGGCTTTTACGTTCAAACTATGCTTCACCCGGTTAGATATTGAAAGGAACCGCTTTGAGACCAAAGATATCGAATCCAAGTCAAGCTCGTCATCTTCTCTAAGTTTTTGGAATATAAGTTCCCAGCAATCATCTGGGAAGTAACCATTCATTATTCATGAGTTTGAGAAAGGAAAAAAGAGATCGAATAAATTTCTTCTTGTTTTCCTCAGTTCCCAGCAATCAAAAATAAGAGTGGAAGCAGAGAAAACGTACATATTTAAATAGGTTTGTACTATGGAAACCAAAACCTGTTAGGAAAAGGATTACTTGCAAAAAGAAGAGTGGAAGCGAACTTTCCTTGGGGAAAAAGGATTTGAACTTCTGGTTAATAAGGAAACTCAATGTTTCCCAAAACAAATAAGCAAGTGAATCAACTCGATTTAAAAGTAGGATTAAATTATGTGGGTCTCTATAAAGTCTAACCTATTAGTATGCCCTTTTTTGAAGATTCCTTTTTTTATGTACTTCGTTTCCTATTTTTTTTCTCAATCCTTTTTTAAACAGGATTTGAATCCTTGTTGCCTACTTGTACTTATAGATGCGTTAATACATCATCGATATGACCATTATAAATATAAAAAATTGGTTTAGAGTCCACTATAGAGAACTTGTAACCCAGTTAGTCCATTTTTTGTAACCTCTCTAGTCCACTAATATAGTTTAGTAAGGCCTTAAGTCCATTTCTTAAAAAAAAAATTTAAATCAAGACAAAAATGCCCTCCTATGGAGAGAAACCCTAGAAAAAACAAATCTGTAGCAAGCCTCCTCTCTCTCTCTCGTTCCACATTTTCGCACATTGATGCTTCTACCAAAACTTCATTGAATTCTCCCGATCAAATGAAGAACATCAAAAAGAAAAAGAAAACTACCACCGTCTCTTTTCTCCATCTCATCTTTGTATAATTTCTCTTTTTTTGCCTCTCTCTGAAAATGGAATTTATGCCCTTGAGAGAACTTATGCCCCTGAGATCTCTTCCGATAGTGTACTGATTCCGTCCGACCGACAAAGAACTCATCAATCACTTATTTTTCTATCCACAAATTGTGTGAAACAGAGGAGAATTAGTCTTTCATCAAGCAGTAACGGTACTGGTCAACATCACTTGACTGGAGACGGAATTGGTTTTGTGACGCGGCATACTCCCAATTTGACCTCTCTCTCGCTAAAATTGTGGTCGCCAGAACATTCTGCAATCTCTTGTTCAATGGAAAGCGTGTTCACCGATGCCAAAAAACTGCATTCTCTCACAATGAGTCGAGATCTCCTTTCGGACGACAAACATATTTGTTTCGTCGCAAAAGCACGTCCTCCGTTAAAGAAGCTCAAGCTCGTTGGCTTCAGGGGCCGGTATTGTGAAATCCATAGTGCATTAAAAATGCTTTTGTAAGCATGTTAGTTGACACTGGAAGAGCTAACCCTAATAGGGTGGCCACTCACAGACACAGTTATAAGTGATTTGGCACTGTATCTCTCTAATCTAACTTCTATATATTTTTATGGACCATTTTGGCTGACTAGTGTCACCTTTTACACACTCACAAAAAGTTGTCCATTACTTGAAATTCTTCAAATGACACATATGGGAGGACAAGAGATGGATCTTTCTTTTCCGGAACATAAAAACTATCGACTGCGACATCTTGATATCTCCGAGAATATCTAGGTGAATGATACAACGCTTGAAAGCTTTGGGCAGGTTTGCCCAAATCTACAAATCCTCGATGTAAGTTGTACGCGCCTCACCAATTCTTGCATTGGAGAAGTTTTAAGGAGATGCCCTGCCATAACACAACTGAATATCTACGGTCTTAATATTTCAGATGTTTTTGGGAGCTATTCGGACCACTCTGTATTGAATTTGAAGACTTTGGAAGCTCAAGACACACAATTTGATGGCGAAGGAATGGCAATGATTGGAAATAGGTGTCGAAATCTCCAATATTTGGACATTGGAAACTGCAAAAAAGTGACAGATAAAGGGGTAATGGAGGTAGTGAGGAGCTGCGAAAGATTGAGGGATATCCTTATGGGTGGGTGTGAAAAAGTGAGCGCCTCTGTTGTGCTTCAGATGGTGTCAGCAAGGCCCTCCCTTAGGAACATTGAGCCACCATATTTTGATGATCTCAGTGAACAGATGATAAACAAAGTCTTGTCCTTCGGATGCAGGCTTAACGCAATTCGGCTCCGGTTGTCATCCTAATTTACTTTGAAATCATTTGCTAGTTATCACGAACAAAATTTTGTTTTACTGTAGTTATGACCTTATAGTTCTTCCATTATTTCTGTTTTTCGTTTTCAATATTATAGCTTGTGACCTCACATTGGTTAATTATAACGGCCAAAAATAGTATTATATATGGACAGTCTCTCCATTGTGGGTGGTTTCTTCGCTAATTTTCAATTGGATTTGAGTTTGATAGTTTAACATGGTATCAGAAGTAGGCTGTTCAAGGCTTTAGAGAAGACTGCTTGATTGATTGTCCTGTTGTTTCTGTCTTAAATGCGCCTTGTTTTGTTGAGTTTCTATGTTAAGGATCTTTTGTTTACCCATCTGATTTCAGTTCCACGTGTGGGGAAATGTTAGACCTTATCTCACATTAGTTAATTAGAGCTCTCCGCAAACATCTTTGCTCAACCCTATGATGTTTAAGGCTTGGTCTGGTGTGGAGATGAAACAGGGCTCATTTCTCTGCCTATAAAGTGAGCCCACTGGATTGCATCCATGAATTGGAAAATAGAGACAGTTCATAAACTGAAAGATTGAGACTACTGATAGATTTTTGTACTTCCTACGTTAAAAATAAGAACTGTTGTCCTTGGGAAAGTACCAGAATTTAGGGAACCACAGAAATCTTGTCATCTGTTTGATTGTGTGCGTGTGTTCGTTGTTTCGGTTCGATCTTTGGTGGAACAGCTGCCATATTTGGACGCTAGTGCTTGCCGCCTGCCCGTGCCCACGGCACTACCCACCCCAGTCCGTGCTTACAGCACTACACACCCCGATTGGAATTGAAATACACTTTGAAACTTGATAGTGGCTCAAAACATTATTTCAATTTTTAGGTAGCTACAAATCTCTTTTTTTTTTTTTTTTATTGATATGAAGTAAGTGAATACGCAAACAGTGTAGTGAAAAAATTAGCAACTCACGAAATTTTGCAAAATGCCGTTCAGAAAGGGGGAAAAACCCCACAAAGTCTCTACCGCTCTACGAAATAGAATTGAGCATTTAACAAATACATGGTGGGCAACAGAAAATACCTCTCCAGATTCTGGAGGAAAGTGTATACAAAATAGAAGAGAGCATTTTAACAAACACATGGTGGGCAACAAAAATTATCTCGATTTGATTTCTCCCAAGGGGTTTGACTGTCAAGGAGGAGTGGACGGTGGACGGTCCCATTGCTCGGCAATCCAAGGGGGGAACCCCTTCCCCGAAGACAGTCAACCCATAGGGGAGGAAAGGTCTCGTAGAAAGGAAGCCAGGAGAATAGGCCGCCCCCCCCCCCCCCCCCCCCCCCCCCCCCCCCCCCCTCTTTTGCTTTCACACACAAACAGTTGTGAAATTTGAATTCCAATTCTTTTTTCCTCTTAGAGAACAAATGGCATTTATGTAAAATGATGGACAAATGTGGATACTTTCATAAAATGTGAAAAAATGCATCTCAACCATTGCATCAAAATAAATCTGAGCTATTGCAACAACTTGTCCTCACACCCTTTTGTTTTATAATAGAGACTAGTGCTTGATCAGGCATACGGCACTACGCACCCCGGTTGGAATTGCCCGTACCTATGGCACTTGCTAGCTAGTGGCTCAAACACTAAATCAATTCATTAGTGACATGAAAGAAAATTACCCATGCTTACGACACTCCTCCAACTAAACTTTTAAGCTAGTTACAAAAAACTATCAATTTGCTTATGGAATTCCAGTAAATATCAAGTAAAAAAGTCAAAATAGCACTACTATAGATCCTATCACCCCATCGATTTTCAACATAAATAGTAAACACTTTTAATAAATAAGGTCCTCACTGTAATACAAATAATACCCCGAAAGATATTTCTCTTCTTTTCACTGTTCCAAAAAAGAAGAAGTAAATATTACATTTCTAACTCGAAGGCCCCAATTCATCAAAATACCAGTATCCGAATGAAACATTATTACAATTTACAATAAATATCTTTCTCAAAATGCTCTTTCAGATCTTGTGCTATGAAATCCCTCTGGAATGCTTTTTAAAGGTGTGGTCACAAATGCACAATAAGCACTCCATGCCAACTTCCATTGCTTGTACCTGAAAATGATAAGGTTGAGCATACACGTGCCCTGTAGAGAAATCTATACTCAAGTTATATGAAAATACGATGAAGCATGCATCCAGAATGAGTGAATGCAACAGAATATAACAAGAGATAAGGGTCTCACCACGAACGAGCACTCTACAACAAAGAAAGGGAATCAAGATTTTATAAGAGTATCCTCAATAACCCACACGTCAACTAGAGGTAGGAACCACTCGATCGGATCATTCTAATTAAACCACCACTTGTCCTCAACCATCACTTGTCCATCGCTACACAAATTAAAATTTTAGATTCTCGTATGGATACCCATTCTGCCTCAATTTGTAAGTATATGTGATTATCACACACCAACAGTAATATGAGAGCAATAATAAATTTGTTCGACGAACCTAAAGGTGCTAATGACAATGAAACCAGTAGAACAAAACGAACATATCACTTAGAGATTGTGTTCGAAAAATTTTAGAATTGTGAAAATTCTCAGTGACTTTCGGGCTTGGCTTTCTTTTTTAGATGGAGAAAATTCTCGTTCACTTTTTTTGGAGCTTCAGCGCTAGCCATCATGGTTAAGGTGGTTGTGAGGTGATTTGAAAAAATCTTAAAAATACAAAACTGCATATTTCTCAAACTTCATTAAAGTAAGAATTTCTAGATGATTTTTATGTTGGTGGTGGTCGTACGAATCGTGATATATTGAAGCGAAAAAACTTGAATTGAATACTCTCAATCTTTTTGAATTGAGTATATTGTGAATTTTGTTTTGGGGTGGTGGTAATTTTGAAGTGTTGGCAATGAGCTTAAAGATTGAAAATACTCTAAATCCGAACAAATTAGGAACAGTTCTGAACTTTTTAAAATTGTCAAATAGTCTACATGTGTTCTATGCTAGTGGTTACTATGTCCTCATAGTGAAGGCTGTAGATTTTAATATTGCAATCATTTCAAAACTTATTTAGTGTGTTGGGTGATGGTGAAATAAAGGTGGACGTGGTGGCGAAGTGACGGTGGTGTAGTACTTGGGAGGTTGCTGTGGTGATAGTGTCTCAATTGATTAGGTGGAGATGAAGTAAAAATACAATGATGAACTTATATCGGTCGAGGTGCTTGAGACTGAAGGGATGAAAGGGCGGTTGTCAAATTCTGATAGTGGTGGTAGCGTTGTACTCGAAATTGTCAAGTGACAGTATTGGTGGTATAGACGATCAAATTTCGCTTCGTAAATGTACAAGTCTCGCCTTGGGCAAATGGTTATGATGAAACGGTTTTTGACAATTTGATGATGTGTGGAAATCACTATGAACTTTGTGAAACTCTTACAGAATTGACGAATACCTTATAATTAGGGATGTGAGAGTATAGTTGAATGGAACTTAGAATGTATAGATGGGTGCGGAAACATATTTGAGCCTTTTTGACTCCAATGATCTTCGAATCGACCTCCTTTTGACCGACGTTTCGTAAACTAAACTTGTCATTTTCATTGTTTGTTTTAGTTACCTTTAAATACTTTGAAAACCTTATTAATTGTTGTATATTTGGCCATGATCGATTAAAAATGGGAGAGATGCGAGCGTTTTACAAAAATGAATAATTTTTTTAACCCACTGAGAGTAAAATGGTGACATCTTTTGATGAATAAATATTTTTTGATCCAAACTACTTGGGTTGGAAAGTGCATTGAACAAGCTTTCTAACGGTTCAAACCACATGCAAAACGGAGTTCGGGAGTGTCCGGAGCAAGCCCGCGAAGTTTGACTTGTTGTGCAACTTTGAGGATGCGCCCGGGCGCATTGAAGTGCTTCTGGGGCTCATAAACTTGCGCCTGAGGCGCGATGAAGCTGCAAAAACAGGTCAAACTTTGCGGACTTGCCCCGAACACTCCCGAACTCCAATTTCCATGTGATTTGAACTGTTAGAAAGCTTGTTCAATTTGGTTTTTAACCCAAGTATTTTGGATGCAAAAAAATTTGTACATTAAAAGACGTGATTATTTTATTCTAAGTGGTTCAAAAATAAGTCATTTCGGTAAAATGCTCGCATCTCACTCGTTTTAAATTGTATCGAGACCCATTATATATCAATCAATAGAGTTTTTAAGGTACTAAAAGGTGGTGAAATCAAACTACAAAGACATTAAAGTTTTATATATAACAAAGGGGTAGAAAGAAGGCTACCAAAAAAATGGTTGGAGCAACCAGGCTAAAACACGTTCTAAGTTTCATTAGGTACTCAAATTCCAAGTTTTTATGTATTTCTTCATTACTCAAGTGTTCTAGAGAGTACATAGTGCATCTACACTCCACCAAAGTGTAGGTGAAACCGAGAACACAACGAAACTTGAGAATGTTTCTAAAACGAGAACACCGAACATGATTTGAGGATATTCTATATATTTTCATCTAACTCAACCACATTACAATGCATCGAGAATATTCTCTACTGATGAATATATAAAAAAAAAAAAAAAACTATGTTCACAATGTTAAGATTCATCACTACATCAAAACCACCACATCTATCTAAAAGAGTCCTCAATCATTTAGAGATAGTGGTCCGAAAATTTTTAAAATTGTGAGAATTCTCAGTGACTTTGGGGCTTGGATTTCTTTTTTAGATGGAGAAAATTCTAGTTCACTTTTTTTGGAGCTTCGGTGCTAGCCATCATGGTTAAGGTGGTTGTGAGGTGATTTGAAAAAATCTTAAAAATACAAAACTTCATATTTCTCAAACTTTGTTAAAGTAAGAATTTCTAGATGATTTTTATGTTGGTGGTGGTCGTACGAATCGTGATATAGTGAAGCGAAAAACTTGAATTAAATACTCGCAGTCTTTTTGAATTGAGTATATTGAGAATTTTGTCTTGGTGTGTTGGTAATTTTGAAGTGTTAGACGATGAGCTTAAAGACTGAAAATACTCTAAAACCGAACAAATTAGGAATAGTTCTGAACTTTTTAAAATTGTCCAATAGTCTACATGTGTTCTATGCTAGTGGTTATTATGTCCTCTTAGTGAAGGCAATAAATTTTAATAGTGCAATCATTTCAAAACTTATTTAGTGTGTTGGGTGATGGTGAAATAAGGGTGGAAGTGGTGGTGAAGTGACGGTGGTGTAGTACTTGGGAGGTTGCTGTGGTGATAGTGTCTCAATTGATTAGGTGGAGATGAAGCAAAAATACAGTGATGAACTTATATCGGTCGAGGTGCTTGCGACTGTACTGAAGTGATGAAAGGGCGGTCGTCAAATTTCAATAGTGGTGGTAGCGTTGTACTCGAAATGGTCAAGTGACAGTGTTGGTGGCATAGACGATCAAATTTCGCTTCGTAAATGTACAAGTCTCGCCTTGGGCAAATCGTTATGATGAAACGGTTTTTGACAGTTTGACGAAGTGTGGAAATCACTATGAACTCTGTGAAACTTTTACAGAATTGACGAATACCTTATAATTAGGGATGTGAGAGTTGAATGGAACTTAGAATGTATAGATGGGTGCGGAAACGTATTTGAGCCTTTTTGACTCCGATGATCTTCGAATCGACCTCCTTTTGATGAACTTTTCGTAAACTAAACTTGTCATTTTCATTGTTTGTTTTAGTTACCTTCAAATACTTCGAAAACCTTATTAATCGTTGTATAATTGGTCATGATCGATTAAAAATGGGAGAGATGCGAGCGTTTTACAAAAATGAATAATTTTTTTAACCCACTAAGAGTAAAATGGTGACGTCTTTTGATGAATAAATATTTTTTGATCCAAATTACTTGGGTTGGAAAGTGCATTGAACAAGCTTTCTAATGGTTCACTCCACGTGCAAAACGGAGTTCGGGAGTGTCCGGAGCAAGCCCGCAAAGTTTGAATTGTTGTGCAGCTTTGAGGATGCGCCCGGGCGAATTGAAGTGCTCCTGGGGCGCATAAACTTGCGCCTGAGGCGCAATGAAGCTACAAAACAGGTCAAACTTAGCGGACTTGCCCCGAACACTCCCAAACTCCGATTTCCACTTGGCCGCTACTAATTACTCTTAGCCGAATCGAATTACTTTTGGCCATATCGAGTTGCACTTGGCGGCTATGAATTACTCTTCACCGCATCGAGTTGCACTTGGCCACTATGAATTACTCTTGCCCTTATCGAGTTGCACTTAGCCGCTACAAATTACTCTTGCCCGCTTCGAATTGCACTTGACCGCTACAAACTGCACTTGGCCGAATCGAATTGGACTTGGCCACTTCGAATTGCACTTGTCCGCGCCGAACTGCTCTTGGTCGCATCGAATTGCACTTGGCCGCTTTGAATTAAAATTGGCCGCATCAAATTACTTTTGGGAGCATCGAATTGCACTTGGCCACTTCTAATTGTTCTTTGCCCCTTCTAATTGCTCTTGGCTGCTTCTAATTGCACATGGCTGTATTAAATTATTCTTAGCCGCATCAAATTGCACTTGGTCGCATCGAATGGCACTTGGCCGCATCGAATTCCTCTTGACCACTACGAATTACGAGTTTAGGGCTACGCATTGAATTCCTCATCAGGACTGGCCTGAATGAGTTTACATGAACAAAAGACTAAGGTTAGTAGATTTGAAAGCAAGGCTATGACAATCTTCTGTCACGGGGCTGTTTTTTGCCTAGAAATATACCGGTGATGGCACCAAGTACGCTAGCACTTGGTCTCAGCCAACTAGTGTTTACTCACACACCCGTTAAGTTTTGAACGTCTAGAAACACACACAAGAGTTACGGGAACCGTCCCAACCTTTATTAAGCACCAACTTACAAAGGAAACACTCTAGAGCCTAGACAAAACATCCCTCTGCCTTAGGCTACGAAATGCCTTGCCTAAATAGGCATACAATCATAAAAACGTGGCCACTAAGTACATGAGATCATGGGGCCAACCCATGATCTTGCAGTTGACACCCCCAACTGCCCTAGGGCTGTGCTAGCTTGCCCAGAATCTGCCAGTGCACTGAATTCTGAAACTGTCTGGCTGTAACTGCCGATAACTGCCCGTTTTTGCCTTTGACACATGTTCCATGCTGCCAGCATCATAAGTAGCCCATTTCTGCCTTGGACACTTGTCCCATGCTCCCAGCAACATGTGCAGAATGCTGTTAACCGTCAATAACCGTTTTGCCCGAGCCAACTCAAGGCTGCCTCCGTTTTGCCCAAGCTAACTCAAGGCTGCCTGGCCAATTTCGTAAGCCAACCCCAGCTCCCAATACTTAGCCATTTTCCTCGATTGCCTTGTCCCACAAGCCTGCTTCCCATTTAGCATCCATGCCTCAATCTCATCAGGCCTTCACGTGCATCACGACTGCCACTTGCCTAAGGGACCAGTGCCGACACCAACCGACACCATCGGGTCACCTTGTCAAGACATGCCTGCCTCATGCCTTTGTTTCCACCGGTTGGCTAGGGTGCAAGGTGCCACCGCTAGCCAAGCTTAGCAAGCCTTAGAAATCAAGGTGCTAACTACCCAGAAAGACCCACCAAACCACTTCATGATAATAGCAAATCTAATGATGACATACACAAAAGACTCTTACATAGACACCAGACAAGCCCCATCCACACCCGACACACCCCAGATGGAATAAGGAACGTGCTAGAGAGGGAGAGGTGGATTGCTTCATTTCTAGTAGATCTGCAAACGAAGCCCGGCACGTTAGGGCTCGGGGTTAGCTCAGCTCGATTCTTTTAGTAATCTAGCCGAGCTCAAGCTTGAGTTTTAGGATCGTGTGCTAAACCAGCCGAGCTCAACGTACACTCTAAAGCACGGCTTGAAAAACTTGGCTCGTTTCATAAATTAATCAGGCTCGGCCAAGTTCGAGCTTGCATTTAGGCTTGCTTAGTAAACAGCCGAACTCGAACACTACAAAGTTCTGCTCATTTGCATCCCCAATTTCTAGGGTTCTTACAGCATCTTTGAAACTATATTTTGCTACACAATTTGAAGGGACATTTTATGTCGTGCACCCCACCATATACTTCAAATTATATATCATTTTTTAAATTTAAAACGATACATAAAAATTTGCATAATTTGTATCGGAAATCTCCATATTTTGCAAATTGAGTTAGTTGGCCCGAATATCCAATCATATGCATAAAAAAAGAGAAGAACGCTAGAAACACTACTGAATCTAGAACCAGCCCATCTATGTCAAACGATTTTAAACACAACTGTTCTAGCGTAAATCCCCCTACTCGGTCAACCCTAGTCCACCCCCACCGTAAAGCCTCCAGTCGTGCAAACGAGTCTAGTCAAGCCAAGATTTAGGTATTCAAGCTTAGCTCGTTTAACTTTCAGTGAGCTTCAGCCCACATGATTGAGCTCAAGCTTGCTTAGAATTTGAGAGTGAGAACTCGATTTGAGTACTAAATGAGCCGAGCTATGGCTAACTGGAGCTCGGCTAGCTCATTTACTAACAACCCAAAAATTTTGATGGAGTTCGGCCCCTTACTCAATGAATCAAGCCGAGCCAAGCCTTGAGCTGGTCACGAACACAAATAACTCGATTCGTTTGTAGCCCTAGTCACTGGCAACGTCATGACCATATGCTTCCTACCGTAACCAATTTTACGTGTGCTCATGAAAGGCCGCCCAAGCCGCTGCAGCCCTCTTGGAGGAGTTGTCCCATAATATTCATACAACAATCTTGCCATGGTCCAATGCTTCTATGTGCGTGAGTGTCTGTGTGTCTGTGAAAAACAAAAACAAAGAGTGACAAACACAACTATATGATTGAGCAGAGTTCTCTTAGATACCGGAACTTGCCACTACTCTAGTAAAAGTATAGCTAATTTTCACTTGTAAGTTTTGCTACAAGTTTTTTGACAGAAAGTTTTTCCTTCATACAAACAAACAACTATGCAAGGTCATAGTGTCCAACAGTAAGTTTCAAGTGAGCGCTTCTCAGAATTTGCAAAGACAACTGTTTCTACAGCGTTTGAATTGGGTGAATCCTGGTGATGAAACGATTTCTGATTATTTAATGAAGTGTGGAGAGCCCTATATTCATATGTGGACACTCTTACAGAATGAATGAGTACCATTGAACTAGGGAGGTGTGCATCGAATGGAACTTAAAATGTGTAAATGGGCGCCAAAACGTACTTTAGCCTTTGTCACTCCAATGGCCTTTGAATCGGTCTTCCTTTGACAAACTTTTCATAAATAAAACTTCAACATTTTAATTGTTGGTTTCCATCATCTTTTAGTACAGTGAAAACTTTACTTATCATTATATAATTTATCTTAATCCGATTAAAAATGAGAGCGATACGAGTATTTTACTTAATAATTTAATTTTTGACCAGTTGAGGGTAAAATGGTCATGTATCTTGATGTACAAAATATTTTTCATCGAAACCAATTTGGTAGAAAAGCAGATTGTGCAAGCTTTCTAACGGTTCAAACCACAAGCAAATTGTAGTTTGGGAGTGTCCGGGCCAAGTTCGCAAAGTTGGATTTGTTGGGCAATGTTCAAGATGTGCCTGGGGCACATTTATATGCGCCTAGGCGCATAGGATTCCTCCTGGGGCTCATTAGATGCGCCGGGGCGCATAGGATTGCGCCTGAGGTGCATTAATGCTGCTTAACGTGTCAAACTTCCCGGACTTGCCCCGAATACTCGCGAACTCCAATTCGCGCGTGGTTTGAACCGCTAGAAAGCTTGTCCAATTCACTTTCTAACCCATGTAGTTCGGATTAAAAATCATTTCTACATGCGTACGACGCACTCTCTTTACTCCCAAATCTTTTTGGATGGTTTCTATCGAGAGCTCAATGGAGGAAAGTGATTCATGTAGCCGACCCCAAGTTATTGGGACATAAGGCTCAGTTTGGTTTGGTAAAACCATAGTCATTGACACTTATGCCCGCAACACAAGGACGTAGATGGACTCGTCAATCAGATTTCACTGTCTAGTTTTGTTGAATCTCCAAGCCATAGCGGATTTGTTCCCATGTCAAAGATTCTAACAGTTGTTTTTGACACATCGAATGGTTATTCCATCTCTACTGGTGTATTAGTTGCAGCAACGTCCCAAAATTAAGTGGTAATAACAGAAGCTGCTATTTCTTCCAAACAGAAAACAAAAAATTTGCAAAGGAACACAATGTCGTCGGCGTGAAATAAAGAACAGTGCTGTTGGAACTGACTGTAGTGGTGAGTTCAAAATAAATAGATACACAAAAAACACACCTTCATAGTGATTCAAACAAGACGATTGACCAGAAAGAACTTAAAAAAGAAAAACAGGTAAGCCATATGGGATATGTTCCTGTTAGCACCTTGAGAGTCAAGGCTTGCTAAGCTTGGCTAGCGGTGGCACCTTGCACCCTAGCCAACCGGTGGAAACAAAGGCATGAGGCAGGCATGTCTTTACAAGGTGACCCGATGGTGTCGGTTGGTGTCGGCACTGGTCCCTTAGGCAAGTGGCAGTCGTGATGCACGTGAAGGCCCGATGATATCGAGGCAGGGATGCTAAACGGGAAGTAGGCTTGTGGGACAAGGCAATTGAGGAAAACGGATAAGTATTGGGAAGCTGGGGTTGGATCATGAGATTGGCCAGGCAGCCTTGAGTTGGCTCGGGCAAAACGGAGGCAGACTTGAGTTGGCTCGGGCAAAACGGTTATTGACGGTTAACAGCATTCTGCACATGTTGCTGGGAGCATGGGACAGGTGTCCAAGGCAGGAAACGGGTTGCACATGTTGCTGGCAGCATGAGACAGGTGTCAAAGGCAGAAACGGGCAGTTATCGGGAGTTACAGCCAGGCAGTTTCAGAATTCAGTGTGCTGGCAGATTCTGGGCGAGCCAGCACATCCCTAGGGTAGTTGGGGGTGTCAACTGCAAGATCATGGGTTGGCCCCATGATCTCATGTACTTAGTGGGCACGTTTTTATGATTGTAAGCCTATTTAGGCAAGGCATTTTCGTAGCCTAAGGCAGAGGGATGTTCTGTCTAGGCACTAGAGTGTTTCCTTTGTAAGTTGGTGCTTAATAAAGGTTGGGATGGTTCCCGTAACTCTTGTGTGTGTTTCTAGACGTTCAAACTTGTCGGGTGTGTGAGTAAACACTAGTTTGGCTGAGACCAAGTGCTGGCGTACTTGGTGCCATCACGGGTAAATTTCTAGGCGAAAACAGCCCCGTGACAGTTCCCATGGTAGAGATTCTAACAGTTTTTGCCGACACATCGAATGGTTATTCTATCTCTGCTAGTGTATTAGTTGCAGCAATGTCCCAAAATTAGGTGGTAATAACAGAAGCTGCTATTTCTTCCAAACAGAAAACAAAAAATTTGCAGAGAAACACAATGTCGTCGGTGTGAAATAAAGAACAGCTCAAAGTAAATAGATACACACAAAACACTCCTTCATAGTGATTCAAACAAGACAATTGACCAGAAAGAACTTAAAAAAAAAAAAACAGGTAAACAATGGAAGAACTAGAAGTTCACAAGGGTAATAAAACAGTTTTGTTGAAGATCACAAGCATATGGATGGCAACAAGGCAGAGTCATGAAAGTACGCTAAGCTGGCACCTGAAGGACAATAATGTGTTTACCATCTATTCACTGAGATCAAACCAGCTCCATCTGTTCAACTTTTCCTCAGTGAGGGCCTCAAAAACATCGTCTGAAGTAAAATATGGGTGCTCACTTTTTCACACCCGATTAGATTTATATTCCTCAGTCTTTCGCATTACCTCACCACCTCCATTACCCCCTTATCTGTCACTTCATTGCGGAATCCAATGTCCAAATATTGGAGATTTCAACACCTATGTCCAATCATTGGCGCCATTCGTATATCATTGATTTGTGTCCCACCAGCTTTCAAAGTCTTCAAATTCACTACAGAATTGTCCGAATATCTCCCAAAAATATCTGAAACCTGAAGACAATCAATATTGAGTTGTCTTATTGCAAGGCATCCCCTCCAAACTTCTCCAATGCCAAGATTGATGAGGCGCTGACAATCACTTAAACCTAAGAACTGTAGATTTGGGCAAACCTGCCCAAAGTTGTCGAGCGTTGTATCATTCACCCACAGGAGATATCAAGATGTTCCCTCGTACGTGCCATCATAAGTATTTCAAGTAAAGGGCAACTTTTTGAGAGGGTGTAAAAGGTGACACTAGTCAACCCAAAACGTCGATCAAGATCTATAGAAGTTAGATTAGATAAATACTGAGCCAAATCACTTATACCGAGAGGGCCACAGAGGGCCCAATTTATCAGGGTTAGCTCTTCCAGTGTCAATTCGCATGCCTGCAAAAGAAATTTTAATCCCGCATGGATTTCAGGATACTGGCCACTGAAGTCAACAAGTTTGAGCTTTCTTAATGGAGTACATTCATTGGCAACTAAGCAAATATGCTTGTCCAAAATGAGTTCTTGAGTCATGGTGAGAGAGTGCAGATTTTTGGCATTGGCTAACGCTTCCCAATTGCAAAAGAGGATGAAGAATGTTGTAACAACCACAATTCTGCTGGATATGTAAAGACTAATTTTCCTCAGTTTCACACAATTTGTGGATAAAGAAATAAGGGATTGATCAGTAATGAACCAAGCATAACCTGTAAACTCAATTTCCTTCAACTCCTTAAGCTTGGTTGCCAACGCATCAATTCCATCATCTGTTATACGTGCCACAGCATCATTGCAGATATAAGCATCCGTTCTAAGCCTAAGTTCTTCTATCCGTGGGAACAAATCTGCTATCAAAACCAAATCCTTGTCTTGCATAGAGCACAGTCCAGAGCAATCCAATACCTTCAAATAGTTCTTTATATTCTTATTCAACTCAAGTGCCCTGAAACCATCTCGCGGAGGTTCTGTGGAACACCGAAACCTTATGCTTGGAGATTCAGTACTCCTGACCGTGCAATCTGATTAAAGAGTCCATCTACAACTTTTTTAAAATCAAAAAAGTTGAAATCTTCTAAGAAGATTCAGGAGTAGATGGCGCATCTTGGCCTTTACATTCAAACTATGCTTCACCCGGTTAGATATTGAAAGGAACCGCTTTGAGACCAAAGATATCGAATCCAAGTCACGCTCATCATCTTCTCTAAGTTTTTGGAATTTAAGTTCCCAGCAATCATCTGGGAAGTAACCATAACCTTGTTTCTCCTTTATGGAAGAGTAATCATCTGAAAAGTAGCTACTTTGTTTTGGAAACAAAGAACGTATATGTTTCAGAAGGGAAAGTCTACAATACACACCCCTTAAAAGGGTGTACCTTATGCACCTATTTTATGATTTATTCATAACATTTTAGCATGTTTCGTAACTTTTGTTGCAGAATTCATAACTTTTCAGCAGTACGATTCATAACATTTTCATTATAATTCGTAACATTTTGGTATACCTCGTAACTTTTACACGATTCGTAACTTTTTAGCAATACGATTCGTAATATTTTCTCTATAATTCACAACATTTTGGGGGTGCATATGATACACACTCAAATAAGAGGTGTGTATTGTAGTCTTTCCCGTCTCGGAAAACAGAGAAAAACGTACAAAGTCCTAAATCAGCGCATACATACATTGATATAGATAGAGAAATTCTTGGTTGCAAATCAGTTACCCAACGCTGACGTCCGTCTAAATATACAACCAACGGTCCGGATTGAAAGTACCGAAAAAGATTTTTTAAATAAAAAAAGAAAAAGAAAAACTGTGTTTCAATCCGGACCGTCGGCTGCTTTGTTGGACGGCTCAGATGTGCACGTCGGGTACCATGTCAGTCGTGCCCTATTTGCACCCAAGAATTTCTCTGATAGATATGTAAATAGGTTTTATACTATGGAATTTTGTACTTATAGATAGGTTAATACATCACCGATATATATCCATTATAAATACACCTGTCCTGAACAAAAAACAAGAAATTTAACTTCCCAGATGATTGCTGGGAACTTATATTCCAAAAACTGAGCGAAGACGATGAGCGTGAATTGGATTCGGTATCTTTGGTCTCAAAGCAGTTCCTTTCGATATCTAACCGGGTGAAGCATATCTTGAACGCACACAACAAGACTCTCCCTCTACTCCCCAATCTTCTTCGAAGATTTGGACACATCAAAACAATAGTCATCGACACTAATTACAATAATATCCAGGACATAGATGGACTCGTTGATTGAATTTCACGGTCTGGTGAATTGAATCTCCAAGCCATGAAGTTTCCTTGGTGGTCTACAAAACCTCCACGAGATGGAAAAGAACATAAAGATAAACGTATGAAAATAATCCTCATCAAGACTAGCCCCAACGAGTTTACAACTTTACATGAACAAAATATGACTAAGCTTTAGTATGGCAATCTTCTCAATACCCCCAAAAGAATCACCAAACCACCGCGATCATGATAACAGACACAGAAGACTCCAACATAGACCAAGACCAAACCCATCAAAAACTCCTCAAGGACCTCAACCCGAGAAATTTTTGGGTGTAAATAGAATATTGCTGATGTGGTGCCCGTGCAGCGCATTTGGGCCATCCAAAAATGCAACCGTACCGTCGGTTGCTTGGCTCGGATGCGCTACACGGGTAGCATGTGATACCCGATTTGCAACCAAAAGTTTCTCACTCAACCAAGACCTACTCACTAGCCCACGCCAGACCCCACCCACACCCAACACACCCCACATGACTTATAAAGACTCCACAATACTTCCAAGTCCAAAAATAAAATCATCCGTAGAGTAAAGATGCCAACCATTTTTTTGTACCAACCCAGAAAGCTGCCCACCCAGTTTGGACTTGCTTTCTCGATCGAGTTGAGGTTGCCTAGGTTTGAGTCGAGCTTGAACTTGTTCACAACCCTTAAAGATGCAAAATTGCACTTGGCCACTACAAATTACTCTTGGCCGCCTTGAATTACTTTTGGCTGTATTGAGTTGCACTTGGCCACTATGAATTACTCTTGGCCGCATAGAGTTACAATTGGCCGCTAGGAATTACTCTTGGCAGCTTTGAATTACACTTGGCCACTACAAATTGCACTTGGCCGAATCGAATTGGATTTGGCCGCTTCGAATTACACTTGGCCGCTTCGAATTACACTTGGCCACTACGAATTGCACTTGGCCAAATCGAATTGGACTTGGCCGCTTTCAATTGCACTTGGCCGCATCGAATTGCTCTTGGCCGCATCAAATTACGTTTAGCCGGATCATGTTGCACTTGGCCGCTTCTAATTGCTATTGGCCGCATTAAATTGCACTTGGCCGCGTGGAATTGCTCTTGGTCACATCGAATTGCACTTGGCCACTACGAATTTCTCTATGCCGCATCGAATTGCGGTTGGCCACTTTGAATTACAGTTGGCCGCTTTGAATTGCAGTTGGCCGCTATGAATTGCTTTTGGCTGCAAATTGCACTTGGCTACATCAAATTCCTCTTGGCCGCTACGAATTATGAGTTTAGAGCTACATATAAAAATTTTATTTCGTACTAAATAAGTTCCATTCATATTCAAAATTATAAATAAAAAAAAGATATATAAGTGTACGTTACTTCTCTTTTTTTATTCTCAAACTCATCAACAATGAAGAAACAAGGACATGGTCACTTCCCAGATGATTGCTGGGAACTTATATTCCAAAAACAAGGACATGGACCATTTGGGTTGACTAGTATCGCCTTTTACACCCTCATGAAAAGTTGTTCTTTACTTGAAATTCTTAAGATTACACATACAGGAGGACAAGAGATGGATCTTTTTTGTCCGGATTATTCACATAAAAACCACCATATGCGACACCTTGATATCTCCGGGAATATGTGGTTGACTGACATGACGCTCAAGAACATTGGGCAAGTTTGCCTGAATCTACAATTCCTCGATGTAAGTGGTTGTATGCGCCTCACCAATTTTGGCATCAGAAAAGTTTTGAGGAGATGCCCTGCCATGACACAATTGAATATCCGCGGTCTTAATATTTCAGATATTATTGGGAGCTATTCGGACCACTCTGTAGTGAATTTGAAGACTCTGGAAGCTCAAACGACACAAATTGATGACAAAGGAATGGCAATGATTGGGAAAATGTGTCCAAATCTTCAATATTTGGACATTGGTGTCACGACCCAAAACCTACCTTGGAAGTCATGACTGGCCAAGCGGGTGTTAAGCTGCCGAATGCCTGCTCATATTCTAGTTTAGGGATTTCTCTCATCATTGTCATTTTAAACCATATAATCAAAGTATGCAGAAGGATAGAATAAATAACATAATCCCAAAGATTCTAGGTGTACAAGTATACGTTGTGTTTGGTTGGAAGTTTAGTTTAGTTTAGTTTTGGTAGTGAGTGGAGAGAGAAATAGAGTAATGATTGAAGATAGGGGTAATGATTGGAGAGAGATAGAGAGAGATGAGAAAGTAATAATTGAAAAAATAGGGTAATAATTGGAGAAAGAAATAGGTTAATGATTGAAAACTAAACTACAACTAAAACTAAACGAGTAACCGAACAAAGCGATAATAATTACAAACCATTAGACTACACATGATTCTCCATGGTTATTCTAGCACCTCATTCAGTCCACAACTTGCTATCTACCTTAACCTGAAAAATTGGAAAAAGTTTTCATAAGCCGAAGCTCGGGTGAGAAATGTATACCAAAGTTACAAGTTTGACCATGGAAATACCCCACATTAGAAAACAATTCAAAGCAACAATTCAAATATTTCGTTGACCATCCAGTACATGCATTTTTGTCCGTAAGCTCATTTCTTCGGTCCAAGTGATGGACCCTTTTCATTTCATCACTCTTTCAACTTTTGCACTTTTGAGCAACAATAGCATTCAACGGAATTTATTGCCAATCGGTTGGGGAGCGACCCCATTGAAGAGTGGTAAGATATCATTACCCGATGATGTCTGGCTGCATCTCCTACCTTATTACTTCACGTCTCTAGTATCTTTACCCGTCCCCTAGTGCTCGGGACACCATTCGAATGAATCATATTATCATGAGCATGTACTAGCAACCAGTAAAATTCAAGTTTCCAAAATATATTGCCATGGTCTAATTTAACTGAAACTCAAAAGATTTATAAACCAGCCAGCTCATGTATATTAACATCAATTAAACCAAGTAGGAAGTTCAAATTCCATATTTTCCAGCAAAATCAAGCAATGGCATCTCATTCCAAAATTTCAGTAAATACATGTAACTAAGGTATGCGCAACTCACTAAAAAGTAGCATTTAACTTAGCACATGGCAATTCACCTCACACAACTTGCACAAAAAACAAAACTTTGTTTGATTATAGTTCTTCCACTATTTCCAGTTTTTCGTTTAGATGTTATCTCTTGTCAACATTAGTTGAATATAACCTCTAAAATTAAAGTATCAGTTTGGGTGGTCTCTTCACTCTTTGACATGGTAACACTTGTAGGCTTTTTTTTTTTTTTTTGAACCGCAAGAAGAGAATTTTATTAACCTGTTAAATAGTACGAAGATTAATCAGAGTGTTTGCAAGCATGATGGCATCACGATGAGAAAGAAGCATCTCAATAATGTTGACACCTAACCACTCGACAATCATATGCCACTCCAAACCCAAACCTAAACATAGTTGGCAACATACCAACCCAAAAAGATAGACACATATGAACAATAGACTAGGCTTAGTATTTGTAAGCAAGGCTATGACGATCTTCTCACCACACATGCATTTCTCTGATTCAAATAACTGCTAGTAGAATACTGTCCTCTGCTTTAGTTTGAATTTTCAGCCCTTCGACCGCAGCAGAAAGGCTTCCATTGATGATGATATATCACCCACTGAGCTCCCCACCATTGTCGTGTGTTGGTCCACACCTCCCAAACTTGCTCATAATGCAGAAGGATGTGATCTACTGATTCATAAAAATGTCCATGGTATTTGCACTTGTCCTCATCTGGGTTGTGAATGATTTCAATTCTGATGAGATACTGATCATCAGTTTTACCTCTTTCAAGGCCCACCGTCCATCCAACAGAGGTAGGCTTTCAATTCTGACGAGACAATGCTAAGGGGCACAGATTATAATTCAACTTAAAGTAGTCCTAACCCGACCAGGACATTTCTTCGTCATATCAGTGTCTCAAGCTACTCTTAAGTTGTGATTATGGCAACTTTGATTGCGATAGGAACAAGAAATAAAGAGATTGCAAAATTAGAACTAGAACTTACACTGCTAGGCTAAGTAAGTTGAACTTACACTACCGCTCCAATGTAGCAGTTGCCTGACTAGGCTAAGTAAGTTGACCTTAAAACAGATTCGCCGTCCTTCTACACCTATTCTAGAGGTCAAAACAAGCCTAACTAGGCTTATGTTTTTCTGTCAGACCTTTATGTTCTCTTTATTTTAGGTCATCTCCAATAGTCACACTAACTAGGGGTGAAAATCGGTCTGTTCAGTTCGGTTTTTTCGGGTTTTTTGGTCTCGCTTTAAGATTGATGAAATGGATGGTTCATATTGAAATGGAAGGCTGAGATTTGTTGTAGTTTTTTTGGGTTTAAGATGGATGGCTTTGATTGATCGGTCCATATCAATATGGTTATGGGGTATATTGGTTCGGTCCGGATAAATTTTCAGGTAACCGAGGCCAAACCGAAATTGAGATTGCCGTCCATGATTTTTAGGCTAACCTTGAAATGATTTGTGATTGAAAGAAACTGCTTGGAGACCACTGGCGGTTCAACACCCTAAAGTTTTTTTTTTAATATATTTAGTAGTATAGTTTCTTTTCAAACTTTATTTGAACACCCAGTCCTATATTTGGAAAAGGATTTGCACAAAAAAAAAGTCCAAACAAATTACCTTGGGCAAAAAGGATCTGAAATTCTATTTATGTTTAATATGGATTTCCAAAAAGGAAAGAGGAAACCTATTCCTCTTGGGAATTAATGCGTTTGTTTGGATTGGGAATTAATGCGTTATAAATACTACGACACTTAACAAAGAAGAAATTCAATCTCTTTTCTTATTCTTTTCAAACTCATCAACAATGAAGAAACAAGCACATGGCCACTTCCCAGATGATTTATGGGAACTTATATTCCAAAAACTGAGAGAAGACGATGAGCGTGACTTGGGTTCGATATCTTTGGTCTCGAAGAGGTTCCTGTTGATATCTAACCGGGCAAAGCTTAGCTTGAACATAAACAACGGGACACTCCCTCAACTCCCCAATCTTCTTCGAAGATTTCTACACATCAGAACAATAGTCATCGACACTAATGCACACAAGGACATGGATGGACTCCTTGATCAGATTTCACGGTCTGGTGCATTGAATCTCCAAGCCATAAAGTTCGTTCGCATTTGGCAAAACCTCCGCGAGATGGTTTTAAGGCACTGTCGTTGAATAAGAATATAAAGAACAATCTGAAGGTATTGGATTGCTCTCGACTGATCCTTGTGCAAGACAGCGATTTGGTTTTGATAGCGGATCTTTTTCCACGGCTAGAGGAACTCAAGATTTGGGCGTACAAGAAAATAACCAATGATGATGTTACGGCAGGTATAACAGATAATGGTGTTGATGCATTGGCGTCAAAGCTTAAGGGTTTGAAGGAGTTTGTGTTGACAGGTAATGCATGTTTCATTACAGATTAATCACTTATTTCTCTATCCACAAATTGTGTGAAACTGAGGACAATTTGTCTTGACATAAGCAGGAGAGGTCTACATTATGTGACTGGAGAAGGAATTAATTTTACCGCAGATGGTGTCATCAAGGCCCTCCCTTAGGAACGTTGATCGTACAGGTTTTTATGATCTCAGTGAACAGATGAAAAAGAAACTCTTGTCCTTTGGCTGCCGGCTTAGCATAACTCCTGATTAGTTGTCATTCTAATTTTACTTTGAATACATATGCTCTCTCATCAATTGTTTTGTTTGAACCACTCTAAAACACTGATATGGAATCCTTTTTCTGCTTTCCATTTAGTTTGAAACTGTGCTTTCCTTATCTTTTCTTTCCTTTGGTTTGTTTGTTTGCAAGAAATAAGCAGTTTTTGTATTACCATTTTTATAACTTCGGGACGTTGCTGCAACTAATGCTTCTACAGTAGAGATAATACCATGCTGACATGTATAGGCAATTTTGTTAGAAGGTAGAGAATTAGTGAGCTAACAACCAAAAGGGGTTCGACGTCTTTCTAGATACTCAACCCCGGACCTCTCCCTTAGAAGCCGAGGAGTACATGCAACCGGAGAGAGTACTAAGAGCCACATCTGTACAAGGGACACATTAGTAGTTACTGATTAAATGTGTTAATATCATACAATCTGCACAAAAGGAAGGCAAAATCCCTTGCATTGCTCACGAAACAAATCTACTTTGTCATGGAGTAAATGTGTTTGGTTAGGATTAGTAGTTACTGATCTAATGTGTTTGGTTAGGATTAGTAGTTACTGATCTCCTGTGTTTTATTAGGATTTGGGAATTAAAGCAACCAGAATAATGGGAAATAAGAACAAACAATCACAAGTCACAACCCTATATATGCCAATGTGAAGATCAATTAAACTGTTTTTCAAACACGGGACAACAAAATAATTAACGCAATACCAGGCATTCTTTGTCTTCCCGGTCTCTGATGTTGTGTCAGCAGAGGTAGTGGAAGCCATGGGGTTCAGGGGAGCAGTTGAAAGGGTAAAAGAGGATGGCCCCTCACACATATAAGTGATTTTGCTCGGTATCTCTCTAATCTAACTTCTATAGATCTTGATGGATGTTTTGGGTTTACTGGTGACACCTTTTGCATTCTCATGAAAAGTTGTCCTTTAGTTGAAATACTTACGATGGCACATACCATAAGACAAGAGATGGATACTTTTTCTGAGGATTACGTACATAAAAATTACAGTATGTGACACCTCAATATCTCCAAGAATATGTGGTTGACTGATACAACGCTCGAGAACTTTGGGCAAGTTTGCCCGAATCTACAATTTCTCTCCGTAAATGGTTGTCTGCGCCTCACCAACTTGGCATTAGAGAAGTTTTGAAGAGATGCCCTGCAATAACACAACTGAATATTGATGGTCTTACTCAGGTTTCAGATGTTTTGAGGAGATCTTCCGACAACTCTGTAGTGAATTTGAAGACTTTGAATGCTCGTGGAACACATGTTAACGACGAAGGATTGGCAATGATAGGAAATAGGTGTCAAAATCTCCAATATTTGGACATTGGATTATGCAAAGAAGTGACAGATAAAGGGGTGATGGAGGTGGTGACGAACTGTCAAAGACTGAGGGAAATAAATCTAATTGGGTGTGAAAAATTGAGCACCTACTCCTATATTTTACCTCATGGTGTTTTCAATGCCCCTCCCTTAGGAGCATCTAGCCACCAAGTTGGGCGACCTCTCCACTCCGGGCAGCCTTTTCTTTCTTCACCAATTGATTTTGAGTTTGATGAAATTTTAACATGGTAATGGAGGTAAGCTTCCAAAGGGTGGAAGGCTTTTGGATAAGGCTCATTTGATTGATTGTCCCGTTGTTTGTGCCTTAAGCACACAATGTTCTATTATGATCGCTATGTTATAGATCATTTACTTACCTCTCCACATCCGGGTCAGAGGCAGCAAGTGTGAGGATTGGTAAAACTTATCCCACATTAATAGTACATGAGCCGGGCGACCTATTCATTGATTCCCAATTAATTTTGAGTTGGGTGTTTTCACATTTAATAGTATGGTAAGGAATTGTTTTGTTGTACCATTTTTATCATCTGTGCTGCCTATTTCTCAACTATTTTGGGTAGCCATCAAAAGACTTTGCCTATAGAGTGAGCCCTCCAGATGGCATGAATTTATCAGGAATCAAAGAGAGTTCGTAGACGCAGAAATTCCTCCATTACAAAAAGAAACCGTTGTCCTCGTGAAGTACCCGAATTTGGGGAACCACGTATATCTTGTCTTGTGTTTGATTGTGTGTTTGTGTGTTTGGTTTCGATCTTTGGCATTACCGCTGCAACTTAATACTTCAGGTAGAGATAACACAATGCGACATGTATAGGCACATTATCTGAGTCTTTGGCATATAGCTAAGTTTTATGTGTCTGTACAAGCCTACAGGATGTCACAGCTAGTTGTATATGTACAGGGTGGGAGTCATAGCTTACTGATTCTGTAAAAAACAATTTCAAGTACTCTGCCACTTATTCGACTAGAGTTCTTTTGTGTGGGCAAGAATCATATCGCAAGACCATCGACAGCAATGGCTGAAGCTAAAGCATGCCTGGAGGCTTAACTGTGGTCTCTCCTATCCTCATTGCATAGCATTTTTACAACTAAGGATAGTTGTATCTCGATGAAAGGCCTCGGGGATAGTGACTGTGTTGATTTTTTTCCTTGGACTTACTTATCCAAGATATGTTAGTATAATACACTAGTACAGTAGTAGTGGTTTGTGTAGGGTGCAAACTGTTAAGACTGATCACTGCATAGTTAAAGGCTCCACAACCTGTATAGAGCTGTCTTAAGAGAGGCTTAGCTAATTTGATTTGTTTAATACTGAGCCTGTTCTTATATACTGGTGATTGTCCTCTCTGAAAAGAAAGCCCGCGACTGGAATGCATATAACATTAGAGCTGGTTCATGTTCTAGTTCTAATCTGATTCTCCGGAAGAGAGAGTATAATTGCTTGGATTCAATATCGCTCCCATGTACTAGTCAACCTGGCTACTAGGCTAAGCAAGTTCACCTTAAAAGAGATTCGTCAGCCTTCTACCCCTTTCCTAGAGGGCGAAAAAGCCTCCACCTAGGCTTATGTTTTGTGTGGTAGACCTGTGCGCCATCTTTTGTTTAGTTCATCTCGAATAGTCATCTATTACTAACCCATTGACACCCTGACTTTGGGCTCTAATTAATGTTGATGTAACACACGAATGCAAGTTATGTGCGCCCAAGCCGCTGTGCTTCTATATATGTGCGTGAGTATCTCTGTGTGTGTGAGCAAAAACAAAAGTAACACAACCTGTACATAAAAACCAAAAAGAGAGTTAAGACTTTGGGAGCACATGGACTCGGGTTTGCCTCCATTCAGAAAAACCATCTGAAAACAGCTGTTTTGCAAAATGTCAGCCTACCCGGTCCATGAAACGTTAATTTTGTAGGGCCCGCCAAGGAAAGACAAGCAACACTATATGATTGAGCCATTACTCAAGTAAACATATAGATAATTTTCACTTGTAAGTTTTGTTACAAGTTGTTTGACAGAAAGTTTGTCCTTCATACATACAATTGTACAAGGTCAGAGTGCCCAACAGTAAGTTTCACGTGAGAGCTTCTCAGAATTTGCAAAATCTAGTGCTACTTGCTTGATCATCTTTTTTTTTTTTTTTGGGTTAAATGGAATAGATACTTGCTTGATCATCAGTGTCCAATCCATAGTGAAATTGGCCTGGCTTCAGACTCAAGAAGAGGTTTCTGTTTAAGGATGTAGGATGGAAGAAGAAAAGAAGGGGCATGGTCGGGCAGGAGGGGAAGATATGACATATCTATGTTAACATAATTCAAGCTCTTCTATTCTAGTTATGTTCCTTCCCGATACAGAACCTCGATGGATTGCATGCAAGGAAAACCGATGAATTATATGATGCTTCAAATTTGAATGTGTTACATACGACTATAATAAAGTCATAATCAGTGAGGCAGTGGTGGTGGTGAAGCAAGAGGAGAGAAGAAGAAGAGACGGCGGGGCAATTAGGCAGGAGGGGAAGAGTCGACATATCTATGTTTAGTGCGCCTAAGGTGCAAGCACATGCGCTCCAAACGCACTCTTATGCGCCCGGGCGCACCTCAAAGTTACAAAAAAGGCCTAACTTCGCAGGTTTGTTACGGACGCTCCTGAACTCCGATTTGCACTTGATTTGAACCGTTGAAAATTTTATTGAAACTAATTTCTAACCAAAGTACTTTGGATCTAAAATTATTTTAAAATTAAAAAATTTAAGAATTTTATCCTTAAGGGATCAAAAGAATAGATTATTTTGACCAAATCCTTGCATCACCCTTCTTTTGAATCAAATCAAAACCTATTTGATATTGATATAGAGGGTATGAAAATTACTAAGAGATGGTGGAATCAAAAAATTAAGGGAATTGAGCTTTGACTACGAAAAGTGGGTTTTAAAGATCGTTTGAGCCACAAAGGCTAAAAAAATATTTTTGCGCTCTTCTACTCATGATTCCAAATTTCATTCGGTACTCACTTGCTAGTTCAAACATATTACTTTATTAATTTAGAGTTTCATAGAGATAATTGGGGTTTATTCACTTCATCAAAGCATACGAAAACAATTTCATCATGGAGATTCGCCAAAAGTCGGACTTGTACATTTACGAAGCGAAATATGGATATCCACAAACACTATAACTTGACCGATACTTACGACTACCACACCACCGCTACCACCACTACCATCATTAATTGACCACCCTTCAACTTTAACATTTCTGTTATGACCACCTCATGACCACGTCGACCAGTATCACTTCACCACCGCACCTTCAGAGCACCACTCCATCATTTCACACATTACCGGCCACCACCACAAATAGGTCTCTACCACTCAACCACCATCACTCCACCACTAGTCGCACACCATTATTTTACCACCACCATTAAAAAGATACCCCTAACTTGCAGCTTCTAATTTTTGATGCTCTTTGTGGAGAGACCACTTCTGTTTGTGTCATTGGTGTTTATACGTCGTCCAGAGCGAAAGGCAAGCTGGATAGATTTTATCAGAGGTTAGTCAAATAACTCAAATTTGAATAGTTTGTTATTTTGATGAAGCTAGCTCCTTTGTACTAGCTATTAACTCAATTGATGCCACTTTGTGGTGACTATAAAGGAAACTATCCGTCCTTTTCCTTCCTCTCCTATTTCTTCCTTTAGTATACTCTCCCCCTTCGTGTCCTGTTTCATCAATGCCCTGGCCGTATCCCTGCCGTGACATTAGATAAAATTGGAACGATGCATCTCCCTCTCACACTACTAAAATTTCACTAATTAACACTCCTTCATTTAAGCGCTGTTTGAGTAAACTTGAAATGCAATATTGGAAGTTCTTAGATCCTTTGTTGCAAATAAAAAAAAGTACTAGGAGTTTTTACCGTTTCCTTTTTAGAGCTGAAGTTCTTTAAGAATTCTTTTTTTAAATATTCAAAATCTTAAGATAGACGTGTTATACTTTATATGAATACGAGAACTAGCATTGGAGAAGTATATATGTATAAAATTCTTAAGGTGTGAAATTTACAGTAACAAGACTAAATGTCAGTTGTGACGAAACATAAATTCGTGCTAATGTTGGTTGGGGTGAACAAATTCAACTTGGGTGAGTCAATGTTTCTTGCAAAATTTATTCCTTCGAGGGTTTGGCAACTGCTCTAAAAGACTAATTTCTTTATTTGCTGCATGATTTGAGCTTTCTCAGAATCCACTATCAAAGCGATGGAGTCTCGCCTCCATTTCCGGAGACTCTATTTCCCATGTGCTTTTGGATGCATCCAATTAAGCATCTGTCATTTCTAAACTCACTCGATATATATATTAGGATTCAAATCATCAGACGAAGTCTTAATCGCCTTCAAACTTCGAAAGGAGAAGTATGCGGCATTTGATGGTGAGATGAATGCAGAGGAAGTGGAAAGGTTTGTGAGTTCGGTCCTTAATGGAGCCGTAAAGTTCACCAAGACGTAGCAGAAACCCAAGATGACGGAAGAAGAAAAGAAGGGGCATGGTCAGGCAGGAGGGGAAGAGATCATGACTTATCTATGTTTTGTGCAATGCGCCTCAGGCACAATTACATGCGTCCCAGGCTCACGCCTATTCGCCCCGGGCGCACTTCTAAGCTTAAAAAAAGGCTGAACTTCACTGGCTTGGTGCAAAGGGCCTCAGGTGCAATTACATGCGCCCCAGGCGCACTACTATGCACCCCAGGCAATTACATGCATCTCAGGCGCTCCTCAAAGCTGCAAAAAAAAGGCCTAACTTCGCAGGCTTGCCACGAGTACTCTCGAACTTCAATTTGTTTGTGATTTTAATTGTTGAAAAGCTTGTTGGGTCTAATTTCTAACCTAAGTAATTTGGATCCAAAATCATATTGAAATTGAAAGATTTGAAAATTTTTTAATGGGGCTATGTTTCGGACAATGCGCCTCAGGCGCAATTACGTGCGCCCTAGGCGCACCTTAACCTTAAAGCTGCAAAAAAAGGGCCTAACCTAACTTCGCAAGCATGTCACGTTCAAAAGCTAGTACTACTTGCTTGATCATCAGTTTCCAGTCCATCGTAAAATTGGCCTGGCTTCAGACTCATGAAGATGCTTGACCCGGGAAGAGGTTTATGTTTTAGAATGTAGGTGGTGATAGTGGCAATGAAGTATTGCTGGCGGAAAGTGATGGTGAAATGATGGCTTCTAGGTGGTGGTGGTATGGTGACGCGATACTGGTGGCAGTGAAACAATGGCTATTAGGCGGTGATAGTTGTGATTGGTTCTTGGTCTTGGCAGTGCCGACCTCGACATTTGGGTTGCCATTCCCAACCTCATATTTTGTTGCCCACTAACTATTAAATCATACAAAAATTTAAAAAATTAAGTACCAAAAAAAATCAAAATTACATTGTTTTTTAGCTTGAATAACATCAAAAAAAAAATCAACATCAAAATGTAAATCCCGATTGTAGTGCTTTATGATTAGCATAATCTGATATAAAGAAAACAACTTCTCCTAGCATGTTTTGAAGCAAATTTCTCAGTTGATTCATCGTACTTTACTTATCTATGAACTTAGGCTCGTTCTGCTAACTTTTGTTTTTTTGGTTGATGGAGTATATGTTTGAAAAGCATAAGAAGTTAAAAAAGTCTCAAATGCCCAAAAATACTCATAGTGGAATCGCACCTCATTTTCAATTGAGATTATGCCAATCTCTTTAATCTCTCTTGCGAAATGGTAGTTCGAAGATAAAAATAAGTACTATGTTAGCTTGCTTGATTTATTTTAACTGACTTTTTTTTTCATCAAATGTAAATATCACTTATGGATTATTATTGGGAGGAAAACAAAAGGAGGTAGAATAAAAATTGTGGATTGGAGGAAAACCAAAAAAACAAAAGACGTAGAACAAAAAAAATGGAGAAAAACAAGAAAGAGCACGCCTGTAAGTCGAACCAGGCACTGCTGGTGCTTTAACAGCATCTCAGCAACGTACCACTACACCAAGTAAAGGGAAGGGAAACTTTTTTAAATTTATAATATAACTTTTTTTTTTTTTGGTTGCCCACCGAGGGCTTGCAGGGCTTATCCGGGGGCCAGCCCTAGGTCTATATGGTGAGGTAGTGGTGGTGGTGAAGGAAGATGACGGAAGAAGAAAAGAAGGGGCATGGTCGGGCAGGAGGGGAAGAGATGACATATCTTATGTTTTGTGCAATGCACCTCAGGCGTAGTTACATGCGTCCCAAGCGCACCTCTAAGCTTAAAAAAAGGCTTAACTTCGTGGGCAAGGCACAAACACTTTCGAACTCCGATTTGCTCGTGATTTTAATTGTTGAAAAAGTTTGTGAGTCTAATTTCTAATCCAAAATTAGTCTGAAATTAAAAGATTTGAAAATTTTAATGCATGCTACGTTTGGCGCAATTACATGCGCCCCGTGGCAATCACATGCTTCCCAAGTGCACGCCTCTACGCCCTAGGCGCACCTCAAAGCTGTAAAATATATATATATATATATATATATATATATATATATATATATAACTTCACAAGCTTGCCACAAACACTTTCGAACTCCGATTTGTGTGTGATTTTAACCGTTAAAAAGTTTGTCGAGTCTAATTTCTAACCAAAGTAACTTGGATCCAAAATTATTTTCAAATTACAAGATTTGAAATTTTTTAATGCGGGCTATGTTTTGCACAGTGCGCCTCAGGCGCAATTACCTGCACCCAAGGTGCACTCCTATGCGCCAGGGCGCAAAACAAAGCTGGTAAAAAAAGGCCTAACTTTGTGAGGTTGTCACGGACACTCCCGAACTCCGATTTGTGTGCGATTTGGACCATTGAAAAGCTTGTTGAGTTTAATTTCTAACCCAAATGATATGGATACAAAATGATTTTGAGGTTAAAAGATTTCAAAATTTTATCCATTTGGCAAAATCTTCACATCAAAACCTTCTTTTAAATCGAATTACAAACCTATTTGGTATAGATATAGAGGGTATGAAAAATTACTGAGAGATGGCGGAATCAAAGAACTAAAGTAATAGAGCTTTGACTATGAAAAGTGGGTTGAAGGTAGACCGATTGAAAGATCGTCGGAGCCATTAAGGCTAATAGACATTTTTGCGCTCTTCTACTCATTCCAAATTCCATTCGGTACTCACTCCCTAGTTCTAACATATTCCCTTCTTAATAAAGTGTTCCATAGAGTTAATTGAGTTTTACACACTTCAACAATGCATATTGTGGGTTCCCCGACCGGAACGCTCAAGAGTCGCCACCCGGGTCTTAGAGATGGATGATCTAACAGACTGAGGGTTTGAAAAAGAAGGCTTTTGGTCTAGCAGAAATTTTGGATTCAGGAGCCACGTTATAAACGGGGAACTTTTTGTTGAAAAAGCACACTGCTCGCCCGGTTAAAACCGGTCTCTACTTAGCATTTTAAATAGGGGAATCTAATATCGTTTGAAAAAACTTAACTTTTGAATAAACAAATATGGGAAAGGGACATTGGATTATATACAGCATCTTTGCATGCCAAGACTGTTCAATGTGAATGATGAATGAAGAATATACAGAAGTGAAATAGCAACATTACAACAGTCTACCAATATTACATGAAACACCGCATAGCGAACCAGATACATCACATGGCGTAACTAAAACATCGTGCGGTACCTGTCTACACATTCCAAAATCAGTTCACATTTATATGACAAAACAAAATCATAGGTCAGCAAAAATAGTTTTTCATATTTTCTGAATCTCTGAAAAATGATTTACGAGACCTTTTTGTTCATCTTATCATGTAAAGCAATGTTAAAAGCTTTTGAGATGTTGAAAGATTTAATAAAGTCACAAAAATGACTTTTAACAAGAAACTCGACTTTGGAATGTACCTGCACAATCTTTAAATAACATTAGCCAAAGTAGAAAAGGAAATAAAAATAATTAATAAAATATTAATAAATAGTACTAAAAATAACGTACGATGTAACGTATCCAGTGCAAAAATTATTTTTGGTTACTTTCTAAATGTAAAACTCATTTGAGGCCAAAACCCAGTATAGAATGACTAGGAAAGGCCTCAGCGAGCTCCTCTCAAGGCAAAAATATGATTTAGCCCAAGGAATTTCTTTATACATTTTGTTCAGGGCTTGGATGTGCTTGAAAAAGGAGGAAGAGAGGTTAATTCGGATTGGAGACCCTTAAAATCAATTGGGTTTCCGAGTTTATGGGAGATTTGAGTGAGTTTTGTGAAGATTTAATGAGCTTTTGCAGAAAGAATAAGAAGAAAAATTAGTTTGATTCTGATTTTGTAATAGACCAGCTTATGGGTTGATGTAGAGAGAGAAAAAGAGAGAAGAGGGATCAAGTGTGTGTGTGGTTGTATATATATAGTGGAGTGAAATGGCTTAAAATGGGTGCATATATAGTGGTTAAAATGAGTAGGGGTCATTTATAGGGGGAAGTAGAGGGCATGTATATGTTTGAAGTGCACCCAAATGCAAAAAAAATGTGCTCTGACCGCTCTGCTGTGCGTGTCTGACGCGCATGGGAATCTGCCAGACGCTCCTTCTGATAGATTCTCTGCTATTGTCGGGAATCTTTTAAAATGTTGCACGGCATTTTGGAATACCGTATAGTACTCTAAAGTACTACACGGCACTCCAAAGTGCCTTGTAGTGCTCTAAATTGCCGCACGGTGTTTAAAAATGCCACGCTGTATTTCTAAAATGTTGCGCAATATTTTTTCACAGCACAGTACACCGAACTTCGCGGCGGCTCCCCGACACTCCCGAACTTGGATTTGAATGCGGTTTGAAGCATTGGAAAACTTGTTGAGTAATCTTTCTAAACCAATTGGTTTCACTCAAAGATGTTTTATACATTAAAATGTGTGCCCATTTTACCCTCAGTGTATCACGGAAAAAGTTGTTTTAATTTGACAAAGCAAATGCATCTTTTGCAATTGAACCAGGGGCCACCCTATATGTTTAGAAAGAGGTTTTCTTGAAGTTGATGAAGGAGTAACGATCCAAGCCTTGAAGATATGTTTTGTGTAGTATCTAAACATACGAAAAAAAGTTAAACATGGGGGTTTGCCAAAAGTCGGACTTGTATCTATGTTTTGTGTAGTGCTCCTCAGGCGCAATTGCATGCGCCCCGGGCGCAAGTCAAAGCTGCAAAAAAAGCCTAACTTCGCGGGCTTGGCTTCCACGGATACTCCCGAACTTCGATTTTCACGTGATTTGAATCATTGAAAAGCTTGCTTAGTCGAATATCTATCCCAGGTAATTTTGATCCCAAATTATTTTGAAACTAAAAACTATGAAAATTTTATCCTTGACGGATCAAAAAATAATTTATTTTGGCAAAATCCTCGCATCACCCTTCTTTTAAATCATATTTGGTATTGATATATAGGGTATGGAAATTACTAAGAGATGGGGGAATCAAACAATTAAGAAAATAGAGCTTTGACAATGAAAAGTGGGTCGAAGGCAAACCGATTGAAAGATCGTCGGAGACACGAAGGCTAAAAGTCATTTTTCGCCCTTCTATTGATTTCAAATTCTATTTGGCACTCACTCCCTTGTTCTAACATATTCCTTGATTATTTAAGAATTTCATAGAGTTAATTGGGGTTTTACACCCTTTATTTCATCCTGAGGATTCGCCAAAAGTTGGAACCACATCACTGCCACCTCCACTACTTACTTCTCCTTTGGATGTGTTGAACAAATTCAACGTGGGTAGTGTTTCTTGCTGTAAAAGACTAATTTTTTTGTTTGCTGCATGATTTGTGCACTAATTTTCCATGTGCTTTTGGATGGATTCAAGCATCCGTCATTTCTAAACTCACTCGATAAATCAGGATTCAAATCATCAAACAAAGTCTTGATTGTCTTCAAACCTCAAAAGGGTAAGTATGAGGCATTTGGTGGTGAGATGAATGCAGAGCAAATGGAAAGGTTTGTCGGTTCGGTCCTTAATGGGGACGTAATGTTCACTAAGATGCTGCAGAAACCAAAAATCAAGTGAGAAATTAGCGGCATCACAATCAGACTTGCCTTTTTATTGGAATTCGATATAGATAGTTGAAAAGCTAGTGCTACTTGCTTGATCATCTTTTTTTTTTTTGGTTTAAACGGATTAGATACTTGCTTGATCATCAGTGTCCAATCCATAGTGAAATTGGCCTAACTTCAGATTCAGGAAGAGGTTTGTGTTTAAGGATGTATGAGGGAAGAAGAAAAGAAGGGGCATGATCGGGCAGGAGGGGAAGATATGACATATCTATGTTTTGTGCAATGCGCAAATACATGCGCCCCAGGCGGACACCTATTCGCCCCGGGCGCACCTCAAAGCTTACAAAAAGGCTTAACTTTGTTGGCTTGGGACGAACACTCTCGAACTCTGATTTGCTCGTAATTTTAATTGTTGAACAATCTTGTTGAGTCTAATTTCTAACCCAAATAATTTGAATCCAAAATCAGTTTGAAATTAAAAGATTTGAAAATTTTAATGCAGGCTATGTTTTGCTCAATGCGCTTCAGACTTTGCGTGATTCACTTAAGAAGTGTACACTTTCACATGGTAATATCTTTTTACAAACTAGATTGCTGAAATGATAAGGCGTGTAATGATATTAAACTGATGTATATTGGTTATGCTCCAACTAAATCTTCTCTTCTGTTTTTTGTATTTCAGTGCACCATGATATGAATGGACCACTGTCCCATTACATCAAATACGCCGTCATGACCGTCATGGAGAAGACGAGTACGATTCCAGTCAAGTAAACGATGAAGGCAACGCCGTAGAGTAGCCATTTCTTGTGTTTCTGGCGATTGTCGCTCCTTGGCATCAAATGCCGTGGCTTCTTCGTCGCTCCTTGGCATCGAATTGCACCTGGGGTCGCTACAAATTGCTCTCGGTCACATCGAAATGCACTTGGCCACTTCGATTTACACTTGTCCACATCGAACTGCACTTGGCTGCTTCGATTTACACTTGTCCGCATCGAACTGCACTTGGCCGCGTCGAATTGTACTTGGCCGCTTCTAATTGCACTTGGCCGCATCCAATTAGACGCGGCCAAGTGCAATTCAATGCTGCCTATCAATTCAACGCGGCCAAGTGCAGTTTATAGCGGCCAACTGTAAAAAGACGCGGTCAAATGTACTTCAACGCGTCTAAGTAATCCGACCCTTTACTACTCTCTCAATTCAACAGCAAAACTAAAACCAATTTCCCAAAACAAGTCCTATGGCAGTGGAATACAAAGCAGGGTATCCCTTGGCACCCGCCAACGGTTATTACTGGAGCGACCAAGAGCGGGCAAAGCAACCTCATCCGAGCTCCGAAGCCAGAAATGTAAGAAATGGTTGTTATATGGCGTGGCCTTTGTCAATTTCCAAACCGGAATCATCGTACTCTTCACAATGACAGTTATGAAAAACGAACTCCTCAATTCCGGGTTAGTTCTGCCACGTTCGGCGCTTCCAATGTCCAAACAACCACCCCTACTTTCAACATAACGATGAACACTGCACTTGGGGTCAAGAACACAAATTTTGGCCCTTATAAATACGAAAACTCCACTGTCAATTTCTTCTATAAGGGTACGCCAGTTGGGAGTGCTAAAATCCCAAATTCAAAAGCCTTTCTCCAATCCACCAAAAACATAATTGTTTCAGTAAACCTGATTAACTACCAAACTGGGAATACCAATTGACTTTGAACGGAAAGGTGGACCTCATGTTCATTTTCAAGAGGAAGAAAGCTACTAATTTGGATTGCCCCATGGACTTCAATATCGCGACACGGCAACTCCAGAATGTCCAGTGCAACTGATTCTGGTGTTCAATTGATTACGTGTATTTTAATTTGTTTTGCAGAGGGCTACGTACTATTACATGTTTACTATAGTCCCCCCTTTTTTGTTTGATTGGCAACTATAGCCTGTGTTGGTCGCTTATGGATATTCTTTCAGTTGTGTTATGGTTTGATACCCAACAGTTAGAGGGCATGATGCCCAAACACTTAAAGGCCTCAAAGTCCAGATATACTACAATACAAATCAAACAAATAGAAAGGCCTTCAAATGCTAGATCGAAAAATAAATGCCCAATAACCATCTAACCCACCAGAGTGGGCTAGATCCAGCCCAAGAATATTCAAAACCTACCCAAGACTTCTGAGGTTCTTCACTACAGCGCTGCCCCACCTCCAGCGACTAGACCACCGATAGAACCACCAAACAACCTGAATAGTGCTTTGCCAAATAAAACCACCGCGCCACCATTGGCCACCATGAGAAAAGGCACCATCCGCATATCACCCATTTGTCGCGGAGGCTCACAGAGCCGTTAGGCGATGACCGATGCATCCAACAATGCAACCGGCGGGAGACCAACACCAGCCATGTCCAGACCACTAGATCCACCTAGCTGTTAGGCCAAGAACTGGAAAAACCAAGAGAAAGACCGACAATGGATCCCAAGTACAGATGAAACACAACCGAGAGGCGATTGCCAGAAATAAAACAATAGAACAAGAAGAAAACGCAGAAGGCTAGAGGATGGGGCCAGGGAAAAACGAAGGGGAGAGGGAAAGACAGAGGATCTAAGAACCATACCGAAGACGCTGACCTCGTCGGATGTCCTAAACCTCGGTGTGCACCGCTGTGAAGAACAGTTTATCGTCTCCCAAAAATGGACGGGAATAAACGGACGCTGAGATCCATAAACGCAAGTATGGAATTACAGTTGGCCGCGTCGAATTGAACTTGGCCACATCGAATTGCACTGGGGCGCTACGAATTACTCTTGGCCGCATCAAATTGCACTTGGCCACATCAAATTGCACTGGGCCGCTAGAATTATTCTTAGCCACATCGAATTGCACTTGGCCTCATCGAATTGCTATTTGCCACATCGAATTGTTATTGGGCAAACAAATGCCTTGTTTGGATGATGTTTTGAAAATATTTGAGTTTGATTTTTGGGTAATGAGTGGAGAGAGAAGTTAAGGTAATGATTGGACAAATTGTTATTAAGCAAACAAATGCCTTGTTTGGATGATTCAAGTTATGATCCAAACAAAGCAAAAATATTAGGCCTCCACAAAATTCACAAAAGGGAAACCCAACACTTTGAGCATAATTAACCAACCACAATCAAAATAACCATGAACAGAGAAAGCATTCTATAAAGAGCAACTCACAAGTCACACATGAGTTGCTTCCAAAAATTAAGTGCTTTCCTTTTCTTGTTCTACTTGTTGAGCACGATTTTATTGGCTTGCATGATTGGAAATAGAGTCTCCTCACACAAATAAACACAAGATAGACACAGAACCTGACCACAATAAAGATCTATAGTTTCCCGGGTCTTTGTATCATATGAAAAGAATTTTAGCTCACCAGAATATTTATGCTCAGTCACTAACAATTCACCATTTTACCCACCTCCCACCACTGTAATATGACCATCTACCTCGTATCCCATATCACTTGCAATCCTCAGAAAAGGCCCAACTTCAATATGGTTAGTCCAAAGACTCTCGTTTTCATCCAACACCCACACATCGAAGCCCCCTTCATCAGGAGACATATGCAAAGCAATTTTATCATGTAATTCTGTAAATTGCCAGATAGTTAGATTCCTTTTCTTCTGCAAACACTGTGGTATTGTTATTCTTCTGAACACCTCATCACCTATGTCGAAGGACATAACAATCACTTGCTCAGTTGAAAGTACATGTGCAGGCCAATAGAAAACTCCATTCAAGGCTGTAGCAGAAGACACACTGATTTGCACGATGCTATCATGCAGCCCCTATTCATTCATTTCCTCCAAGAACGACGACAGCTTATTAAACTGAATTTCCGTCCAATTGTTGGTGCTCATAACATACAGATCAGCTTGGACATTGTATTCCCTGATGAAAGGACTATAACAAAGCACAATCCTAATCAACTTGTAATAATTAGCACTGGGATGGAAACCAAACCCCAAACTAACCTGGTCACCAAACAACCCTGCGATTGTTATTATCAAAGCCGCCCACGCAAAAGCCTAATTCCTGTATCACAGGATTTTTGTCCAAGAAATGAAGCTGTCGTTTATGGCCTTTTACCAAATGCAGTATCCAGAAAGTGTGATGAATATCCCCTTTGAAACATGCTTTTATTCCCGCAAAGCCAAAGATCCCACATCACACAAATGGATTTCGAAATGTATTCGTCATCAGGAGGAGCCAGATGGAACCAATCCTTTAACCACACATTGATAGCTACAGGAGAACCGGTTTCAAAATCAAGACTGAGGGAAGGCCCTTTCCACACATGGTTTGGAAATTCAGATTCAAACATCCGGTGATCAATCAATACCGCAAGCACATCTATAGGCCCTTTCCACACATGGTTGGACATTTTACAGAAGAACCGAAGATAGGATTAATCCGCTGTCAGGTTCATTCAATCTTTCGTTCTCATCATTCTCAACTTGTAAAGGGAAAAACAGCCTGTTCTAATTCTGTATTTGAAGCACCGAGGGGATCAATGGTTGGAAAGCAGAAATGACAATGACATTTGTTGTGATCTTGTAACCATCTTTTGATCCAAGAATTAGTTGCAGCAGATGAAGAATTTCTTTTCGAATGTTTGTAGAGTGGACTCCGGTCTTGATCGGAGTTATCAAAAAGAGTGGATTCCGGTGAAATTGGAAGCAACTTGAAGAGGCCAGAAGGCTTGCTTCACTGCAGAAAAGGAGAGAACTCAAGGCAGCTGGCATTCATTCTTGCCTTTATATGAAAAGGAGAACTACCATTTGAGAAGTGTATCTGTATAAAATTTTCAATGCGCGAAATTAGCTGTTTCTTGCCTTAAAAGACTAATTTTTTTATTTGCTGCATGATTTGTGCTTCTATTTCCCATCGCCTTCAAACCTCGAAAGGGGTAGTATGAAGCATTTGTTGGTGAGATGAATGCAGAAGAAGTGGAAAGGTTTGTCGGTTTGGTCCTTAATGGGGACGCAAAGTTCACCAAGACGTGGCAGAAACCCAAAATCAAGTGAGAAATTTAGCGGCATCAAAATCAGAGTTGCCTTTTTATTGGAATTCGATATAGATAGTTGAAAAGCTAGTGCTACTTGCTTGATCATCTTTTTTTTTGTGGTCAAATGGAATAGATACTTGCTTGATCATCAATTTTCAGTCCATAGTGAAATTGGCCTGGCTTTAGACTCAGGAAGAGGTTTCTGTTTAAGGATGTAGGATGGAAGAAGAAAAGAAGGGACGTGGTCGGACAGGAGGGGAAGATATGACATATCTATGTTAACATAATTCAAGCTCTTCTATTCTAGTTATGTTCCTTCCCGACACAGAACCTCGATGGATTGCACACAAGGAAAACTGTGTGCAAGAAAAAAATCCAAAAAATTAACCATATCTAAACACCGTATGGCCTTTTAATTTGTACACATTATTGTGGTAAGCACTACCAAATTCGCCACAATTTTTGCTCATAAGTGTCCTTCCAAAGTTGGTATCAGGTGAGGCACTATTACGCTCAGCTTTTACCTTGAGGTATTGGATACAACACCCCTGTGTTCAAAAGAATCAACAGGTTTACATATGTGTATTGCGTACAATACCACTGTGTTGAAAAGCTATCCTACCAGATACCAACGTTGGTCTACTTAGGCCTTTGTGTAAAATTTCCCCCTATTTAAGGCTTCCTTGCCTATTCCGGCCTTATTTTCAAGATCCACCTTACCGATCGCCATCTACTATTGTACTTGAATGATTGTGAATGTGGGAGAAAATATTGCAATTTGATATGCTTGCCCTTTGTCGATGAGATTGCATTGCGCAAAGTGAGGAACCATTAATTGTGAACTTACAACTTCAAGACAAACACCCTATTTTTAAGAAAAAAATCCACAATATTAACAATATCTAAACACCGTATGATCTTTTAATTTGTACACATTATTGTGGTAAGCACTTCCGAATTCACCACAATTGTGGCCTACAAGTTGGTATCTGGTGAGGCACTATTATGCTCAACGTTTACATAAAGGTATTGGAGACAACACCCCCGTCTTACAGCGAATCAACATTGTTAGATGGGTGTATTGCGTACGATACCACCGTGTTAAAAAACAATTCAACAGTTTTACAACTTACTAGCCCACTTCCGGCCTTATTTTCAAGAACAACCTTTCCGATCACCATCTCCTATTGTAGTTGAATGATTGTCAATGCCGGAGAAAATATTACAACTTGATACCCTTGCCCTTTGTCGATGAGACTGCGTTGTGCAGCTTGAGGAACCATTGATCGTGAACTTACAACTTCAAAACAAACACCTGTGCAAGAAAAAAATCCAAAAAATTAACCATATCTAAACACCGTATGGCCTTTTAAAAAGAATCAACAGTTTCACATGGGTGTATTGCTTACAATACCACTGTGTTAAAAAGCTATCCATCTAGATACTGACGTTGGTCGACTTAGGCCTTTGTACTTGCCGCTTCCGGCCTTATTTTCAAGAACAACCTTTCCGATCGCCATCTCCTATTGTGCTTGAATGATTGTCAATGTCGGAGAAAATATTACAATTTGATAACCTTGCCCTTTGTTGATGAGACTACGTTGTGTAGCTTGAGGACCCGTTGATTGTGAACTTACGACTTCAAGACAAACACCTGTGCAAGAAAAAAAATCCAAAAAAATTTAACCATATCTAAACACAGTATGGCCTTTTAATTTGTACACATTATTGTGGTAAGCACTACCAAATTCGCCACAATTTTTGCTCATAAGTTTCCTTCCAAAGTTGGTATCAGGTGAGTCACTATTACGCTCAGCTTTTACCTTGAGGTATTGTAGACAACACCCCTGTGTTCAAAAGAATCAACAGTTTTAATGGGTGTATTGCGTACAATAACACTGTGTTAAAAAGCTATCCTACCAGAAACCAACATTGGTCTAATTAGGCCTTTGTGTAAAATTCCCCCCTATTTAAGGCTTCCTTGCCTATTCCGGAGGTCAAAACCACCAATGTTACTCATAATATGCTCAAGACGATCGCCATCGAAACGCATCACATCTTACTCAAAGTCATTAAGCTTTCCCTTCTGGCTGGTTTGTTCCCACCAACACCGGACTATATTCCTATTGATTTCAGGTTTTTCGACCGAGACTTTACCAAGCTTATGAAGAGCAACTTCGGCACTACCGATACCAGAGAAAAATCTAAAGTCAACAGGAATATAGTCCGGGGTTTAATATTGGATCAAATGTATCAATATTATGCAACAATGATATATTGATAAATTTGATATGTTGTCAAGCCAAATATATCAATATTGGATCAAATGTATCAATATTATGCAACAATGATATATTGATAAATTTTGATATATTGCCGAGCCAAATATATCAATATTGGATCAAATGTATCAATATGATACAACAATGATATATAGATATATTTTGATATATTGCTAAGCCAAATATGTCAATATTGGATCAAATGTATCAATAAGATGCAGCAATGATATATAGATATATTTTGAGCCAAATATATCAATATTTGATCAAATGTATTAATATAATGCAACATTGTATCAAATGTATCAATATTCAGATTTTTCTCTAGTATCAGTAGTGCCGAAGTCAATATGCTTTCCCTTTTGGTTGGTTTGTTCTCACCAATCCCAGACTATATTCTTATTGAATACAGATTTTTCTTTGGTATTGGTAGTGCCGAAGTTGCTCTTTTATAAGCTTGGTGTCCCTTTGAATAATGTGGTCTCGGTCGAAAAATGTGATGTCAACAGGAACATCGTCCGGGGTTGGTGGGAACAAAACAACCAGAAGGAAAGCTTACTGACTTACCCTCCATCTTGTCCCTGTGGTGGCGGTTGCTACCTGCGAGGTTGTTACAAGGGCTTCCGCTAATCACGAGGTCAAAACCACCAATGTTACTCATAATATGCTCAAGACGATCGCCATCCAAGTGTCGCATCATATTGATACATTTGATCAAATATTGATATATTTGGCTCAAAATATATCTATATATCAATGCTGCATCTTATTGATACATTTGATCCAATATTGATATATTTGGCTCGGCAATATATCAAAATATATCTATATATCATTGTTGCATTATATTGATACATTTGATCCAATATTGATATATTTGGCTCGGCAATATATCAAAATTTATCAATATATCATTGTGTCCAGGGTTGGTGGGAACAAACCAACCAGAAGGGAAAACTTACTGACTTACACTCCATCTTGTCCCTGTGGTGGCGGTTGATACCTGCGAGGTTGTTACAAGGGCTTCCGCCAATCACGAGGTCAAAACCACGAATGTTACTCATAATATGCTCAAGACGATCGCCATCCAAACGCATCACATCTTATTCAAAATCAATAAGCTTTCCCTTCTGGCTAGTTTGTTCCCACCAACCCCGGACTATATTCCTATTGACTTCAGATTTTTTGACGAATACTTTACCGAGCTTATGAAGAGCAACTTCGGCACTACCGATACCTGAGAAAAATCTGAAGTCAACAGGAATATAGTCCGGGGTTTAATATTGGATCAAATGTATCAATATTATGCAACAACGATATATTGATATACTTTGATATATTGCCGAGCCAAATATATCAATATTGGATCAAATGTATCAATATTATGCAACAATGATATATTGATAAATTTTGATATATTGCTAAGCCAAATATATCAATAATGGATCAAATGTATCAATATGATGCAACAATGATATATAGATATATTTCGATATATTGTCGAGCCAAATATGTCAATATTGGATCAAATGTATCAATAAGATGCAGCAATGATATATAGATACATTTTGAGCCAAATATATCAATATTTGATCAAATGTATCAATATGATGCAACACTGTATCAAATGTATCAATATTCAGATTTTTCTCTGGTATCGGTGTCAAAGTCAATATGCTTTCCCTTCTAGTTGGTTTGTTCTCACCAATCCCGGACTATATTCTTGTTGACTACAGATTTTTCTCTGGTATCGGTAGTGCCGAAGTTGCTCTTCATAAGCTTGGTGTCCCTTTGAGTATTGTGGTCTCGGTCGAAAAATCTGATGTCAACCGGAACATAGTCCGGGGTTGGTGGGAACAAACCAACCAGAAGGGAAAGATTACCGACTTACCCTCCATATTGTCCCTATGGTGGCGGTTGCTACCTGCGAGGTTGTTACAAGGGCTTCCGCTAATCACGAGGTTAAAACCACCAATGTTACTCATAATATGCTCAAGACGATCGCCATCCAAGTGTTGCATCATATTGATACATTTGATCAAATATTGATATATTTGGCTCAAAATATATCTATATATCAATGCTGCATCTTATTGATACATTTGATCCAATATTGATATATTTGGCTCGGCAATATATCAAAATATATCTATATATCATTGTTCCATCATATTGATACATTTGATCCAATATTGATATATTTGGCTCGACAATATATTAAAATGTATCTATATATCATCATTGCATCATATTGATACATTTGATCCAATATTGATATATTTGGCTCGGCAATATATCAAAATTTGTCAATATAAGGTGAAGTACTAAGATGATGAAACTCTCTAGAGGAGCACCCCTCTCAGCTAACTCCCTCTGGTTATCTCTCACCCTCACCACAAGTCTCGCCTCCGATTAAAAAAAAAAAAAGTCTCGCCTTGCTTGAATCATGATGATGAAACAATTTCTAATTATCTAATGGAGTGTGGAGAGACCTATGAACCTTGTGGATAGTTTTATAGAATGAGCGATTACCCTAGAAGTAGGGATGTGTACATTGAATGAAACTTAGAATGTGTAAATGGGTGCCAAAACGTACTTTATCCTTTGTGGCTCTAATGATCTTTGAATCGGTCTCCCTTCGGGCAACTTTTCATTAATACAATTTCATTAATTTAATTGCTCATTTCCATCATATTTTAATACAGCGGGCAACTTTTCATTAATACAATTTCATTAATTTAATTGCTCATTTCCATCATATTTTAATACAGCAAAAACCTTATTTATTATATAATTTGTCTTAATCCGATTTAAAATGAGAACGATACAAGCGTTTTGCTTAAATAATTTCATTAATTTAAATGGTCATGTATTTTGATGGACAAAATATTTTCCATTGAAACCAATTCGGAAGGAAAGTACATTGGACAAGCTTTCTAACGGTTCACATCACGCCCAAATTGAAGTTCAGAAGTGTCTGGGACAAGTTCTCAAAGTTGGACGATCTGCCCGGGCCACATTGAATTGCGCCTGCTGCGACTGGGGCTCATTAATGCTGCATAAGTTGTCAAACTTTGCGGAATTGCCCGAGACACTCCTGAACTCCAATTTGCGTGTGGTTTGAACGGTTAGAAAGCTTGTCCAATTTACATCAAGACCCATTGACAAATAATTTTCATTGAAAGCTTGTCCACCTTTTCACCCCCATTAGATTTATATCCCTTAGTCTTTCGCAGTTCCACACCACCTCCATTACCCCCATATCTGTCACTTCATTGCATAATCCAATATCCAAATATTGGAGATTTTGACACCTATGTCCCATCATTGCCATTCCTTTGTCATTAATTTGCATCCCACCAGCTTTCAAATCTTCAAATTCACTACAGAGTTGTCTGAATATCTCCCAAAAATATCTGAAACCAGAAGACAATCGATATTGAGTTGTCCATCAAGATCTATAGAAGTTAGATTAGATAAATACTGAGCCAAATTGCTTATATCCGTGTTTGAGAGGGCCCAAGTTCTCAAGGTTAGCTATTCCAATGTCAATTCACATGCCTGCAAAAGAAATTTTAATCCCCCATGGATTTCAGGATACTGGCCACTGAAGCCAAGAAGTTTGAGCTTTCTTAATCAAGTACATGCTTTGGCAACTAAGCAAATGCGCTTGTTCGAAATGAGTTCTTGAGTCATGGTGAGAGAGTGTAGACTTTTGGCATTGGCTAACGCATTTCCAATTGCAAAAGAGGATGCAGAATGTTGTAACGACCACAACCCTAGAGAAAGAAAGGTCAAATTGCTTTCTCGATCAAGTTGAGGTTGCCTAGGTTTGAGTCAAGCTTGAACTTGTTCACGAGCCTTAACGATGCATCGAACTGCACATGGTTGCTACAAATTACTCTTGGCCACATCAAATTACTTTTGGCCACTATGAATTACTCTTTGCTACATCGAATTGCACTTGGCCTCATTGAATTGTTGTTGGCCACTTCGAATTGCACTTGGCCGCTACGAATTATGCTTGGCCGCATAAAATTACTTTTGGCCGCATCGAACTATACTTGGCCGCTTTGAATGTTGTTGGCCGCTTCGAATTGCACTTGGCCACTACCAATTACTATTGGCCACATTAAATTACTTTTGGCCGCATCGAACTACGGTACTTGGCCGCTTCGACTCTTAGCCGCTTGGAATTGCACTTGGCCGCATTAAATTGCACTTGGCCCCTTCGAATTACACTTGACCGCTAAAAATTGCTCTTGGCTGTATCGAATTGCACTTGGCCGCATTGAATTTCTTTTGGCCGCTTCGAATTGCACTTTGCAACTATGAATTGCTCTTGCCCGCATTGAATTCTTCTTGGCCGCTACGAATTACGAGTTTAGAGCTACATATAAAAATCATGTTACGTACTAAATAAGTTCATCCATATTCAAAAAAAAAAAATTAGATATACAAGTGTACATTACTTGTATAAGTTTACACTTGTGCAAGTTATAAAAATTTCACTATATTGATACAGAAGTTTATCCATATTCAAGTTTATATATAAAAACCTCATGACATATTTATGGATTAGGTTTTGTGAGCTTAATCGAGGCGAATTAATACAGTTAGATTTATGCTTGCCTTATTCATTAAACGAGCATAAAATTGAAGCGCTCATATTTGGTTCGTTTAATAGAGGAATCAATTAAAACTCGAATGAGCTTCGACTGATCGAGTCTCGAACAATTTCCAAACGATTCAGTTCATTTCTTGTGTTGTGCCTAAGTTCTTTGGGGCCCACAAGAGTTTGAGGTCAACAAGTGGGTGAGAACCAACGGCCATAAAGAACTACCTTCATTAATCTTGGCAAAAAAACTCAAAAACATAAAATTAGTTACTGGCTACCTTCATTAAATTTAAACCCTCAAATTTAAACCCTCAAACTCTTAAATTTTCATATCTCACATAAGATATTTTCTATTTGGTACTTTAAAATTGGTGGAAATATCTATATAAAAGGCCAACATTGATCTCATATTTTGGGACATTTATTAAATCTATCCCTATAATTGTAATAATTTATGGAAAGACATATTTGTTCACGAGTCTATCTAGCCAATTACTCATATGCTTAAGCTTGGCTTGAATTTATAAACAAACAAAAAAATGTGATTGAGCTTGGCTTATATTTTTTTCAACAAGTTTGAAGAAGCCAAAATTCAAGCCGAGCTCAAGCTTGGCTTGAGCTGTTTGGTCCATTTAGCAGCCCTAGTCAACGGCGACAACATGAGGCACAGCCCATGGTTTATTCATCGAACGGCCTCTCTTCAAGCAAGATATTTAATGACAAGCTAAAATAGTGGAGTACGTATCTGTTATTATGGTAGATATTTAATTAGATGCTAAAATAAGGATTCAGATCTTGTCCATTTGCTTCGGACCAATTCGGTCCATTTGGGTGCATCCGGGCCTTCCAAAAGTGTTTTGGACGGCCCAAATTTAAAGAGTGTGTGTTTTTTTTTTTTTTAGTAAAAACACCCCTTTAAATCTGGGCCATCCAAAACACTTTTGTACGGCCCAGATGCACCAAATGGACCAAACTGACCCCAAGCAAATGGACAGGATCTGCCCCCTAAAATAGTGGAGTAAGTATCTGTTATTTATATTTTGAAAACATTCCATATTAATCGGACCTTAACTTATGCCCTTAGCCTCAAGGGCACTTGTTAGCCGAACCATTTTGAAATTCATTCAATTTTCAAACCAATCTTGAACAATTAAGGTTAACTGTTAACATCATTCGGTTCGTTTATTAACCCTAGAACTAAATTGCGTGGGCTCCATAAAGTCTAAACTACACTGTTTCCCCTTTTTTCCGTATCCTTTTTGTGATGAGGATCTGAATCCTTGTTGCATACAACAACTTATATAGCAAGAAGAGGATTTTAATAACCTCTGAAATAATACAAAGATCATGATAACAGACACAGAAGAGACTCCAACATAGACCAAGACCAAACCCATCAAAAACTCCTCAACTCGAGAAATTTTTGGATGCAAAGAGAGTATTGCTGATGTGGTATCCATGCAGCGCATCTGAGCCATCCAAAAATGCAACTGAACCGTCGGTTGCTGGGCTCGGATGCACTGCACGGGTACCACGTGATACCCGATTTGCAACCAAAAGTACATTTCTCACTCAACCCAGACCTACTCACTAGCCCACGCCAGACCCCACCCACACCCCACATGACTTGTAAAGACTCCACAATAGTTCTTAAGTCCAAAAATAAAATCATCCGTAGAGTAAAAAAGATGCCAACCATTTTTTTGTACCAACCCTGGAAGCTGCCCACCCAGTTTGGACTTGCTTTCTCAATAGAGCTAAGGTTGTCTAGGTTTGAGTCGAGCTTGAACATGTTCACGAGCCTTAAAGATGCTTCAAATTGCACTTGGCCGCTATGAATTACTCTTGGCCACAATGAATTACTCTTGCCCGCTTCGAATTGCACTAGACCGCTACGAATTGCACTTGGCCAAATCGAATCACTTCAAATTGCACTTGGCCGTTACGAATTGCACTTGGCCGAATCGAATTGGACTTGCCCACTTCGAATTGCACTTGGCCGCTTTGAATTGCACTTGGCCGCATCAAATTACTTTTGGCCGCATCGAACTGCACTTGGCCACTTCTAATTGCTCTTTGCCGCTTCTAATTGCTCTTGGCCCCTTCGAATTGCACTTGGCCGCTACAAATTGCTCTTGGCCGTATCAAATTGCTCTTGGCCGCATCAAACTTGGCTACTTCGAATTGCACTTGGACGCACCGAATTGCACTTGGCCGCATTGAATTCGTCTCGTCCACTACGAATTACGAGTTTAGAGCTACATATTTAAATTTTGTTTCGGACTAAATAAGGTCATTCATATTCAAAATCATAAAAAAAAAAAAATAGATATATAAGTGTACATTACTTGTATAAGTTTACATTTCAAGTTTTTCTTTTAATGTTATCGCTTTTCATCATTGCTTAAATATAACTTTTAAAGCTGGAATATGAGTTTGGGCGGCATCTTCACTAATTGCCAATTGATTTTGAGTTGGATGATTTGACATGATATTAGAGCTAGGCTTTGTTTTTTTTTTTTGAACAGCAAGAAGAGGATTTTATGAACCGTTGAAATAGTACGAGGATTAAATGGATTGCAGGCATGACGGCACCACAATGAGAAAGAAGCATCCCAACAACGTTGACACCTAACCACTCGACAATCATGTGCACTCCGAACCCAAAGCTAAACATGGCAAGATACCAACCCAAAAAGATAAACATATGAAAATAATCCTCATTAGGACTGGCCTCAATGAGTTTACATGAACAAAAGACCGGGCTTAGCACATTTGTAAGCAAGGCTATGACAATCTTCTCACTACCCCAGAAAGACTCACCAAACAAACCCCATCCACACCCGACACACCCCGGATGGAATAAGGAAACGTGCTAGAGAGGGAGAGATGGATTGCTTCATTTCTAGTAGAGCTGCAAAGGAACCGAGCTGCCCAGCACGTTAGGGTTCGGGGTTAGCTCAGCTCGATTCTTTTAGTAATCTAGCCGAAGTCAAGCTTGAGTTTTAGGATTGTGTGCTAAACCAGCCAAGCTCAACGTACACTCTGAAGCATAGCTTGAAAAACTTGGCTCATTTCATAAATTAATCAGGCTCGGCCAAGTTCGAGCTTGTGTTTAGGCTTGTTTAGTAAACAGCCGAACTAGAAAACTACAAAGTTCGGCTCGTTTGCACCCCCAATTTCTAGGGTTCTTACAGCATCTTCAAAACTGAATTTTGCTACACTATTTCACAATTTGGAGGGACATTTTATGTGGTGCACCCCACCATATACTTCAAAAAGATACACCCCCACCGTAAAAATTTGCATAATTTGTTTTGGAAATCACCATATTTTGCAAACCGAGTGAGTTGGCCTGGATATCCAATCATATGCATAAAAAAAGTGAAGAACACTAAAAACAAAACTGAATCTAGAACCGGCCCATATACTTCAAACGATTTTAAACACAACTGTTCTAACGTAAATCCTCCAACTCCGTCAACCCAAGTCCACCCCTACCGTAAAGCCTCCAGTCGTGCAAACTAGTCCAGACAAGCCAAGATTTAGGTATTCAAGCTCGGCTCGTTTAATTTTTAGTGAGCTTGAACCCACATGATCAAGCTCAAGCTTGCCTAGAATTTGAGAGCGCGAAATGGATTTGAGTACTAAATGAGCCGAGCTATGGCTAACTGGAGCTCGGCTAGCTCCTTTACTAACGACCCAAAAATTTTGATGGAGTTCGGCCCCTTACTCAATGAATCAAGCCGAGCCAAGCCTTGAGCTGCTCACGAACAACTAGATTCGTTTGAAGCCTTAGTCACTGGCGACGTCTTGACCATATGCTTCCTGCCATAACCAATTTTACATGTGCTCATGAAAGGCTGCCCAAGCCGCTGCAGCCCTCTTAGAGGAGTTGTCCCATAATATTCATACAACAATCTTGTCATGGTCCAATGCTTCTATGTGCTTGAGTGTCTGTGTGTCTGTGAAGAACAAAAACAAGAGTGACACAGCCTGAACGCAAAAAACACAAGAGAGTTAAGACTTTGGGAGCACATGGACTTGGGTTTACCTTCATTAAGAAAAACCATCTGAACAGCTATTTCGCAAAATGTCGGCCTATTCCCGGTCCATGAAACGTTAATTTTGTAGTGCTCATCAAAGGAAGACAAACACAACTATATGATTGAGCAGAGTTCTCTTAGATACGGGAACTTGCCACTACTCTAGTAAACGTATAGCTAATTTTCACTTGTATGTTTTTTGACAGAAAGTTTTTCCTTCATACATACAACTATACAAGGTCTTAGTGTCCAACAGTAAGTTTCACGTGAGAGCTTCTCAGAATTTGCAAAGACACCAGTTTCTGCAGCATTTGAATTTTACCTTCCTTGTCGAGTCAAGAACTCCAGTCAAACTATAAATAATGTAATCGACGTATACAACACAATTGTATGTCAGAGCTTCTAACAGTTTTTGCCGACACTTGTCGAATGGTATCTCTCAAAGAACAGAGGAGCTCAACTCCCTCTAGTTATCTCTCACCCTCATCACAAGTCTCACCTTGGTGAATCCTGATGGTGAAATGGTTTCTGATTATTTAATGAAGTGTGGAGAGCCCTATATTCATAGGTGGACATTCTTATAGAATGAACGAGTACCCTTGAACTAGGGAGGTGTGCATCGAATGGAACTTAAAATGTGTAAATGGGTGCCAAAACGTACTTTAGCCTTTGTCACTCCGATGACCTTTGAATCGATCTCCCTTTGACCAACTTTTCATAAATAAAACTTAAATATTTTAATTGTTCGTTTCCATCATCTTTTAATACAGTGAAAATCTTACTGATCATTATATAATTTATCTTAATCCGATTTAAAATGAGGGCGATACGAGTATTTTACTTAATAATTTAATTTTTGACCAGTTGAGGGTAAAATGGTCATGTATCTTGATGTACAAAATATTTTTCATCGAAACCAATTCGGTAAGAAAGTAGATTGGACAAGCTTTCTAACGGTTCAAACCATGAAAAAATTGGAGTATGAGAGTGTCCGAGGCACGTTCGCAAAGTTAAACTTGCTGTGCAATGTTCAGGATGCGCCCGGGGCACATTTATATGCGCCTAGGCGCATTAATGCTGCTTAACTTGTCAAACTTCCCGGACTTGCATCGAATACTCCCGAACTCCAATTTGTGCGTGGTTTGAACCACTAGAAAGGTTGTCCAATTCACTTTCTAGCCTAAGTAGTTTGGATCAAAAATTATTTCTACATCAAAGGAAGTGACCATTTTACCCTCGATAGGTCAAAAATTGATGCATTTCGGTAAAGTGCGTTTATGTCCCTAATTTCAAATTGCATCAAGACCCATTATATATCAATTTATAATATTTTTAAAGTACTAAAAGTTGGTGGAATCAAACCATAAATTTATTTGGGTTTCGTTCATGAAAACTGATTAGAAACAAGACTACTATCAAAATCGTCGAAGCCAAGCGACCCTCTTCTGTGTGGTGCCTACTTGGGCTAGTGGCCGAGCGCTTTAGAGCAGCCATTGGGGGTGGTGCCCCAGCTTGTCTCAGGTGGTCGGTTGGTAGCTTTCGGTACACCTGGAAGATGGACCTTATTTGCGAACAAGGGCAGTTCTATCCATTTTCATTTCTTGACTCCTCTAGTTGTCCTGCAGACTACGTCGAGGTTTGATTGGGGAGGTACAACTGGCTAAGAATACATTGTTATTTATAGGACTCATTGGACCCTTCTAATTGGGTGAAGTGTACGACACACTCTCTTTACTCCCAAATCTCTTTGGAAGGTTTCCACACATCGAAACCATAGTCGTCGACACTGATGGACTCGTCGATCAGATTTCACTGTCTGGTTTATTGAATCTCCAAACCATAAAATTTTGTTGGTGTTTGAAAAAACATCCGCGCGATCATTCTAAGGCTCTGGCATTGAATAACGATATAAAGAACAATCCAAAGGTATTGGATTGCTCTGGACTAATCTCTATGCAAGGCAACAATTTACTTTTCATAGCGGATTTGTTCCCATGTAAGAGATTCTAACAATTTTTGCCGACACACTTTGAATGGTTATTCTATCTCTACTAGTGTATTAGTTGCAGCAACTTCCCAACGCAATGAAAATTGGGAGTAGGTGGTAAAACAGAAGCTGCTATTTCTTCCAAACAGAAAACAAAAAATTTGCAGAGGATCACAGTGCCATCGGTGTGAAATAAAGAACAGCACTGTTGTAATGCATGATATGTGTGGAACTGACTGTAGTGGTAAGTTCAAAGTAAATAGATACAAAAAAGAGACTGTTTCATAGTGATTCAAACAAGACAATTGATCCACCATGTTTCGATGATCTCAGTGAACAGATGAAAAAGAAAATCTTGTCCTTTGGCTGCCGGCTTGAAGGATTTCCATGACTCTGTGCAGTTGTCATCCTATTTTACTACTTTGAATTCATTTGCTTCTGATCACAAGAAAAAACTTTGTTTTAGTACAGTCATGAACTTATAGTTCTTCCACTATTTCCAGTTTTTCGTTTAGATGTTATCGCTTGTCAACATTGGTTGAATATAACCTAAAACTATATTATGAGTTTGGGCGCGGCCTCTTCACTCTTTGCTGATTGATATTGATTTGACATGGTAACAGAGGTAGGCTTTTTGCTTTTTGAACAGCAAGAAGAGGATTTATTAACCTTTGAAATAGTACAAAGATTAAACGGATTGCAAGCACGACGGCATGACAACAAGAAAGAAGCATCCCACCAACGTTGACACCTAACCACTACACAATCATATGCCACTCCGAATCCAAAAAGGGAGACATGAAAATTAATAATCCTCATAATGAGTCTACATGAACAAAAGACTAAGCTTTAGTTCATTTGTAACCAAGGTTATGACAATCTTCTCATTACCCCAAAAAGACTCCGACATAGACACCAGACAGATCCCAAACACAAGACCAAGACCATATCCAACCCAAAATAAATCAAAAACTCCTCAAGCTTTGCAGGGAATCAAAAGGGTTGTGCTTTATCCTCTACGTATTCAAGGGAATCAAATCCTACGCACTCATTTCCCTATGTTCTTGTAGTTGTTGAATCCTATATGTGCACTCATTTTTATAGCAAGCAGTGCAGTAGCATTTCCTATGTAAGCCGGCAACCAAAGCACAAGAACAAGTTTCTCATGTCTTCACTAGGAGGAGGAAAACCACATGGTGAGAAGACTTCCTTGAGAGCAATGGGCGGCCTTGAAATCACCATCCAATCCAGAATACCAATGCCCACATTTGGGCACCCTCTTACATTTAACACCCTTAGTTCTTTGCACTTCCTCACCACCTCTTTTACCCCATCACGTGTTACGTCTTCGCAATGTCCGATATTCAAAAACTGCAAATCGGGACACCTGTTCCCAATCACCACCATTGATTCGTCGTTCAATTTTGTCCCCCAAGCTTTCAGAGTCTTCAGTTTCGTGCCAGAGCGCTCCGAATATCTCCCGAAAATATTTGAAACCGCAAGATGTTCGATGTCCAAATACGTTATTTTGGGGCAACACTTCAAAATTTCCCCAATGCCTAGTTGGGTGAGGGTATGACAACTACTTGTCTAATCTAGAAAGGAACCGCTAAGGTTAACTGTTATAGGTGGGCTAATGACTCCTTTATTTTGAAAATCTCTAACGAAGAACAAGTTTGTCAGCTGTTTGTTGAGATCATCGATACATGGTGGATCAATATTCCTCCTGAGAGAGGGCCTTGACAACAAGATTAGAGGTAAAATGTAGGAGCTCACTTCCCCACAAAAGCAATTTTAATGTCCCATGCATTTCGGGATACTGGCCCCATAAAGCCCATAAGTTTGAGTTTCTTTAATGGAGGATGAGCTTTTGAGACTAAACAAATACGCTTGTCTGTAACGACTTCTTGATACATGGCGCGTGAGAATGCAGATTTTTGGTGTGGGTGAATAGGTTTCCAATGGTAAGAGAAAATGTAGAATGTTGTAGGGACCGCAATTCTAGCGAGAGAGATGTGAAATTGGGACTATGCCGCACCACAAAATCAATGCCGTCTTCAGTCACAAAATCTTGACCACCACCGTATATGCAAAGACTAATTTTCCTGAGTTTCACTCAATTTGTTGATAGAGAAATAAGCGATAAATCAGTAATTAAAGTACTGGAAACAAATTTGGAAAAAGGAATTACAGAGAATAAGAACAATCCCAAGGAGTTGTCTTAGGTGCTATCAACTCCTTTCGGGCCAGCGAAAAAAGGAACTTTACTCTGGCTTTAATTAGGTTTCCTGTAAGAGGGCAGTGGGAGGATTAGTCAAGGCACTCGTATATTGGGCCGGACACCTGAGTTTTAAAAAAAGGAATGATTAAGAACAAGGAAAGAAAGCCCTAATAAGAGACGCCCGGTTGGCCCATAAGAAAAATCCTATCGCAACAATGAAACATAATATGAACTCATATGGATCTGCATAATTCAACTATGTATGTATCTCAAGGTGTCCGGGTCAATTTACGCACATCTCAATTAATCCTATGATTAACCAAGAGCAGATACATGAACAAAACACTGAAATAGCTTGTGTTCGCTCGTTAAAAACTTGGTTGATTTGAATCTTATTAGTAATTTTTTGACTAATTAAGCTCGAACGAATTACTCCTCAACTTGTTTGACTTTTGATGTTTAAAAACTTCAAATTACTCGAGATCGAGTTAGTGAGTAGCTCGATTTTGAAAATTCGTTTATGAGTTTGATTCTTTTCGAAAACAAGATAAGTTTGAACATATTCTTTTTAAAACTCCTTAAGTTTTCAAACAAATCTTTAAACTGTTCGGCTACTTTGTTAGCCCACCTATAATTTAATAGCATGTAGGCCTGTCAATGGATCGAATCCGATCCGAAAAATTCGATCCGAATCCGATAACGTCGATCTGATAATCTGAATCCGGTAATCCAAATACGGATCGGATCGGATTAAATCCGTTATCGATCCGAATCTGAACTTTATTTTTTAAAATGTTTTTTTATAAAACAGAAAATTTTTTATTTTGAAAAAAAAATGTTTTAAGAAGTTGTGTTTTTATTTTTTTTAATTTTTTTAAAATTTTTTTTTTGGAAAATGTTTTTTTTGAAAAAAAAATTTGAATTTTTTTGAAAAATATAAATTTTTTTTGCTAAAATTTTTGAAGTAAAAAAGTTTTCGGATCAGATTCGGATTTTCGGATCCAGATTTTTCGGATTCGAATCCGGATTACCACTATTGGATTCGAGTCTTATCGAATTCGGATCGGATTTGGCCTATTGACAGGCCTAATAGCATGGGCCTCTATAAAGTCTAACTAACCTACTTTTTGTTGATTTCTTTTCCTATTGTGTTTTTTTCTTCTTCCATATATATCCCTTTTATCAAGGATTTGAATCCTTGTTGCATACAACAACTTGTTATATATGCGTTAATACATCATCAATGATTCAATATACCCATCTATATAGAGCTCGGTTTTCAAATCTTATGTCCTACATAAATCCTACGTTCTAACTTTATCCCATCTACATAAATCTCCATCCTTCATTCTACATTCCTTTTAAGTTTTACATGTTTTCCTGATATGGGAGAAGACTAAACACATCAAAGAAATTCTGTTACCTAAGAAATGCACTAATTATGAGAAAGTGTATAAAATCAGCTTCTTAGGCGGGGTGATTAATAGTTTCGTAATTAATTTTAGTTGCGTTCAAAACGCATTGCACTGTGTCTTCAAGCACAGGCAAACCCTATTATAAATAACCTACACTGAACAAAGAAAAATGTTTTCCTTTTCTTCTCAAACTCATCAACAATGAAGAAACAAGAAGGACATGGTAACTTCCCAGATGATTGCTGGGAACTTATAATCCAAAAACTTAGAGAAGATGATGAGCGTGACTTGGATTCCATATCTTTGGTCTCAAAGCGGTTCCTTTTGATATCTAATCGGGTGAAGCTTAGTTTGAAGGTAAGCGACAAGACACTCCCTCTACTCCCGAATCTTCTTCGAAGATTTCAAAACATCGAAACCCTACTCATCACTGCCCACAAGGAAATAGATGGACTCCTTGATCTGATTTCGCGGTCTGGTGTATTGAATCTCCAAGCCATAGAGTTTCGTTGGTGTATGACAGAACCTCCGCGAGATGGTTTCAAGGCATTGGCGTTGAATAGGAATATAAAAGACAATCTGAAGGTATTGGATTGCTTCGGACTGGTCTCTATGCAAGACAGGGATTTGGTTTTGATAGCGGATTTGTTCCCATGGCTAGAGGAACTCAAGATTCAAGCGGGTAAGTATTGTACGATTGGTAAGGTTGTGGCACGTATAACAGATGATGGTGTGGATGCACTGGCATCAAAGCTTAAGCAATTGAAGGAGATTGCGTTGGAAGGTAATGCTTGTTTCATTACTGACCGATCGCTTATTTCTCTGTCCACAAAGTGCGTGAAACTAAGTAAAATTAGTCTTTGGACGAGCAGTGGCGGTCAACATTATGTGACTGGAGGCGGCATTGATTTTGTGATGCGGCATAGTCCTAATTTAACCTCTCTCTCACTAAATTTGTTTTCTGTACAACCTTCTGCATTCTCTTTTACCACTGAAAACGTGTTCGCCGATGCCAAAAATCTGCATTCTCTAACTATGTGTCGACAACTCATTTCAGGCAAGCAAATGCGTTCAATCGCAAAAGCATGCCCTCCATTAAAGATGCTCCAGCTCAATTGTTTCGAAGGCCAGTATTTTGAAATCCATGGTGCATTAAAATTGCTTTTGCAGGCATGTCAGTTGACACTGAAAGAGCTAATCCTATTTCGTTGGTCCCTCACAGACACAGCTATAAGTGATTTGGCTCAGCATCTCTCTAATCTAACTTTTATAGATCTTCATGCATGTTTTGGGTTGACTAGTGTCATATTTTACACCCTCACGAAAAGTTGCCCTTCACTTGAAACACTTAAGATGGCACACACGAGAGGACAAGTGATGGATAATTTTTCTCCGAAACGTTTACAGGAAAACTACTGTATGCGACACCTTGATGTCTCTAGTAATCGGTGGTTGACTGATATGATGCTCAAGAACTTTGGGCAAGTATGCCCAAATCTAAAATTCCTCTCCGTAAGTGAATGTAAGCGCCTCACCAATCTTGGCATTGGAGAAGTTTTGAGGAGATGCCCCGCCATAACTCAACTGCATATCAATGGTATTGAGGTTTCAGATGTTTTTGGACGCTGTTCTGACCATTCTATAGTGAATTTGAAGACTTTGAAAGCTCGTCACACACAGATTAATGATGAAGGAATGGCAATGATTGGAAATAGGTGTCGAAATCTCCAATATTTGGACATTGCATGTTGCGAAAACGTGACAGATAAAGGGGTAAGGGAGGTGGTGAGGAATTGTGAAAGACTGAGGTATATAAGTTTAGTTGTGTGTAAAAAAGTGAGCACCGATATTTTACTTGAGATGGTGTTATCAAGGCCCTCCCTTAGGAACATTGAGCCACCATGCTTCCGTGATCTCAGTGAAGAGTTGATAAACACAGTCTTGTCATCCGGATGCCGGCTTGGGGTAGAGTCACCCTACTTTTCTTCGAATTGATCATATGCATGTGATGACGATTTTGTTATGAGTTATGACCTTATAATTCTTTCAGTATTTCCCTTTTTTTCCTTTTTTAATGTTAGAGCTTTTCTCACGTTGGTTAATTATAACCTTCAAAACTAGCATGTAAGTCTGGGCGGCCTCTCCGTTCATTGCCAATCGATCAACCAACGCTGTGTTCTTAGCCCACCAGAGCTGAAATTGCTCTCCACAAAGGTCTTTGCTCAGCCGTAATTGGGCTGTTCAAATTGGATTGAATTATGGGATGATTTGTTGGTCTGGTGTGGAGATTAAACATGGCTCAATATATATGTGCCACCTGTTATTCCATTGTTTTTTGAGTACCCGAATTTGGGGAACCATGAAAATCTTGTCTTGTTTTCGATTGTATGTGTTCGCCGTTTGGCTTCGATCTTTGTTGTAACAGGTGCAACTAATACTTCAGGTAGAGATAATACCGCGCAACACGTATAGGCACATTATCTGAATCTTTGGCATATAGCTTAGTTTTATATGTCTGTACAAGCCTACAAGTTTTCATAGCTAGTTGTATATGTATGTATGTACAGGGTGACAACAATGGCTGAAGCTAAAGCATGCCTGGAGGCTTTGCGGTGGTCTTTCAGAACATTTGTACAGTTACGCATGGTTGTATATCGAGGATAGTGACTGTGTTGATTTTTATTCCTTAGAGTATTTTGTTATCCAAGATATGTTAAGACTGATCCCTGCGTAGTTAAAGGCAATTGCTTGGCTTCACTATCGCTCGGTCGCTCCCTTGTAGCCGTCCAACCTGGCTACTAGGCTAAGTAAGTTCACCTAAAAAGAGATTCGTCACCCTTGTACCCCTTTCCTAGAGGGCGAAATAGCCTCTAACTGGGCTTATGTTTGTGTGGTAGACCTTGTGTGCCCTCTTCTTTTGGTGCTTTGATGATTTGCTAGAGCACATATTCTATGTCTGATCCCTCAAATTTCCTGATATTTGGCATTTGAGGAATCTGCTGGCTCTTAGGAAAATGAGGTTCCCCAAACAGAGGCAGATTCCAAAGAAAAATTAAAGAAACAAGCAAGTCATACGAAGGATTCGGACACCCTATAGGGCACAATCATAGCAGTCCAAAAGTGCTTCCAACGGTCTGGATTTAAAAATAAACTCTTCCAGGTGACTATAATCTCTAAAACTAGAGGGCAAAAAAGCCACTAACTAGGCTTACGTTTTTGTGTTAGACATGTGAATCCTTTGTTTGCTTCTCCAAGTCGTGAAGGAGATTGCAGCGTATAGTTAGTAATACATGGGGGGTGTTTGGTTACCAACTTTTTGCCTATCTATTTTCTGCCTCGTACATTTTGAGTGCTAACATTAGTCGATCAGAACCCATTAACTCTTGGTTTTGCTTCTATAAGTTTGTGATGTAGTTGCACATTGATTATTTTTAACTGTGGGCAAAAGTGGAGGAGGGCAGCAACCAATTTGAGGAGAGACCAATCGGCCATAAATGATAAATTTCAAACGCCCGACCGCGGGCTAATGGTTCACAGCCGGACCGATAGAGTTGCAATGCACAAAGGAGCGTCAGTTGCGTGACCAAAATGTTCAACCTCTCGAACCCACACCATGTAGAAGTGAGCTGTTTACCCGAAGCCAAGGGCTACCACCGGGCGGCAATTCCCCTGTTAGTCACAAGACATTTCTTGTTGCTTAGATGAATCTAATCTCACTCACATTCAAACAATTTGAGGAGAGAGAAGCAAAAGATCGATCGGTACAGCAGCAGCAGTTACCTGGAAACACAATCTCCTTCAATTTTTTAGCTTTGATATGCCACTGACAATTACTTCCTCTATTGATGAAAAACTATCAGATGTAGCGTTTAAAAAAAGAAAACGATAGAACAGTTTTAATATAACAACAAAAGCCTTCTGCGACCATAACCGCATGAATTCAAAGTTAATTAATGAAGCAAACAACTAAAATCATTACTCATCGACGAATCGCCAACCCGGCAGTTGAAGGACAAGAATAAGTTTATCAGCTGTTTGCTGAGATCATCGATACATGGTGGATCAATATTCCTGAGGGAGGGCCTTGACAACAACATTAGAGGTAAAGTACAGGAGCTCACTTTCTCACAATCATCTAGAATTATATCCCTCAGTCTTTGGCAGTTCCTCACCACCTCCATCACCCCTTTATCTGTCACTTTTTCGCAGTCTCCAATGTCCAAATATCTGAGATTTCGACACCTAGTTCCGATCATTGCCATTCCGTTGTCATCAATTTCTGTCCCGCGAGCTTTCAAAGTCTTCAAATTCAATAGTACAGAGTGATCATCGGAATACCTCCCGAAAACATCTGAAACCTGAAGACCATTGATATTCAGTTGCGTTATTTCGGGGCATCTCCTCAAAACTTCCACAATGCCTACATTGGTGAGGCGCGGACATTCACGTACACACAGAAATTGCAGATTTGGACAAACACGCCCAAAGTTTATAAGCGTTGAATCATTCAACCACATAGTCTCACAGATATCAAGGTGCCGCATTCGGTAGTTTTTATGTGTGTAATCCTGAGAAAGAGTGTCGATCTCTTGTCCTCTCGAATATTTTCCCATCAGGCCCATCTTAAGTTTTTGAAGTGAAGGACAGTATTTTGTGAGGGTGCAAAAGGTGACACAGGTCAAATGAAAATGTTCATGAAGATCTATTGAAGTCAGATTAGAGAGATACGGAGCCAAATCAGCTATACCTGTGTCTTCGAGTTCAAAGCACCAAACTCCAAGGGTTAGCTCTTCCAGTGTCGATTGACAAGCCTGCAAAAGCAATTTTAATGCCCCATGGATTTCACGATACCGGCCCATGAAGCCCATAAGTTCGAGTTTCTTTAATGGAGGACGTGCTTTTGCGACCAAACAAATACGCTTGTCTGTAACGAGTTCTTGAAACATGGTGAGAGAATGCAGATTTTTGGCATGGGTGAAAGGGTTTCCAATCGTAAAAGAGAATGTAGAAGGTTGTAGCGACCGCAATTGCAGCAAGAGAGAGGTCAAATTGGGACTATGCTGCACCACAAAATCAACGCCGTCTTCAGTCACAAAATCTTGACCACCACGGTATATGCGAAGATTGATTTCCCTGAGTTTCACACAATTTGTTGATAGAGAAATAAGCGATTGATCAGTAATGAAACAAGTATTACCTTCAAAATCAATCTTTTTCAATTCCTTAAGCTTTGATGCCAAGGCATCTACACCATCATCTGTTATGCGTGCCGCAACCTCATCATCGCACATATAATCACTCGCACTAATCCTGAGTTCCTCTAGCCGTGGGAAACAATCTGCAATCAAAACCAAATCGTCGTCTTGAATAGAGATCAGTCCAGAGCAATCCAATACCTTCAATTTATTCTTCATATTCTTATTCAACGCCAGTGCCTTAAAACCATCTCGCGGAGGTTCTGCAGAAGACGAAAACGTTATGGCTTGGAGATTCAATACACCGGACTGTGAAATCTGATGAACGACTCCATCTATGTCGTTATGGGAATCGGTGTCGTCGATGACTATGCTTTCGATGTGTCGAAATCTTTGAAGAAGATTTGGGAGTAGAGGGATTGTCTTGTCGTTCACCTTCAAGCTAAGCTTCACCCGGTTAGATATCGACAAGAACCGCTTTGAGACCAAAGATACCGAATGCAAGTCGCGCTCATCGTCTTCTCGAAGTTTTTGGAATATGAGTTCCCAGCAATCATCCGGGAAGTAACCATGTCGTTGTTTCTTCATTACTGACGAGTTTGAGAAAACAAACGAGATTAAATTTCTTCTTCTTTGTTGAGTGTAGGTCAATTTATAATGGCTGTATTGACGGTTTAGTAACGAATGTATCTCATGGTATGCAACAATGATTCAAATCCTAGGTCAAAAAGGATATGGGAAAAAAAGTGGAAACCAATTTGGAAAACGGATTGGCAAAAAGGGGAGAAGTTTTTCAGTGCCAAGCGGGTACACGTGGTGCCCGCTTGACGAATCCGGGCTGTCCATTTCGGTTTTGGATGGCTTAGATTTGTAGGGAGAAACAAGAGAGAGTGTGTTGGGGTGAGAAGAGAGAGAGTGGTTCAATCTGGGCTATCCAATACACTTTTGGACAGCCCGGATGTGGTGCTCGGACACTACATCAGCCGGGTGACATGGTACCCTTCGGACACCCAAAAATTTCTCCAAAAAGGGGGATACGAATATAGCGGTTAGGTTGAGTCGGTTGGCCTTGTGAATTTCTCCAGAAAGGGGGCCAGCGAAAAACGAACTTGACTGTGGCTTTAATTGGACTTCCCACAAGAGGGCAGTGGGATTGGACCCCAAGAATTAGTTAAGGTGCGCGTAAATTGCCCTGGACACTTGAATTATATAAAAAAGCAATTATTAAGAACAAGGAAATGAAGTCCTAATAAGAGACGACCGGTTGTGTTCGCTCGTTAAAAGCTCAATTGATTTGACGGTTGCTCGATCATTTTTTCGAACCTTATTAAGTTTTTGACTAAGCTCGAACAAATTACTCCTCAACCAGTTTGACTTTTGATGTTTAAAAAATCCTTGGTTAGTGTTCAGCTCGATTTTAAAATTCGTTTATGAGTTCGATTCGTTTAGAAAACAAGATGAGTTTGAACATGATTTTTTTTCAAAGAAATCTATTTTTCAGGTTTTGGGCTTTTTGCCTGTTGATGTTTTCAACTTTTCGTTGGATTTCCCTTTCGTATCCCCGGGTCCTTAAAGGCTAATGAATGTCGAGGTCTGGGACTCAGGTTTTCGGTTTTTCCTTGTTGTGAAGCCATCAGTCTTTGGCTCTGTTTAATCGTTGTAACTTGTTTCACTGATTAATAAAATCTTCTTTTGCCAAGAAAAAAAAAATGTTTTCGAACAAATCTTGAACGGTTAAGGTTAACTGTTCGGCTCATTTGTTAGCCCACTTAGAATTTACTAGCGTTGACCTCTATAAAGTCTAACCTATTTGAATTTAATTTAATCTAGGGTGAACATTACCTCCATTTTATTGGTTGAAATGACGTGGATTCCAATCCAAAGTGAACAAAGAAAGAAGAAAATTTTCAACTTTTTTCCTTCTCATCAAACTCATCAACAATGGAGAAACAAGGACATGGTCACATCCCAGATGATTGCTGGGAACTTACATTCGAGAAAATGAGACAAGATGATGAGGGTGATTTGGATTTGATATCTTTGGTCTCAAAGCGATTTCTTTCAATATCTAATCAGATGAAGCGTAGCTTAAAGGCAAACGACGAGACACTCTCTTTACTCCCGAGTTTTTTCAAAGATTTCGACACATCGAAACCATAGCCATCAACACTAGTGACCGCAAGGGCATAGATGGACTCGTTGATTAGGTTTCAATTTGACCTCTCTCTCGCTAAATTTTGAGAGATTTGGTGACTGGAGATGGCATTGATTTTGTGATGGGACATAGTCTCAATTTGACCTCTCTCTCGCTAAATTTGGAGTCGTTAAAACCTTCCGCATCCTCATTCAAGATTGGAAAAGCGTACACCAATGCAAGAAATCTGCATTCTCTCACCATGACTTGAGATCTCGTTTTGGAGAAGCAAATACGTTTAGTCGCAAAAGCACTTCCTCCATTAAAGAAGTTCAAGCTCGTTGGTTTTGATCGATTTCGGGGTCCAGTATTCGGAGATCTCATTGAAATTGCTTTTGCTGGCATGTCAATTGACATTGGAAGAGCTAACCCTAGGTTGTTTTCCCCTCACAGACACAAGTATAAGCGAATTGGCTTAGCATCTCTCTAATCTAACTTTTATAGAGCTTGATGATTGTTCTGTATAATTGCTTGGCTTCACTATCGCTCCCATGTAGCAGTCAACCGCAGTCAACCGAGGCTAAGTAAGTTCGCCTTAAAAAAGATTCGTCGCCCTTCTACCCCTTTCCTAGATGGCAAAAAAGCCTCAAATTAATTAGGCTTATGTTTTTGTGGTAGACCTGTGCGCAATCATCTCTTACTAACCCAATATTGACACCCTGACTTTGGGCTCTAATTTGCCATAGCACGTATTCCATGTCTGATCCCTCAAATTTCCTGATATTTGGCATTTGAGGAATCTGCTGGCTCTTCGGAAACTCGAGGGTTTTTTTTTTTCCAAGCAGAGGTAGATTCCAAAGAAAAAGAAACAAACAAGTCATAGGGAACATACAGTAATGTGTTTGGTCATGAAGATCTATAGAAAGTCAGATTAGAGAGATACAGGGCCAAATGGGTTATAGCTGTTCCATTGGCTATGTCAATGGACAAAAGCAATTTTAATGCATGCCTCATGGATTTCGGGATACTGCCCATGAAGCCCATCAGTTGAGTTTTTTTATAATGGAGGACATACTTTCGCGACTAAACAAATACGCTTGTCTGAAACAAAGCCTGACACCATGTCTAATCATTCAACTCAAAGTCAATTGACAATGAACAGAGAGACCGTCGAAGCTCATATTTTAGCTTTAGAGGTTATATTTAACCAATATTGTTGACAAGAGATTGTTATTAAAAGAATTACTGGAAACAATGAAAGAACCATAAGTTCATGACTGTAATGAAACAAAGTTTTTTTTGCGGGAATCATCTGTTCACTAAGACCGTCACAACTTCGTCAATAAATGATCTCCGCCTTGAAAATGCCATCTTTTGTGAAATATAGGTGCTCACTTTTTGACACCCGATTAGATCTATATCCCTCAGTCTTGCGCCGTGGAGTGTCACCAATCCATTACTTTAATTCATTTATCACTTATTGCAGTCCTCCAAAACTAATTTATAAGATTTCGACGCCTATTTCCTATCATTGCCATTCCTTTGTCATCTTTCTAGTACTCATTGGCAATTCTTTTCAACTTAGATGATTTAACGTGGTAGGCTTTTCGACAGGGCTGTCTCATATACTGGTGATTATCCTCTTTGAAACGAAAGCCCGCGAAATGAATACATATTACATAGAACTGGTTCATGTTCTAGTTCTAATCCGATTCTCCGGAAGAGAGAGTATAATTGCTTGGCTTCAATTTGCTCCCACATCTCTCTAGGCTAAGTTCGTTAAAAGAGCGTCGCCCTGATGGGCATTGTCTGTGACTATGTGTGAGATGACATGATGATTTCATTTCGTTAATTCTGCCGGCTATAGAAACTGTCTTAAGAGAGGTTTAGCTAATATAGGGTTTTTCCCAAACACGAATGGCAGAGCTTTCCTAATACAGATTAAAAAGATACAAACAATTCATAGGAAACATACAGTAATGTGTTTGATGAAGATCTAAGGAAGTCAAATTAGAGAGATACGGAGCCATATGGGTTATAGCCGTGTCTTGGAGGCACCAACCTCTAACGGTTAGCTCTTCCGATGTCAATTGACATGCCTGCCAAAGAAATTTTAAGGCCCCATGGATTTCGGGATACTGGCCCATGAAGCCCATCAGTTTGAGGTTTTTTTAATGGAGGATGTGCTTTCGCGACTAAACAAATACGCTTGTTTGAAACAAAGCCTGACACCATGTCAAATCATTTAACTCAAAGTCAATTGATAATGAATGGAGAAGCCGTTCAAGCTCATATTTTAATTTTAGAGGTTATATTTAATCAATATTGTTGACAAGAGATAACATTAAAAGAATTACTGGAAAAGTGAAAGAACCATAAGTTCATGACTGTAATGAAACAAAGTTTTTTTTTTGCAGAAATCATCTGTTCACTAAGACCGTCACAACTTCGTCGATAAATGATCTCCGCCTTGAAAACGCCATCTCTGGCGAAATATAGGTGCTTACTTTTTGACACCCGATTAGATCTATATCCCTCAGTCTTGCGCAGTTCGTCACCACCTCCATTACCCCTTTATTTGTCACTTCATTGCAGTAACCTATGTCCAAATATTGGAGATTTCGACACCTATTTCCGATCATTGCCATTCCTTTGTCATCAATTTCTGTCATGCGAGCTTCCAAAGTCTTCAAATTCAGTACAGAGTGATCATCAAAATATCTCCCAAAAACATCTGAAACTTGAAGACCATTGATATTCAGTTGCGTTATTTTAGGGCATCTCCTCAAAATTTCCCCAATGCCTACATTGGTGAGGCGCAGACATTTACGTACACACAGAAATCGTAGATTTGGACAAACTTGCCCAAAGTTTTCAAGCGCTGTATCATTCAACAACATATTTCCGGAGATATCAAGGTGTCGCATTCGGTAGTTTTTATGTGAGTAACCCCGAGAAAAAGTATCCATCACTTGTCCTCTCGAATGTGCCATTATTAGTTTTTCAAGTAAAGGACAATATTTTGTGAGGGTATAAAAGGTGACACTGGTCAAAGCATGGTCATGAAGATGTATAGAAGTCAGATTAAAGAGATACGGAGCCAAATCGGTTATAGCCGCGTCTCTGAGGTACCAACCTCCAAGGGTTAGCTCTTCCAGTGTCGATTGACATGCCTGCAAAAGCATTTTTAATGCCCCATAGATTTTGGGATACTGGCCCATGAAGCCCATCAGTACATTGAGTTTCTTTAATGGAGGACGTGCTTTTGCGACTAAACAAATACGCTTGTCTGAAAAGAGTTTTTGAGTCATGGTGAGAGAATGCAGATTTTTGGCGTGGGTGAACGGGTTTTCCATCGTAAAAGAGAATGCAGAAGGTTGTAGCGACGGCAATTCTAGCGAGAGAGAGGTCAAATTGCGACTATGCCGCACTACAAAATCAATGCCGTCTTCAGTCAAATTGTGTTGAGCACTACCGTTTATCAAAAGACTAATTTCCCTCAGTTTGACACAATTTGAGGATAGAGAAATAAGCGATTGATCAGTAATGAAACAAGCATTACCTTGAAAAACAATCTTCTTCAATTCCTTAAGCTTTGATGCTAAGGCATTTACACCATCATCGGTTATACGTGCGGCAACCTCATCATCATCGTACATATCATCACGCACACTAATCCTGAGTTCCTCTAGCTGTGGGAACGAATCCGCTATCAGAACCAAATCCTTGTCTTGCATAGAGATCAGTCGAGAGCAATCCAATACCTTGAGATTGTTCTTTATATTCTTATTCAACGCCAGTGCCTTAAAACCATCTCGCGGAGGTACGCTGATACACCAAAACTTGATAGCTTGGAGATTCAAAAAACCAGACTGTGAAATCTGATGAACGACTCCATCTATGTCCTGGTGATTATAGGTCTCGATGACTATGCTTTTGATGAGTCGAAATCTTCGAAGAAGATTCGGGAGCAGAGGGAGTGTCTCATCGTGTACGTTCAAGCTAAGCTTCACCCGGTTAGATATCGACAGGAACTGCTTTGAGACCAAAGATATCGAATACATGTCACGCTCATCGTCTTCTCTCAGTTTTTGGAATATGAGTTCCCAGCAATCATCTGGGCAGTTATAACCATGTCGTTGTTTCTTCATTACTGACGAGTTTGAGAAAATAAACGAGATTAAATTTCTTCTTCTTTGTTAGGTGAACTTTATAATGGTGTGTCGATTGTTTAGTAACGTAGGCAACAAGGATTCAAACCCTAGGTTGAGTCGGTTAAGGAATTACAATCCCATGGAGATTACAATCCCATGGGGTTGTCTCAGGTGCTATCAATCCTTTTCGGGCTAGAAAAAAGGATTTTTACTCCGATTTTAATTAGGTTTCCCGCAAGAGGGTAGTGGATTGGGTCTTAAGATTTAGTCGAGACGTGCGTATGTTGGGCCGAACATCCGAGTTATAAAAAAAAAATAGAATTATTAAGAATAAGGAAACGAAGCCCTAATAAGAGACGACCAGTTGGCCCGTAAGATAAGGGGGCGACTATTCGCAGCTCTGTATTTTCTCTTTTAGCCCGTTAAAATTTTTTAATTATACTCGACAGTTAGTTATCGAAATTGAGATATATTTTTAGCATACAATTACCGAAATATAATATTTTTTTCAACAGCTATTTACCGTAAATGTATGTTCGGCAGTTCTTTACCGAAAGTTGAACATATTTTCAACATGTAGTTACCAAAATATAACATTGTTTTCAACAGCTATTTACCGAAATATTATGTATAATTTTCAACAATTACTTACCGAAATGTAGTGGGCTAAGGGAGAAAATACGGGACTGCGAATAGTCGCCCCACGAGATAAGAAGGTTCCTATCGCAACATATGAAACATAATATGAACCTGATTCAACTCGAATGGTTCTGCATAATTCAAATATGTATTTTTTCTTGTTCGAAAAATGGAAATATGTATATTGCGTCGGTTTGGGAATTCTGACATCAATTTCCATTATATCCCTTCGATTTTCACAGAAAATTTATTTTGAACCTTCATGTTTCAATTTGAACAAACTTAACCTTGCATTTTGAAATTGATTTCAATGTCAATCTTGTGTTGGCTTCCGTTACTTTTTTGGACGGAAACCAATTGCCCACCACCCATTCGACAAAATCCCGGAAACCAATTGCCCACCACCCATTCGACAAAATCCCCCAACCAAAATACCATGTCCAGATCACCACCACCACCAGCATCCTCGACTCAATCGGCCAAGAAATCACCACCATCATCTCCCCTGTCTCCATCACCATGCCCGGCAATGTTGCTGTGCACGTAGGACTGGGGATTCTCCATGGTGTAGCGCACACCCGCCTGCGCGACCAAGTGCATGACGTGCGTGAAAGTCATGGTATCAAACAGCTTTGATAAAAGACGCGTGTAGTTGATGTCACCCTCGACGATGAAGACGGCGAGGGAATTCAGGAGGGCTTTACGGGCTTTCATTGGCGGGTCCAAATCAATATGGTTTTGGGGTCTATCGGTTCGGTCCGGATAAATTTTCAGGTAATCAAGACCGAACTGAAAATTGAGATTGCCGTACGTGATTTTTAAGCTAACCTTGAAATGATTTGTGATTGAAAGAAACTGCTTGGAGACCACTGGCGGTTCAACACCCTAAAGTTTTTTTTTTTAAATTTATTAGTAGTATATAGTTTCTTTCCAAACTTTATTTGAACACCCATTCCTATATTTGGAAAAGGATTTGCAAAAAAAAAAAAAAGTCCAAACAAATTTCCTTGGGGAAGAAGGATCTGAAATTCTATTTATATTTAATATAGATTTCCAAAAAAGTAAAGAGGAAACCTATTCCTGTTGGGAATTAATGCGTTATAAATACTCCTAGACTTAACAAAGAAGAAATTCATTCTCTTTTCTTATTCTTTTCAAACTCATCAACAATGAAGAAACAAGCACATGGTCACTTCCCAGATGATTTCTGGGAATTTATATTCCAAAAACTTAGAGAAGACGATGAGCGTGACTTGGGTTCGATATCGTTGGTCTCGAAGCGGTTCCTGTCGATATCTAACCGGGCGAAGCTTAGCTTGAACGTAAACGACGAGACACTCCCTCTACTCCCCAATCTTCTTCGAAGATTTCTACACATCAGAACGATAGTCGTCGACACTAATGCCCACAAGGACATAGACGGACTTCTTGATCAGATTTCACGGTCTGGTGCATTGAATCTCCAAGCCATAAAGTTTCGTTCGCGTTTGGCAAAACCTCCGCGCGATGGTTTTAAGGCACTGGCGTTGAATAAGAATATAAAGAACAATCTGAAGGTATTGGATTGCTCTCGACTGATCCTTATGCAAGACAGCGATTTGGTTTTGATAGCGGATCTTTTCCCACGGCTAGAGGAACTCAAGATTAGGGCGTACAAGAAAATAACCAATGATGATGTTACGGCAGGTATAACAGATGATGGCGTTGATGCATTGGCGTCGAAGCTCAAGGATTTGAAGGAGTTTGTGTTTACAGGTAATGCATGTTTCATTACTGATCAATCACTTATTTCTCTATCCACAAATTGTGTGAAACTGAAGACAATTAGTCTTGACATAAGCAGGAGCGGTCGACATTATGTGACTAGAGAAGGAATTGATTTTGTGATGCGGCATAGCCCCAATTTGACCTCTCTCTCGCTAAATTTGTGGTCGTTACAACCTTCCGCATCCTCTTTCAAGATTGAAAAAGCATACGCCATTGCCAAAAATCTCCATTCTCTCACCATGAGTCAACAACTCTTTTCGGAGAAGCATATTCGTTTAGTCGCGAAAGCATGTCCTCCATTAAAGAAGCTCAGGCTCTTTGGTTCCGGGGGTCAGTATTTTGAAATACATGGTGCATTAAAATTGCTTTTGGAGGCATGTCAGTTGACATTGGAAGAACTAACCCTAGGAAGTTGGTCCCTCACAAACACAGGTATAAGCGATTTGGCTCAACATCTCTCTAATCTTACTTTCATAGATCTTCATGACTGTTCTGGGTTGACTAGTGCCACCTTTTACACCCTCATGAAAAGTTGTCCTTTACTTGAAACACTTAAGATGGCAAATATGAAAGGACAAGAGATGGATCTTTTCTTCCCGGACTTTTTACATAAAAACTACCATATGCGACACCTTGATATCTCCGGAAATTGGCGGTTGACTAATATGATGCTCAAGAACTTTGGGCAAGTTTGTCCGAATCTACAATTCCTCGATGTTAGTAATTGTATGAGCCTCACCGATTTCGGCATCGGAAAAGTTTTGAGGGTGTGCCCTGCCATAACACAACTGAATATGAATCATCTTAAGGTTTCAGGTGTTTTCGGGAGTTATATTTTTGACCACTTTACTATAAATTTGAAGACTATGAAAGCTCGTTGCTCACAAATTGATGACAGTGGAATGGCAATGATTGGAAAAAGATGTCGAAATCTCCAACATTTGGACATCGGATTCTGCGAAAAAGTGACAGATAAAGGGGTAATGGAGGTGGTGAGGAACTGTGAAAGACTGAGGTATATAACTCTAATTGGGTGTATAAAAGTGAGCACCGATATTTTACCTCAGATGGTGTCGTCAAGGCCCTCCCTTAGGAACATTGATCCTCCAGGTTATGATCTCAGTGAACAGATGACAAAGAAACTCTTGTCCTTCGGCTGCCGGCTTAGCGTAACTCCTGATTAGTTGTCATTCTAATTTTACTTTGAATACATATGCTCTGTCGTCAATTGTTTTGTTTGAACCACTCTAAAACACTGATATGGGATCCTTTTTCTGCTTTCCATTTAGTTTGAAACTGTGCTTTCCTTATCTTTTCTTTCCTTTGGTTTGTTTGTTTGCAAGAAATAAGCAGTTTTTGTATTACCATTTTTGTAACTTTGGGACGTTGCTGCAACTAATGCTTCTACAGTAGAGATAATACCATGCTGACATGTATGGGCAATTTTGTTAGAAGGTAGAGAATTAGTGGGCTAACAGCCAAAAGGGGTTCGACGTCTTTCTATATACTCAACCCCGGACCTCTCCCTTAGAAGCCGAGGGGTACATGCAACCGGAGAGAGTACTAAGAGCCACATCTGTACAAGGGACACATTAGTAGTTACTGATTAATTCTGACAAGAATCTCAAATTACCATGACTCCAGTATGGAAGCTTGGTTGTTGCACAAAATTCGAACAATACTTTTCGAAGGGAACTGTTTTAGATATCATACAATCTGCACAAAAGGACCGCAAAATCCATCGCATTGCTCACGAAACAAATCTACTTTGTCATGGAGTAAATGTGTTTGGTTAGGATTAGTAGTTACTGATCTAATGTGTTTGGTTAGGATTAGCAGTTACTGATGTACCGTGTTTGGTTAGGATTTGGGATTTAAAGCAACCAGAATAATGGGAAATAAGAACAAGCAATCACAAGTCACAACCCTATATATGCCAATCTGAAGATCAATAAACTGTTTTTCAAACACCGGACAACAAAATAATTAACGCAATACCGGGCATTCTTTGCCTTCCCGGTCTCTGATGTTGTGTCAGCGGAGGTAGTGGAAGCCATGGGGTTCAGGGGAGCAGTCGAATGGGTAAAAGAGGATGGGGGAATGCGATATGTGCTGGGAGGAGATGCAAAGATTGTTGTTCAGATGCTTCAAGGGGTGAAAACTTCAAGTGCCGGTTTACTTGATTCATTGCACAGATACATTGCGTTTACTTGATTCTTTTATTTATGTTTCGTTTACTTTTGTTCCTCAAGAATGTAATAGGGTAGCTCATGTTATAGCCAAATATGCCTTTTCTTTGGAGTTATCTACAGCCTGGGAAGATAATTTTTCGGACTGGGTTTGTAGAGAAGCTCTCTTTGATGTTTCTTCATTGCAGTAATCAATAAGAACAAAGGATATCGATTGGGGGGGAAAAAAAAATCATTACCAGGCATTAATCTTTTATATCTTAAGGTGTCCGAGCCCTCAACTAATCTTAGCTGATTCTGATAAGAATCTCAAGTTGCCATGACTCTAATATATATGGAAGTTTGCTTTCTGGACAAAGTACGAACAAGACTTTTCGAAGGGAACTGTTTTAGATATCACAAGTCACAACCCCTACGCCAATGTGAAGATCAATAAACTGTTTTTTAAATAGGGGAGAACAAAATAATTAATGCTATAAATTGCATGCTCAAATCCGCCTAAACCGGCCAAACCGAACTGACCAAACAACACTCACGAATGGTTGGCGGATGGAAAAAACGACAATCCGCCACGAGTGGATCGGATTGGAAACCGAACCAGTCCGCACAAAACCGATCCACGGGAGCATCACTATAATTGGGCGCACCATCTATCCCAATATTTGGTGGTCTCTAATTAATTGGGAGAGGGTTTCATTTCCTTAGCTCTTAATAAATCCACTCGAGTTCGTGCTCGCTCGTTAAAAGCTCGGTTAATCGGATGGTTGCCTGAACAAGTTTTCAACACTTACTCATTCGGGACACAAAATTGAACAAACTACTGCTCAACTTGTTCGACTTATGTTCAAAACTAATTTTTGAGATCAGTTTGTTTTATAAAATGAATAAGTTAGAACATATTTTTAAACCTCGTTACATTTCAAACAAATCTTGAACAATTGAGGTTAACAAAAAAAACTAGGGTACACTCCCTTTTTACACTTGTCCCATTCTAGATTCTCAAATAAGTGTTTAAAAAATAAAGACCTATTTTCAAACTTAAAAATAATAGGCTTACGAAAATAATTTTTTTGATTATTTTTGCAGGGTTTGAGAAATCTATCAAACAATATCCATAATGCATATTTTTTTATTTTAGTAAGCCTAATATTTTTTAAGCTTGAAAATTGGAAATAAGTACTAATTTTTTAAAGAGAGAAAGCAGAATGGACCCACACTATATCTTATGTGGGGCCCACTTTGGGGTCCCACCAAAATCTTTAAAAAATGCCCATAAATTTTAAAATATTATTTTATGGGGTCTTGTAAAAAATAAGCTCCAACAGATATCGAAAAATATTACTTCTGGATTCGTAGGGGTGAAACTATTCAACTGTGCAGTTTCGCCCCTACAAATCCAGACATAATGCTTACCACCAATATCTATTAGAGCTGATTTTTTTACAGGGTTGCTGTCAAACAATATTTTAAAATTTATGATTATTTTTCTGAATTTTTTTGGACCCATATTGGGCCGCACATAAAATATAAAGTGACGTATAGTGTAACTATGTAGTGTATGTTTGGGTGTACGTTCTCGGGTGGCGTTTTTGCCATTCCTCTTCATTCCTTTTCCTACTTTGTTTAGGTTTTCTGCCGTATCCTTTTGTAACGAGGATTTGAACCCTTGTTGCATACAACAACTTAAACATGCGTCAATTCAACATCAATACTCCTATATATTATGAACAAAGAGAAAGAAATTTAATCTGTTTTTCTTTTTTTCCTTCTCAAACTCGTCAACGATGAAGAAACGAGGAGGACATGGTTACTTCCCAGATGATTGCTGGGAACTTATACTCCAAAAACTTAGAGAAGATGATGAGCGTGACTTGGATTCGATATCATTGGTCTCAAAGCGGTTCTTTTCGATATCTAATCGAATGAAGCTTAGCTTGAATGTAAACGACGAGACAATCCCTCTACTCCCGAATCTTCTTCAAAGATTTCGATACATCGAAACCATAGTCATCAAGACACATGCCCGCAAGGAGATAGATGGACTTGTTGATGGTCAGATTGCACGGTCAAACATAGATGGACTTCTTGATGATGAACTTGTTGATGATCAGATTGCATGGTCGGACATAGATGAACTTGTTGATGATCAGATTGCACAGTCGGACATAGATGGACTTCTTGATGATCAGATTGCACGGTTGGACATAGATGGACTTGTTGATGATCCGATTGCACAGTCGGACATAGATGGACTTGTTGATGATGAACTTGTTGATGATCAGAGTGCACAGTCGGACATAGATGGACTTGTTGATGATCAGATTGCACGGTCGGACATAGATGGACTTGTTGATGATCAGATTGCACGGTCGGACATAGATGGACTTGTTGATGATCAGATTGCACAGTCGGACATAGATGGACTTGTTGATGATCATATTGCATGGTCCGGATTATTGAATCTACAAGCAATAAAGTTTTGGTCTTCGACAGAACCTCCGCGAGATGGTTTTAGAGCACTGGCGTTGCATAGGAATATAAAGAACAATCTGAAGGTTTTGGATTGCTCTGGACTAATCTCAATGCAAGACAGCGATTTGGTTTTGATCGCGGATTGTTTCCCACGGCTAGAGGAACTCAGGATTGTGCGGAGATATGCACGTAGCACGTATAACAGATGATGGTGTTGAGGCACTGGCATCAAAGCTTAAGGAATTGAAGAAGATTGTGGTTAAAGGTGAAGCTTGTTTCATTACTGACAAATCGCTCATTTCTCTATCCACAAACTGTGTGAAATTGAGGAGACTTAGTCTTGGCATAAATCTGCATTCTCTCATGAGTCAAAAACTTATTTCTGACATGCAAGCGTATTATTTGTCTAGTTGCAAAAGCACGTCCTCCATTAAAGAAGCTCAAGTTGGTTGGTTTGGGGGGCCAATATCCTATAACTCATGGGGCAGTAAAATTGTTTTTCCAGACATGTCTGTTGACACTGAAAGAGCTAACCTTAAGAGGGTGGCCCCTCACACATATAAGTGATTTCACTCGGTATTTCTCTAATCTAACTTCTATAGATCTTGATGGATGTTATGGGTTGACTGGTGACACCTTTTACATTCTCATGAAAAGTTGTCCTTTAGTTGAAATACTTACAATGGCACATACCACAAGACAAGAGATCGATACTTTTTCTCAAGATTACTTACATAAAAATTACAGTATGCGACACCTCAATATCTCCAAGAATATGTGGTTGACTGATACGACGCTCGAGAACTATGGGCAAGTTTGCCCGAATCTACAATTTCTCTCCGTAAATGGTTGTCTGCGCCTCACCGATCTTGGCATTGGAGAAGTTTTGAAGAGATGCCCTGCAATAACACAACTGAATATTGATGGTCTTACTCAGGTTTCAAGTGTTTTGAGGAGATATTCTGACAACTCTGTAGTGAATTTGAAGACTTTGAATGCTCATGGGACACGCATTAATGACGAAGGATTGGCAATGATTGGAAATAGGTGTCGAAATCTCCAATATTTGGACATTGGATTATGCGAAGAAGTGACAGATAAAGGGGTGATGGAGGTGGTGACGAACTGTTAAAGACTGAGGGATACAAATCTAATTGGGTGTGAAAAATTGAGCACCTACTCCTATATTTTACCGCATGGTGTTTTCAATGCCCCACCCTTAGGAACATCTAGCCACCACGTTGGGCGACCTCTCCGCTCCGGGCAGCCTTTTCTTTCTTCACCAATTGATTTTGAGTTTGATGAAATTTTAACATGGTACGGAGGTAAGCTGCTAGAGGGTGGAAGGCTTTTGGATAAGGCTCATTTGATTGATTGTACTGTTGGTTGTGCCTTAAGCACACATTGTTCTGTTATGATTGCTATGTTATAGATCATTTATTTACCTCTCCACATCTGGGTCAGAGGCGGCAAGTGTGAGGATTGGTAGAACATTAATTAGATATAACCTCCAAAACTAGTACATGAGCCTGGGCAACGTATTCATTGATTCCCAATTAATTTTGAGTTGGGTGTTTTAACATTTGATAGTCTGGCAAGGAATTGTTTTCTGTTTTCCATTCTGTTCCTTCTCTTTTCTCTTTTGTTTTTTGTTTGCAAGAAATATTCGTAGTTTTTGTTCCATTTTTATCAACTGTGCTGCCTATTTCTCAACTATATTGGGTAGCCATCAAAAGACTTTGCCTACAGAGTGAACCCTCCGGATGGCATGAATTCATCAGGAATCAAATAGAGTTCGTAGACACAGAAATTCCTCCATTACAAAAAGAAACCGTTGTCCCCGTGAAGTACCCGAATTTGGGGAACCACATATATCTTGTCTTGTGTTTGATTGTGTGTTTATGTGCTTGTTGTTTGGTTTCGATCTTTGGTGTCACCGCTGCAACTTATACTTCAGGTAGAGATGACACAATGTGACATGTATAGGCACATTATCTGAGTCCTTGGCATATATCTTAGTTTTGTGTGTCTGTACAAGCCTACAAGGTGTCATAGCTAGTTGTATATGTACAGGGTGGGCGTCATAGCTTACTGATTCTGTAAAAAACAATCTCAAGTACTCTGTCTCTTGTTCGACTAGAGTTCTTTTGTCTGGTCAAGAATCATATCGCAAGATCGTCGACAACAATGGCTGAAGCTAAAGCATGCCTGGAGGCTTAACGGTGGTCTCTCCTATCCTCATTGCATAACATTTTTACAACTACGAATAGTTGTATCTCGATGAAAGGCCTCGGGGATAGTGACTGTGTTGATTTTTTCCTTGGACTTTCTTATCCAAGATATGTTAGTATAATACACTAGTTCAGTAGTACTGGTTTGTGTAGGGTGCAAGCTGTTAAGACTGATACCTGCATAGTTAAAGGCTCCACAACCTATATAGAGCTGTCCTAAGAGAGGTTTAGCTAATTTAATTTGTTTAATACAGAACCTTAACTCATATACTGGTGATTAACCTTTCTGAAAAGAAAGCCCGTGAATTGAGTACATATTACATTAGAGCTGGTTCATGTTCTAGTTCTAATCCGATTTTCCGGAAGAGAGAGTATAATTGCATGGATTCAATATCTCTCCGATGTACCAGTCAACCTGGCTACTAGGCTAAGTAAGTTCACTTTAAAAGAGATTCGTCGCCCTTCTACCCCTTTCCTAGAGGACGAAATAGCCTCCAACTAGGCTTATGTTTTTGTGGTAGGCCTGTGCGCCCCCTTCTTTTTTTAGTTCATCTCCAATAGTCATCTATTACGAACCCATTGACACCCTGACTTCGGGCTCTAATTAATGTTTCGGTAACACACGAATGCAAGTTGTGTGCACCCAAGCCGCTGTGCTTCTATGTGTGTGAGTGTCTGGGTGTGTGTGAGCAAAAACAAGAGTAATACAACCTGTACGCAAAAAACAAAAGAGAGTTAAGACTTTGGGAGCACATGGACTCGGGTTTGCCTCCATTCAGAAAAACCATCTGAAAACAACTGTTTCGCAAAATGTCAGCCTACCCGGTCCTTGAAACGTTAATTTTGTAGGGCCCGCCAAAGAAAGACAAGCAACACTATATGATTGAGCAGGGTTGTCATAGATACTGGAACTGGCCATTACTCAAGTAAACGTATAGCTAATTTTTACTTGTAAGTTTTGTTACAACTTGTTAGACAGAAAGTTTGTCCTCATACATACAACTGTACAAGGTCAGAGTGCCCAACAGTAAGTTTCACGTGAGAGCTTCTCAGAATTTGCAAAAACTAGTGCTACTTGCTTGATCATCAGTGTCCAATCCATAGTGAAATTGGCCTGGCTTCAGACTCAGGAAGAGGTTTCTGTTTAAGGATGTAGGATGGAAGAAGAAAAGAAGGGGCATGGTCGGCCAGGCAGTGAAGATATGACATATCTATGTTAACATAATTCAAGCTCTTCTATTCTAGTTATGTTCCTTCCCGATACAGAACCTCGATGGGTTGCACGCAAGGAAAACCGATGAATTACATGATGCTTCAAATATCAATGTGTTACATACGACTATAATAAAGTCATAATCAGTGAGGTAGTGGTGGTAGTGAAGCAAGAGGAGAGAAGAAGAAGAGACGGCAGGGTGATTGGGCAGGAGGGGAAGAGTCTACATATCTATGTTTAGTGCAGTGCGCCTAAGGCGCAAGTACATGTGCTCCAGACGCACTCTTATGCGGCCCAGCGCACCTCAAATTAAGCTGCAAAAAATGCCTAACTTCGCAGGCTTGTCATGGACGCTCCTGAAGTCCGATTTGCACGTGATTTGAACCGTTGAAAAGTTTATTTAAACTAATTTCTAACCAAAGTACTTTGGATCTAAAATTATTTTGAAATTAAAAAAATTTTAGAATTTTATCCTTAATGGGTCAAAAAAATAGATTATTTTGACCAAATCCTTGCATCACCCTTCTTTTGAATCAAATCATAACCAATTTGGTATTTATATAGAGGGTATGAAAATTACTAAGAGATGGTGGAATAAAAAAATTAAGGTAATTGAGCTTTGACCACAAAAATGGGTTGAAAAGATCGTTGGAGCCACTACGGCAAAAAAAATGTTTTTAAACCCTTCTACTCACTCCAAATTTCATTCGGTACTCACTTCCTAGTTCAAACATATTACTTTATTAATTTAGAGTTTCACAGAGTTAATTGGGGTTTACACACTTCATCAAAGCATACGAAAACCGTTTCATCATGGAGATTCGCCAAAGTCTGACTTCGCAGGCTTGCCAGGAGTACTCTCGAACTTCGATTTGTGCGTGATTTTAATTGTTGAAAATCTTTGTTGAGTCTAATTTCTAACCTAAGTACTTTGGATCCAAAATTATATTGAAATTGAAAGATTTGAAAATTTTTAATGCGGGCTATGTTTCGCACAATGCACCTCAGGCGCAATTACGTGCGCCCTAGGCGCACCTTAACCTTAAGGCTGCAAAAAAAAGGGCCTAACCTAACTTCACGAGCTTGCCACGTTCAAAAGCTAGTGCTACTTGCTTGATCATCAGTTTTTAGTCTATCGTAAAATTGGCCTGACTTCAGACTTATGAAGATGCTTGACCCAGGAAGAGGTTTCTGTTTTATACTATAGGTGGTGATAGTGGCGATGAAGTATTGCTGGTGGAAAAGTGATGGCGAAATGATGGCTTCTAGGTGGTGGTGGTATGGTGACGCGATACTGGTGGCGGTGAAACAATGGCTATGAGGCGGTGATAGTTGTGATTGGTTTTTGGTCAAGGTAGTGCCGATCCCGACATTTGGGTTGCCATTCCCAACCTCATATTTTGTTGCCCACTTACTATAAAATCGTACAAAAATTTTAAAAATGAAGTACAAAAAAAAAAAATCAAAATTACATTGTTTTTTAGCTTGAATAACATAAAATAAAAATCAACATCAAAATGTAAATCCCGATTATAGTGCTGTATGATTAGCATAATCTGATATAAAGAAAACAACTTCTCCTAGCATGTTTTGAAGCAAATTTCTCAATTGATTCATCGTACTTTACTTATCCATGAACTTAGGCTCGTTTTGCTAACTTTTGTTTCTTTGGTTGATGGAGTATATGTTTGAAAAGCATAAGAAGTTAAAAAAGTCTCAAATGCCCAAAAATACTCTTAGTGGAATCGCACCTCATTTTCATTTGAGATCATAGCCAATCTCTTTAATCTCTCTTGCGAAATGGTAGTTCGAAGATAAAAATGAATACTGTGTTAGCTTGCTTGATTTACTTTAACTGACTTTTTTTTCATCAAATGTAAACATTTCTTATAGATTATTATTGGGAGGAAAACAAAACGAGGTAGAATAAAAATTGTGGATTGGAGGAAAAAAAAAGATGTAGAGCAAAAAAATGGAGAAAAAACAAGAAAGAGCACGCCTATAAGTCGAACCAAGCACTGTTGGTACTTTAACAGCATCTCAGCGACCACTACACCAAGTAAAGGGAAGGGAAACTTTTTATAATACAACTATTTTTTTTTGGTTGCCCCAGACCGAGGGCTTGCAGGGCTTATCCCGGGGCCAGCCCTGGGTCTAGATGGTGAGGTAGTGGTGGTGGTGAAGGAAGATGACAGAAGAGGAAAAGAAGGGTCATGGTCGGGCAGGAGGGGAAGAGATGACATATCTTATGTTTTGTGCAATGCGCCTTAGGCGCAGTAACATGCGTCCCAGGCACAGGCATATGCGCCCCGGGCGCACCTCTAAGCTTAAAAGAAGGCTTAACTTCGTGGGCAAGGCACGAACACTTTCGAACTCCGATTTGCTCATGATTTTAATTGTTGAAAAAGTTTGCTGAGTCTAATTTCTAATTCAAATAATTTGGATCCAAAATTAGTCTGAAATTAAAAGATTTGAAAATTTGAATGCGGGCTATGTTTGGCGCAATTACATGCGCCCCGCAGCAATCACATGCTTCCCTGACGCACGCCTCTGCGCCCCAGGCGCACCTCAAAGTTGTAAAAAAAAAAAAAATGTAACTTCATAGGCTTGCCATAAACATCCCGAACTCCGATTTGTGTGTGATTTTAACCATTAAGAAGTTTGTTGAGTCTAATTTCTAACCGAAGTAACTTGCATCCAAAATTATTTTGAAATTAAAAGATTTGAAATTCTTTAATGCGGGCTATGTTTTGCACAGTGCGCCTCAGGCGCAATTACCTGCACCCCAAGTGCACTCCTATGCGCCCGGCCGCACAACAAAGCTGTAAAAAAAGGCGTAACTTTGCGAGATTGTCACGGACACTTCTGAACTCCGATTTGGGTGCGATTTAGACAATTGAAAAGCTTGTTGAGTTTAATTTCTAACCCAAGGGATTTGGATACAAAATGATTTTGAGGTTAAAAGATTTCAAAATTTTATCCATTTGGCAAAATCCTCACATCATCCTTCTTTTAAATCAAATCAAAAACCTATTTGGTATAGATATAGATGGTATGAAAAATTACTGAGAGATGGCGGAATCAAAGAACTAAAGTAATAGAGCTTTGACTATGAAAAGTGGGTCGAAGGTAGACCGATTGAAAGATCGTCGGAGCCATTAAGCCTAACAGACATTTTTGCGCTCTTCTACTCATTCCAAATTCCATTCAGTAGTCACTCCCTAGTTCTAACATATTCCCTTCTTAATAAAGTGTTCCATAGAGTTAATTGAGTTTTACACACTTCATCAATGCATATAGTGGGTTCCCCGACCGTATCGCTCGAGAGTTGCCACCCGGGTCTTAGAGATGGATGATCTGACAAGCCGAGGGTTTGAAAAAGAAGGCTTTTGGTCTAGCAGAAATTTTGGATTCGGGATCCACGTTACAAACAGGGAACGTTTTGTTGAAAAAGCACACCACTCGCCCGGTTAAAACCGGTCTCTACTTAGCATTTTAAATGAGGGAATTTAATATCGTTTGAAAAACTTAACTTTTGAATAAACAAATATGGGAAAGGGACATTGGATTATATACAGCATCTTGGCGTGCCAAGACTGTTCAATGGGAATGATGAATGAAAAATATACAGAAGTGAAATAACAACATTACAGCAGTCTGCCAATATTACGTGAAACACCGCACAGCGAACAAGATACATCACACGGTGTAACTAAAACATCGTGCGGTACCTGTCTACACATTCCAAAATCAGTTCACATTTATATGACAAAACAAAATCATAGGTCAGCAAAATAGTTTTTTATATTTTCCGAATCTCTGAAAAATGATTTACGAGACCCTTTTGTTCATCTTATCATGTAAAGCAATGTTAAAAGCTTTTTGAGATGTTGAAAGATTTAATAAAGTCACAAAAATGACTTTTGACAAGAAACTCGACTCTGGAATGTACCTGCACAATCTTTAAATAACATTAGCCAAAGTAGAAAAGGAAATAAAAATAATTAATAAAATAATAATAAATAGTACTGAAAATAACGCACGGTGTAACGTATCCAGTGCAAGAATTATTTCCGGTTACTTTCTAAATGCAAAACTCATTTGAGGCCAAAACCTAGTATAGAATGACTAGGAAAGCCCTCAGCGAGCTCCTCTCAAGGCGAAAATATGATTTAGCCCAAGGAATTTGTTTATACATTTTGTTCCGGGTTTGGATGTGCTTGAAAATGAAGGATGGGAGGTTAATTCGGATAGGAGACCCTTAAAATCAATTGGGTTTCTGAGTTTATGGGAGATTTGAGTGAGTTTTGTGAAAATTTAATGAGCTTTTGTGGAAAGAATAAGAAGAAAAATTAGTTGGATTCTGATTTTGTAATAGACCAGCTTGTGGGTTGATGTTGAGAGAGAAAAAGAGAGAAGAGGGATCAAGTGTGTGTGTGGTTGTATATATAGTTGTGTGAAATGGTTGAAAATGGGTGCATATATAGTGGTTAAAATGAGTAGGGGTCATTTATAGGGGGAAGTAGAGGGCATGTATATGTTTGGAATGCAACCAAAGGCAAAAAAAAAGTGCTCTGACCGCTCTGCTGTGCATGTCTGACGTGCATGGGAATCTGCCAGACGCTCCTTCTGCTAGATTCTTTGCTATTGTCGGGGATCTTTTAAAATGTTGCATGGCATTTTGGGATACCGCACAGTACTCCAAAGTACCGCACGCCACTCCAAAGTGCTTTGTAGAGCTCTGAAATGCCGCACGGTGTATAAAAATGCCGCGCGGTATTTCTAAAATGCTACGCAATATTTTTTCACAGCACAGTACACCGAACTTCGCGGGGCTCCCCGAACACTCCCGAACTTGGATTTGAATACGGTTTGAAGCATTGGAAAGCTTGTTGAGTCCTCTTTCTAACCCAATTGGTTAATCTCAAAGATGTTTTATACATTAAAATGTGTGCCCATTTTACCCTCAGTGTATCACGGAAAAAGTTATTTTTGACAAAGCAAATGAATCTTTTGCAATTGAACCAGGGGCCACCCTCTATGTTTGGAAAGAGGTTTTCTTAAAGTTGGTGAAGGAGTAACGATCCAAGCCTTGAAGCTATGTTTTGTGCAGTGTCTAAACATACGAAAAATTGTTAAACATGGGGGTTTGCCAAAGTCGGACTTGTATCTATGTTTTGTGCAGTGCTCCTCAGGCGCAATTACATGCGCCCCGGGCACAAGTCACAGCTGCAAAAGAGGCCTAACTTCGCGGGCTTGGCTTACCACGGATACTCCCGAACTCCGATTTTCGCGTGATTTGAATCATTGAAAAGCTTGCTTAGTCGAATATCTATCCCAGGTAATTTTGATCCAAAATTATTTTGAAACTAAAAAATATGAAAATTTTATCCTTGACCGGTCAAAAAATAATTTATCTTGGCAAAACTTCACATCACCCTTTTTTCCAATCATATTTGGTATTGATATATAGGGTATGGAAATTACTAAGAGATGGTGGAATCAAACAATTAAGAAAATAGAGCTTTGACAATGAAAAGTGGGTCGAAGGCAAACCGATTGAAAGATCTATGGAGACACCAAGGCTAAAAGACGTGTTTACACCCTTCCCCTGATTCCAAATTCTATTTGGTACTCACTCCCTTGTTCTAACATATTCCTTTATTATTTAAGAGTTTCATAGAGTTAATTGTGGTTTTACACCCTTCATTTCATCCTGGGGATTCGCCAAAAGTTGGAACCACATCACTGCTACCACCACTACTTACTTCTCCTTTGGATGTGTTGAACAAATTCAACGTGGGTAGTGTTTCTTGCAGTAAAAGACTAATTTTTTTATTTGCTGCATGATTTGCGCACTAATTTTCCATGTGCTTTTGCACGGATCCAAGCATCCGTCATTTCTAAACTCACTCTCAATAAATTGGGGTTCAAATCATCAGACAAAGTCTTGATTGCCTTCAAACCTTGAAAGGGGAAGTATGAGGCATTTGATGGTGAGATGAATGAAGAGCAAATGGAAAGGTTTGTCGGTTCGGTCCTCAATGGGGACGTAAAGTTCACCAATACTGCAAAAACCCAAAATCAAGAGTGAAATTAGCGGCATCACAATCAGACATGCCTTTTTATTGGAATTCGATATAGATCGTTGAAAAGCTAGTGCTACTTGCTTGACCATCTTCTTCTTTTTTTTTTTGGTTAAACGGAATAGATACTTGCTTGATCATCAGTGTCCAATCCATAGTGAAATTGGCCTGGCTTCAGACTCAGGAAGAGGTTTTTGTTTAAGGATGTACGAGGGAAGAACAAAAGAAGGAGCATGGTCGTGCAGGAGAGGAAGATATGGCATATCTATGTTTTGTGCAATGCGCCTCAGGCCCAAATACATGGGTCCCAGGCGCACGCCTATGCTCCCGGGCGCACCTCAAAGCTTACAAAAAGGCTTAACTTCGTGGGCTTGGGACGAAGACTCTCGAACTCCGATTTGCTCGTAATTTTAATTGTTGAACAATCTTGTTGAGTCTAATTTCTAACCCAAATAATTTGAATCCAAAATCAGTTTGAAATTAAAAGATTTGAAAATTTTAATGCAGGCTATGTTTTTCTCAGTGCGCTTTGGGCTTTGCGTGATTCACTTAAGAAGGGTACACTTTCACATGGTAATATCTTTTTACAAACTAGATTGCTGAAATGATCAGGCGTGTAATCATATTAAACTGATGTATATTGGTTATGCTCCAAGTAAATCTTCTCTTCTGTTATTTGTATTTCAGTGCACCATTATATGACTGGACCACTGTCCCATTAAATCAAATCCGCCGTCATGACCGTCATGGAGAAGACGAGTATGATTCCAGTCAAGAAAACAATGAAGGCTACGCTGTAGAGTAGCCATTTCTTGTGCTTCTGGCGATGGAGCTCCTTGGCATCAAATGCCGTGGTTTCTTTGTCGCTCCTTGGCATCGAATTGCACCAGGGGTCGCTAGCTACAAATTACTTTTGGTCACATCGAATTCCTTTTGGCCGCATCGAAATGCACTTGGCCGCTTCGATTTACACTTGTCCGCATCGAACTGAACTTGGCCGCTTCGATTTACACTAGTTCGCATCGAACTACACTTGGCTGCGTCGAATTGCACTTGGCCACTTCAAATTGCACTTGGCCGCATCGAATTGCACTTGGCCACATCCAATTCGACGGGGCCAAGTGCAATTAGTAGCGGCCAAGTGCAATTCGTAGCAGTCAAGTGCAATTCGATGCGGAATTGTCAATTCAACTCGGCCAAGTGCAGTTTGTAGCGGCCAACTGTAAATCAACGCGGGTAGTTGTAATTATTACAGGCCAAATGTAATACGACGTGGCTAAGTAATCCGAATTCCCTTTACTACTCTCTCAATTCAACCAGCAAAACTAAAACCAATTTCCCAAAACAAGGCGGGCAAAGCAACCTCATCCGAGCTCCGAATCCAGAAATGTAAGAAATGGTTATTACATGGTGTGGCCTTTGTCATATTCCAAACCGGAATCATCGTACTCTTCACAATGACGGTTATGAAAGTCCGAACTCTTTAATTCCGGGTTAGTTCTGCCACATTCGGCGCTTCTGATGTCCGAACAACCACCCCTTCGTTCAACATAACGATGAATACTGCACTTGGGGTCAAGAACACAAATTTTGGCCCTTATGAATACGAAAACTCCACCGTCAATTTCTTCTGTTAAGGGTACGCCAGTTGGGAGTGCTAAAATCCCAAATTCAAAAGCCTTTCTCCGATCCACCAAAAACATAATTGTTTCAGTAAACCTGGTTAATTAACTACCAAGCTGGGAATACCAATTGACTTTGAACGGAAAGGTGGACCTCATGTTCATTTTCAAGAGGAAGAAAGCTACTAATTTGGATTGCACCGTGGAGTTCAATATCGCGACACGGCAACTCCACAATGTCTAGTGCAACTGATGCTGGTGTTAAATTGATTACATGTATTTTAATTTGTTTTGCAGAGGGCTACGTACTATTACATGTTTACTATAATCCCCCCTTTTTTGTTTGATTGGCTACTAAAAGCCTGTGTTGGTCACTTGTGGATATTCTTTCAGTTGTGTTATGGTTTGATACCAAACAGCCTGAGGGCATGATGCCCAAACACCTAAAGGCCTCAAAGCCCAGATATACTACGGTACAAATCAAACAAATAGAAAGGCCTTCAAATGCTAGATCGAAAAATAAATGCCCAATAGCCATCTAACCCACCAAAGTGGGCTAGACCCAGCCTAAGAATACCCAAAACCTCCCCAAGACTTTTGAGGTTCTTCACTGCAGCACTGCCCCACCTCCAGCGACTAGACCACCGATAGAACCAGCAAACAACCTGAATAATGCTTTGCCAAATAAAACCACCGTGCCACCATTGGCCACCATGAGAAAAGGCACCATCCGCATACCACCCTTTTGTCACGGAAGCTCACTGAGCCGTTAGGCGATGACCGATGCATCCAACAATGCAACTGGCAGGAGACCAACGCCAACCATGTCCAGACCACTAGATCCACCTAGCTATTTGGCCAAGAAGTGGAAAACCCAAGAGAAAGATCGACAATGGATCCAGAGCGCGGACAAAACACAACCGAGAGGGGATGGCCTGAAATAAAACAACAGAACAAGAAGAAAGTGCAGAAGGCTATAGGAGGGGGTCAGAAAAAAATGGAGGGGAGAGGGAAAGACAGAGGATCTAAGAACCATACCAAAGACGCCGACCTCGTCGGACATCCTAAACCTCGGTGTGCACCGCCGTGAAGAACAGTTTATCTTCTCCCAAAAACGGACGGGAATAAACGGACGCTGAGATCCATAAACGCAAGAATGGAATTACAGTTGGCCGCGTCGAATTGGACTTGGCCGCATCGAATTGCACTGGGGCACTACGAATTACTCTTGGCCGCATCGAATTGCACTTGTCCGCTACAAATTGCACTTGGCCGCATCGAATTGTACTTGGCCGCATAGAATTACGCTTGGCCGCATGGAATTACACTTGGCCGCATTGAATTGCACTTGGGGTTGCAAAAAAAATGCCTAACCTTAAAGCTGCAAAAAAAAAGGCCTAACCTAACTTCGCGAGCTTGCCATGGTCAAAAGCTAGTGCTACTTGCTTGATCATCAGTTTCCAGTCTATTGTAAAATTGGCCTAGCTTCAGACTTATGAAGATGCTTGACCCAGGAAGAGGTTTCTGTCTTAGACTGTAGGTGGTGATAGTGGCGATGATGTATTGCAGGTGGAAAAGTGATGGTGAAATGATGGCTTTTAGGTGGTGGTGGTATGGTGACGCGATACTGGTGGCGGTGAAACAATGGCTATGAGGCAGTGATAGTTGTGATTGGTTCTTGGTCTAGGCAGTGCCGACCCCGACATTTGGGTTACCATTCCCAACCTCATATTTTGTTGCCCACTTACTATTAAATCATACAAAAATTTAAAAAATTAAGTACAAAAAAAAAATCAAAATTACATTGTTTTTTAGCTTGAATAACATAAAATAAAAATCAACATCAAAATATAAATCCCGATTATAGTGCTTTATGATTAGCATAATCTGATATAAAGAAAACAACTTCTCCTACCATGTTTTGAAGCAAATTTCTCAATTGATTCATCGTACTTTACTTATCCATAATTTAGGCTTGTTCTGCTAACTTTTGTTTTTTTGGTTGATAGAGTATATGTTTGAAAAACATAAGAAGTTAAAAAAGTCTCAAATGCCCAAAAATACTCTTAGTGGAATCGCACCTCATTTTCAATTGGGATCAAAGCTAATCTCTTTAATCTCTCTTGTGAAATGGTAGTTCGAAGATAAAAATAAATACTATGTTAGCTTGCTTGATTTATTTTAACTGACGTTTTTTTCATCAAATGTAAATATCACTTATAGCTTATTATTGGGAGGAAAACAAAAGGAGGTAGAACAAAACTTGTGGATTGGAGGAAAACAAAAAAAAGACGTAGAACAAAAAAAAATGAAGAAAAAACAAGAAAGAGCACTCCTGTAAGTCGGGACCAGGCACTGCTGGTGCTTTAACAGCATCTCAGTGACCACTACACCAAGTAAAGGGAAGGGAAACTTTTTTAAATTTATAATATAACCTTTTTTTTTTTTGGTTGCCCAAGACCGAGGGCTTGAAGGGCTTATCCCGAGGCTAGCCCTGGGTCTAGATGGTGAGGTACGTAGTGGTGGTGGTGAAGGAAGAGGACGGAAGAAGAAAAGAAGGGGCATGGTCGGACAGGAGGGGAAGAGATGACATATCTTCTGTTTTGTGCAATGCGCCTCAGGCGTAGTTACATGCGTCCCACGCGCAGGAATATGCGCCGCACCTCTAAGCTTAAAAAAAGGCTTAACTTCGCGGGCAAGGCACGAACACTTTCGAACTTCGATTTGCTCATGATTTTAATTTTTAAAAAAGTTTGTTGAGTCTAATTTCTAATCCAAATAATTTGGATCCAAAATTAGTCTAAAATTAAAAGATTTGAAAATTTGAATGCGGGCTATGTTTGGCGCAATTACATGTGCCCCGCGGCAATCACATGCTTCCCAGGCGCACGCCTCTGTACCCTAGGCGCACCTCAAAGCTAAAATAAATATATATATATATATGTAACTTCATAGGCTTGCCACAAACACTCCCGAACTCTGATTTGTGTGTGATTTTTACCGTTAAAAAGTTTGTTGGCTCTAATTTCTAACCAAAGTAACTTGGATCCAAAATTATTTTGAAATTCAAAGATTTCAAATTTTTAAATGCGGGCTATGTTTTGCACAGTGCGCCTCAGGCGCAATTACCTGCACCCCAGGTACACTCCTATGCGCCCAGCCGCACAACAAAGCTGTAAAAAAAGGCCTAACTTTGCGACGTTGTCACGGACACTCCCGAACTCCGATTTGTGTGCGATTTAGACCGTTGAAAAGCTTGTTGAGTTTAATTTCTATCCCAAGTGATTTGGATACAAAATGATTTTGAGGTTAAAAGATTTCAAAATTTTATCCATTTGGCAAAATCTTCACATCAACCTTCTTTTAAATCGAATCAAAAACCTATTTGGTATAGATATAGAGGGTATGAAAAATTACTGAGAGATGGCGGAATCAAAGAACTAAAGTAATAGAGCTTTAACTTTGAAAAGTGGGTCGAAGGTAGATTGATTGAAAGATCGTCGGAGCCATTAAGGCAAATAGACATTTTTGCGCTCTTCTCTTCATTCCAAATTCCATTCGGTACTCACTCCCTAGCTAGTTCTAACATATTCCCTTCATAATAAAGTGTTCCATAGTGTTAATTGAGTTTTACACACTTCATCAATGCATATTGTGGGGTCCCCGACCAGAACGCTCGAGAGTCGCCACCCGGATCTTAGAGATAGATGATCTGACAAACTGAGGGTTTGAAAAAGAAGGCTTTTGGTCCAGCAGAAATTTTGGATCCGGGAGCCACGTTACAAACGAGGAATATTTTACTGAAAAAGCACACCGTTCACCCGGTTAAAACCGGTCTCTACTTACCATTTTAAATGGGGGAATTTAATATCTTTTGAAAAACTTAACTTTTGAATAAACAAATAAGGGAAAGGGACATTGGATTATATACAGCATCTTGGCGTGCCAAGACTGTTCAATGTGAATGATGAATGAAGAATATACAAAAGTGGAATAATAACATTACAGCAGTCTGCCAATATTACATGAAATACTGCACAGCAAACCAAATACATCACACGGTGTAGCTAAAAATCCACACGGTACCTGCCTACACATTCCAAAATTAGTTCACATTTATATGACAAAACAAAATTAAAGGTAAGCAACATAGTTTTTTATATTTTTCGAATCTCTGAAAAATGATTTACGAGACCCTTTTGTCTATCTTATCATGTAAGGCAATGTTAAAAGCTTTTTGAGATGTTGAAAGATTTAATAAAGTCACAAAAATGACTTTTAACAAGAAACTCGAATCTAGAATGTACCCGCACAGTCTTTAAATAACATTAGCCAAAGTAGAAAAGGAAATAAAAATAATTAATAAAACAATAAAAATAGTACTAAAAATAACGCACGGTGTAATGTATCCAGTGCAAAAATTATTTTTGGTTACTTTCTAAATGTAAAACTCATTTGAGGACAAAACCCAGTATTGAACGACTAGGAAAGGCCTCAGCGAGCTCCTCTCAAGGCAAAAATATGATTTAGAAGGAATTTATTTATACATTTTGTTCAGGGCTTGGATGTGCTTAAAAATGGAGGAAGGGAGGTTAATTCGGATTGGAGACCCTTAAAATCAATTGGGTTTCTGAGTTTATGGGAGATTTGAGTGAGTTTTGTGAATATTTAATGAGCTTTTGTAAAAATAATAAGAAGAAAAATTAGTTTGATTCTAATTTTGTAATAGATCAGCTTGTGGGTTGATGTAGAGAGAGAAAAAGAGAGAAGAGGGATCAAGTGTATGTGTGGTTGTATATATATAGTGGTGTGAAATGGCTGAAAATGGGTGCATATATAGTGGTTAAAATGAGTAGGGGTCATTTATAGGGGGAAGTGGAGGGCATGTATATGTTTGGAGTGCAACCAAAGCTAAAAAAAATGTGCTTTGACCGCTCTGCTATGCGTGTCTGACGCGCATGGGAATCTGCCAGACGCTCCTTCTGATAGATTTTCTGCTATTGTCGGGAATCTTTTAAAATGTTTCACGGCATTTTGGAATACCGCACAGTACTCTAAAGTATCGCATGACACTCCAAAGTGCCTTGTAGTGCTCTGAAATGCCGCACGGTGTTTAAAAATGCCGCACGGTATTTTTAAAATGCTGCGCAATATTTTTTCACAGCACAGTACATTGAACTTCGCAGTGGCTCCCTGGACGCTTTCGAACTCGGATTTGAATACGGTTTGAAGAATTGGAAAGCTTGTTGAGTCCTCTTTCTAACCCTATTGGTTTCACTCAAAAATGTTTTATATATTAAAATGTGTGCTCATTTTATCCTTAGTGTATCACGGAAAAAGTTGTTTTTGACAAAGCAAATACATCTTTTGCAATTGAACCAGGTGCCACCCTATATGTTTGTAAAGAGGTTTTCTTGAAGTTGGTGAAGGAGTAATGATCCAAGCCATGAAGCTATGTTTTGTGCAGTGTCTAAACATACGAAAAATAGTTAAACACATGGGTTTGCCAAAAGTCGGACTTGTACCTATGTTTTGTGCAGTGCTCCTCAGCCACAATTACATGCACCCCGGGCGCAAGTCAAAGCTGCAAAAAGTTCTAGCTTCGCAGGCTTGGCTTACCACATATACTCCCGTACTCCGATTTTCGCCTGATTTGAATCATTGAAAAGCTTGCTGAGTCGAATATCTATCCCAAGTAATTTTAATCCTAAATTATTTTGAAACTAAAAAATATGAAAAAAATTTCGTTGACGGGTCAAAAAATAATTTATTTTGGCAAAATCCTCACATCACCCTTCTTTTAAATCATATTTGGTATTGATATATAGGGTATGGAAATTATTAAGAGATGGTGGAATCAAACAATTAAGAAAGTAGAGGTTTGACAATGAAAAGTGGGTCGAAGGCAAACCGATTGAAAGATCGTTGGAGACACCAAGGCTAGAAGACGTTTTTGCGCCCTTCTACTGATTTCAAATTCTATTTGGTACTCAGTCCCTTGTTCTAACATATTCCTTTATAATTTAAGAGTTTCATAGAGTTAATTGGGGGTTTACACCCTCCATTTCATCCTGGGGATTCGCCAAAAGTTGGAACCACATCACTGTTACCACCACTACTTACTTCTCCTTTGGATGTGTTGAACAAATTCAACGTGGGTAGTCTTTCCTGCTGTAAAAGACTAATTTTTTTATTAGCTGCATGATTTGTACACTAATTTTCCATGTGCTTTTGGATGGATCCAAGCATCCGTCATTTCTAAACTCACTCGATAAATTGGGATTCAAATCATCAGACAAAGTCTTGATTGTCTTCAAACCTCGAATGGGGAAGTATGAGGCATTTGATGGTGAGATGAATGCAGAGCAAATGGAAAGGTTTGTTGGTTCGGTCCTTAATGGGGACGTAAAGTTCACTAAGATGCTGCAGAAACCCAAAATCAAGTGAGAAATAAGCGGCATCACAATCAGACTTGCCTTTTTATTGGAATTCGATATAGATAGTTGAAAAGCTAGTGCTACTTGCTTGATCATCTTTTTTTTTTTTTGGTTAAACAGAATAGATACTTGTTTGATCATCAATGTCAAATCCATAGTGAAATTGGCCAAGCTTCAGACTCAGGAAGAGATTTCTGTTTAAGGATGTACGAGGGAAGATGAAAAGAAGGGGCATGATCGGGCAGGAGGGGAAGATATGACATATCTATGTTTTGTGCAATGCGCCTAAGGCGCAAATACATGCGTCCCAGGCGCATGCCAATGCGCCCCGGGCACACCTCAAAGCTTACAAGAAGGCTTAACTTCGTAGGCTTGGGACAAAGACTCTCGAACTCCGATTTGCTCGTAATTTTAATTGTTGAACGATCTTGTTGAGTCTAATTTCAAACCCAAATAATTTGAATCCAAAAGATTTAAAAATTTTAATGCAGGCTATGTTTTTCTCAGTGCGCTTTAGGCTTTGCGTGATTCACTTAAGAAGGGTACACTTTCACATGGTAATATCTTTTTACAAACTAGATTGCTGAAATGATCAAGCGTGTAATCATATTAAACTGATGTATATTGGTTATGCTCCAAGTAAATCTTCTCTTCTGTTATTTGTATTTCAGTGCACCATTATATGACTGGACCACTGTCCCATTAAATCAAATCCGCCGTCATGACCGTCATGGAGAAGACGAGTATGATTCCAGTCAAGAAAACGATGAAGGCTACACTGTAGAGTAGCCATTTCTTGTGCTTCTGGCAATGGAGCTCCTTGGCATCAAATGCCGTGGCTTCTTTGTCGCTCCTTGGCATCGAATTGCACCTGGGGTCGCTAGCTACAAATTACTCTTGGTCACATCGAATTCCTTTTGGCCGCATCGAAATGCACTTGGCCGCTTCGATTTACACTTGTCCGCATCGAACTGAACTTGGCCGCTTCGATTTACACTAGTTCGCATCGAACTACACTTGGCCGCGTCGAATTGCACTTGGCCACTTCAAATTGCACTTGGCCACATCCAATTCGACGCGGCCAAGTGTAATTAGCAGCGTCCAAGTGCAATACGTAGCGGCCAAGTGCAATTCAATGCGGAATTGTCAATTCAACTCAGCCAAGTGCAGTTTGCAGCGGCCAACTGTAAATCAACGCGGTAGTTGCAATTATTAGCGGCCAAGTGTAATACAACGCGGCTAAGTAATCCGAATTCCCTTTACTACTCTCTGAATTCAACCAGCAAAACTATAAACCAATTTCCCAAAACAAGAGCGGGCAAAGCAACCTCATCCGAGCTCCGAATCCAGAAATGTAAGAAATGGTTATTATATGGTGTGGCCTTTGTCATTTTCGAAACCGGAATCATCGTACTCTTCACAATGACGGTTATGAAAGTCCGAACTCCTTAATTCCGGGTTAGTTCTGCCACATTCGGCGCTTCCCATGTCCGAACAACCACCCCTTCGTTCAACATAACGATGAACACTGCACTTGGGGTCACGAACACAAATTTTGGCCCTTATGAATACGAAAACTCCACTGTCAATTTCTTCTGTTAAGGGTACGCCAGTTGGGAGTGCTAAAATCCCAAATTCAAAAGCCTTTCTCCGATCCACCAAAAACATAATTGTTTCAGTAAACCTGGTTAATTAACTACCAAGCTGGGAATACCAATTGACTTTGAACGGAAAGGTGGACCTCATGTTCATTTTCAAGAGGAAGAAAGCTACTAATTTGGATTGCACCGTGGAGTTCAATATCGCGACACGGCAACTCCACAATGTCCAGTGCAACTGATGCTGGTGTTAAATTGATTACATGTATTTTAATTTGTTTTGCAGAGGGCTACGTACTATTACATGTTTACTATAATCCCCCCTTTTTTGTTTGATTGGCTACTAAAAGCCTGTGTTGGTCACTTGTGGATATTCTTTTAGTTGTGTTATGGTTTGATACCAAACAGCCAGAGGGCATGATGCCCAAACACCTAAAGGCCTTAAAAGCCCAGATATACTACGGTACAAATCAAACAAATAGAAAGGCCTTCAAATGCTAGATCGAAAAATAAATGCCCAATAACCATCTAACCCACCAAAGTGGGCTAGACCTAGCCTAAGAATATCCAAAACCTCCCCAAGACTTCTGAGGTTCTTCACTGCAGCACTGCCCCACCTCCAGTGACTAGACCACCGATAGAACCAGCAAACAACCTGAATAATGCTTTGCCAAATAAAACCACCGCGCCACCATTGGCCACCATGAGAAAAGGCACCATCCGCATACCACCCATTTGTCACGGAAGCTCACTGAGCCGTTAGGCGATGACCGATGCATCCAACAATGCAACTGGCAGGAGACCAACGCCAACCATGTCCAGACCACTAGATCCACCTAGCTATTAGGCCAAGAACTGGAAAACCCAAGAGAAAGACCGACAATGGATCCAGAGCACGAACGAAACACAACTGAGAGGGGATGGCCTGAAATAAAACAACAGAATAAGAAGAAAGTGCAGAATGCTATAGGAGGGGGTCAGAAAAAAATGGAGGGGAGAGGGAAAGACAGAGGATCTAAGAACCATACCGAAGACACTGACCACGTCGAACATCCTAAACCTCGGTGTGCACCGCCGTGAAGAACAGTTTATCTTCTCCCAAAAACGGACGGGAATAAACGGACGCTGAGATCCATAAACGCAAGTACGGAATTACAGTTGGCCACGTCGAATTGAACTTGGCCGCATCGAATTGCACTGGGGCACTACGAATTACTCTTGGCCGCATCGAATTGCACTTGTCCGCTATGAATTGCATTTGGCCGCATCGAATTATACTTGGTCATATCGAATTGTACTCGGCCGCATAGATTTGTACTTGACCGCATGGAATTACACTTGGCCGCATTGAATTGCACTTGGCGTTGCTACAAATTGCTCTTGGCAGCATCGAATTACTCTTGGCCGCTAAAAAATAAGTTTATATTCGATATCCACTTTCAAAAATTGTTGTTTGACACAAGCTCGCCTTGCCTCGTTGATGGAGGATTGGTTCGATTAAAGAGACTTGTTTAATAAATAACTATGCTCGGCTTTTTAAAGCTCGCGCCGAGCTCGAGCTTGAGCTCCAGTCTTTGACTTGTTTAGTAAACGAACCGAGCTCGAGCTCGACAAAGTTCGGCTTAACACCCTAGCTGATCAATCCCACAAAATTGCCCGAAACTGTGTAAAATGCAGAATGAACAGTAAAATGCTCCTTCTTACTGCATGCGTAAAACAAAGAGAACTGTTGATTGTTGCGAGAAATCTTGGACGAAGGTTCCAATTGTGATTGCATTCCCCCAAAACAAAAACTCATCTAGCTTCCAAGAGAAGCCAAGTGGTGCCAAGGTCACGTGCAAATCATGTGTTCTGTAAACCAAATATGCGTAGAAACTTCTATATACCCAAAAACTAGCCCACGAATAAATCCTTTTTGGGCCACACACAAATTGTTATTGGGCAAACAAATGCCTTGTTTGGATGATCTTTTGAAAATTTTTGAGTTTGAATTTTGGGTAATGAGTGGAGATAAGGGTAATGATTGGACAAATTGTTATTGGGCAAACAAATGCCTTGTTTGGATGATTCAAGTTATGACCCAACTTCAATATGGTTAGTCCAAAGACTCTCGTTTTCATCCAAAGCCCACACATCGAAGCCCCCTTCATCAGGAGACATAAGCGGAGAAATTTTATCATGTAATTCTGTAAATTGCCAGTTAGTTAGATTCCCTCTCTTCTGCAGACACTGTGGTGTTGTTATTCTTCTAAACACCTCATCACCCATGTCGAAGGACATAACAACCACTTGATCAGTTGCGAGTACAAGTGCAGGCCAATAGAAAACTCCATTCAAGGCTGTAGCAGAAGATACACTGATTTGAACCATTCATTCATCTCCTCCAAGAATGACGACAGCTTATTAAAATCAATTTCCATCCAATTATTGGTGCTCATAACATACAGATCAGCTTGGACATTGTATTCCCTGATAAAAGAACTAGAACAAAGCCCAATCCAAATCAACTTGTAATAATTAGCACTGGGATGGAAACCAAACCCCAAACTAACCTGGTCACCAAACAACCCTGCGATTGTTATTATCAAAGCCGCCAACGCAAAAGCTCAATTCCTATATCGCAGGATTTTTGTCCAAGAAACGAAGCTGTCGTTTATGGCCTTTTACCAAATGCAGTATCTGGGAAGTGTGATGAATATCCCCTTTGAAACATGCTTTTATTCCCGCAAAGCCAAAGATCCCACATCACACAAATGGATTTCGAAATGTATTCGTCATCAGGAGGAGCCAGATGGAACCAATCCTTTAACCACACATTGATAGCTACAGAAGAACCGGTTTCAAAATCAAGACGGAGGGAAGGCCCTTTCCACACATGGTTTGGAAATTCAGATTCAAACATCCGGTGTTCGATCGATACCGCAAGCACATCTATAGGCCCTTTCCACACGTGGTTGGACTTTTTACAGAAGAACCGAAAATGGGATTGATCCGCTGTCAGGTTCATTAAATCTTTCGTTGTCATCATTCTCAACTTGTAAATGGAAAAACAGCCTGTTCTAATTCTGTATTTGAAGCACCGAGGGGATCGACGGCTGGAAAGCTGAAATGACAATGAAATTTGTTGTGATCTTGTAACCATCTTTTGATCCAAGATTTAGTTGCAGCAGATGAAGAAGTTCTTTTCGAATGTTTGGTGAGTGGACTCCGGTCTTGATCGGAGTTATCAAAAAGAGTGGATTCCGGTGAAATTGGAAGCAACTTGAAGAGGCCAGAAGGATTGCTTCACTGCAGAAAAGGAGAGAACTCAAGGCAGCTGGCATTCATACTTACCTTTATATGAAAACGAGAACAACCATTTGAGAAGTGTATCTGTATAAAATTTTCAAGGCGCAAAATTAGCTGTTTCTTGCCTTAAAAGACTAATTTTTTTATTTGCTGCATGATTTGTGCTTCTATTTCCCATTGCCTTCAAACCTCGAAAGGGGAAGTATGAGGCATTTGATGGTGAGATGAATGCAGAAGAAGTGGAAACGTTTGTCGGTTTGGTCCTTAATGGGGACGTAAAGTTCACTAAGACGTGGCAGAAACCCAAAATCAAGTGAGAAATTTAGTGGCATCAAAATCAGAGTTGCCTTTTTATTGGAATTCGATATAGATAGTTGAAAAGCTAGTGCTTGCTTGATCATCTTTCTTTTCTTTTTTGGTCAAACGGAATAGATACTTGCTTGATCATCAGTTTCCAGTCCATAGTGAAATTGGCCTGGCTTCAGACTCAGGAAGAGGTTTCTGTTTAAGGATGTAGGATGGAAGAAGAAAAGAAGGGGCATGGTCGGGCAGGAGGGGAAGATATGACATATCTATGTTAACATAATTCAAGCTCTTCTATTCTAGCTATGTTCCTTCCCGATGCAGAACCTCGATGGATTGCACGCAAGGAAAACCGATGAATTGCGCGATGCTTCAAATTTCAATGTGTTACATACGACTATAATAAAGTCATAATCAGTGAGGAAGTGGTGATGGTGAAGCAAGAGGAGAGAAGAAGAAGAGACGGCGGGGCGATTGGGAAGGAGGGGAAGAGTCGACATATTTATGTTTAGTGCAGTGTGCCTAAAGCGCAAGTACATGCGCTCCTGACGCACTCTTATGCGCCCAGGCCCACCTCAAAGCTGCAAAAAAGGCCTAACTTCACAGGCTTGTCACGGATGTTCCTGAACTCTGATTTGCACGTGATTTGAACCGTTGAAAAGTTTATTGAAACTAACTTCTAACCAAAGTACTTTGGATCTAAAATTATTTTGAAATTAAAAAATTTTAGAATTTTATCATTATTGGGTCAAAAAAATAGATTATTTTGACCAAATCCTTGCATCACCCTTCTTTTGAATCAAATCAAAACCTATTTGGTATTGATATAAAGGGTATGAAAATTATTAAGAGATGTTGGAATCAAAAAATTAAGGTAATTGAGCTTTGACTACGAAAAGTGGGTTGAAAAGATTGTTGGAGCCACTAAGGCTAAAAAAATGTTTTTGCGCCCTTCTACTCATACCAAATTTCATTCGGTATTCACTTCCTCGTTCAAACATATTACTTTATTAATTTAGAGTTTCATAGAGTTAATTGGGGTTTACACACTTCATTAAAGCATACGAAAACAGTTTCATCATGGAGATTGTAGAGACCCGTAAATTTATTTTATAATTTAATTGTTTTATAAATGGAAAAGTGATGGATTATTGAGGAAATTGCAGTTGGGGGTCGAAGTGTGAGAAGTTGAAAGTAATGGGTGATAGCGAAATTTGTGCATGTGTGTGTCGTGTATATATCTCCAGGAGGATTTTTTTTCTTTTTTCCATTCTCATTTCTCTCTCTCTTACCCGAAAACTCACCCAATCACTCAAAACCCATAACAATCTACCTCAACTCCATCTTCTTCGTGCGTATTTGGGCTCGTATCGCGTTGGATAGAACTCGGTTGGGAGTATTTTCGCTTGATTTGGATTCCGGAAGCTAGGGTTCGATCAATCTCTTTATTTTGGGCTTGGATATTCGAGGTAGAGAATTTTACCTCTCTTTATATGTTATTTGGGTGCTCCTATGTCTTATTTGAGTTTGTATTGGTTGTTGTTTGGTTTGGATCAAAATCTGTCATCTGATGAAAAATCGCCAAAACTCTGGATTCCTACCGGTAGGACATTTTTCTCTACCTGTAGAATTTTGTTATCGTGATAATGTGTACTCACTGCTTTGTGGAAAAAATATATAAAGTGCCACGTAAAATCTTGATATATGAACCTCGTAAAAAAAATTAAATGCTCTAATTTTCAATCTATTTGAACCGGTGCGAAGGTCTTATTTTTTTGATCATTTTATTCTAAAGGGTCATAATTATTTTTATTTCTAGGGCGTCATAATCAAGTATCTGCTCTATAGGGTCTCAAACAGGGCCTTATGTGAAATTTTCCGTCCAAATTCTTAATTTCTGTTATCTATTGGACTAAGTATGTAACGGAATGATAGTTGAGGGGATGAAATTGCCAAATTGATAGTTCAGGGACTAAGTAGAGAAAGTGTGCATAGTTTAGGGGATAAAAAGAAAAAAAAAACTCTTTGAAAAACTTAACTTTTGAATAACCAAATAAGGGAAAGAGACATTGGATTATATACAGCATCTTGGCATGCCAAGACTGTTCAATGTGAATGATGAATGAAGAATATACAAAAGTGAAATAATAACATTACAGCAGTCTGCCAATATTACATGAAATACCGCTCAGCGAACCAAATACATCACACGGTGTAACAAAAAATCCACACGGTACCTGTCTACACATTCCAAAATTAGTTCACATTTATATGACAAAACAAAATCATAGGTAAGCAAAATAGTTTTTTATATTTTTCGAATCTCTGAAAAATGATTTACAAGACCCTTTTGTCTAGCTTATCATGTAAGGCAACGTTAAAAGCTTTTTGAGATGTTGAAAGATTTAATAAAGTCACAAAAATGACTTTGAACAAGAAACTCCAATCTAGAATGTACCTGCACAATCTTTAAATAACATTAGCCAAAGTAGAAAAGGAAATAAAAATAATTAATAAAATAATAATAAATAGTACTAAAAATAACGCACGGTGTAACGTATCCAGTGCAAAAATTATTTTTGGTTACTTTCTAAATGCAAAACTCATTTGAGGCCAAAACCCAGTATAGAATGACTAGGAAAGGCCTCAGCGAGCTCCTCTCAAGGCGAAAATATGATTTAGAAGGAATTTGTTTATACATTTTGTTCAGGGCTTGGATGTGCTTAAAAATGGAGGAAGGGAGGTTAATTCGGATTGGAGACCCTTAAAATCAATTGGGTTTATGAGTTTATGGGAGATTTGAGTGAGTTTTGTGAATATTTAATGAGCTTTTGTAAAAATAATAAGAAGAAAAATTAGTTTGATTCTGATTTTGTAATAGATCAGCTTGTGGGTTGATGTAGAGAGATAAAAAGAGAGAAGAGAGATCAAGTGTGTGTGTGGTTGTATATATATAGTGGTGTGAAATGGCTGAAAATTGGTGCATATATAGTGGTTAAAATGAGTAGGGGTCATTTATAGGGGGAAGTAGAGGGCATGTATATGTTTGGAGTGCAACCAAAGGCAAAAAAAAAATGTGCTCTGACCGCTTTGCTGTGCGTGTCTGACACACATGGAAATCTGCCAGACGCTCCTTTTGATAGATTCTCTGCTATTGTCGGGAATCTTTTAAAATGTCGCACGGCATTTTGGAATACCGCACAGTACTCTAAAGTATCGCACGACACTCCAAAGTGCCTTGTAGTGCTCTAAAATGCCGCACGGTGTTTAAAAATGCCGCGCGGTATTTCTAAAATGCTGCGCAATATTTTTTCACAGCACAATACACTAAACTTCGCGGCGGCTCCCTGGACGCTCCCGAACTCGGATTTGAATACAGTTTTAAGAATTGGAAAGCTTGTTGAGTCCTCTTTCTAACCCAATTGGTTTCACTCAAAAATGTTTTATATATTAAAATGTGTGCTCATTTTACCCTCAGTGTATCACGAAAAAAGTTGTTTTTAACAAAGCAAATGCATCTTTTGCAATTGAACCAGGGGCCACCCTATATGTTTGGAAAGAGGTTTTCTAGAAGTTGGTGAAGGAGTAACAATCCAAGCCATGATGCTATGTTTTGTGCAGTGTCTAAACATACGAAAAATAGTTAAACATGGGGGTCGGTTTGCCAAAAGTCAGACTTGAATCTATGCTTTGTGCAGTGCTCCTGAGGCGCAATTACATGCACCTTGGGCGCAAGTCAAAGCTGCAAAAAAGGTCTAACTTCGCGGGCTTGGCTTACCACGGATACTTCTGAACTCCGATTTTCACGTGATTTGAATCGTTCAAAAGCTTGCTGAGTCGAATATCTATCCCAAGTAATTTTAATCCAAAATTATTTTTAAACTAAAAAATATGAAAATTTTATCGTTGACGGGTCAAAAAATAATTTATTTCGGCAAAATCCTCACATCACCGTTCTTTTAAATCATATTTGGTATTGATATATAGGGTATGGAAATTATTAAGAGATGGTGGAATCAAACAATTAAGAAAGTAGAGCTTTGACAATGAAAAGTGGGTCGAAGGCAAACCGATTGAAAGATCGTTGGAGACACCAAGGCTAGAAGACGTTTTTGCGCCCTTCTACTGATTTCAAATTCTATTTGGTACTCACTCCCTTGTTCTAACATATTCCTATATAATTTAAGAGTTTCACAGAGTTAATTGGGGGTTTACACCGTTCATTTCATCCTGGGGATTCGCCAAAAGTTGGAACCACATCGCTGTTACCACCACTACTTACTTCTCCTTAGGATGTGTTGAATAAATTCAACGTGGGTAGTGTTTCTTGCGGTAAAAGACTAATTTTTTTATTTGCTGCATGATTTGTGCACTAATTTTCCATGTGCATTTGGATGGATCCAAGCATCCGTCATTTCTAAACTCACTCGATAAATTGGAATTCAAATCATCAGACAAAGTCTTGATTGTCTTCAAACCTCGAAAGGGGAAGTATGAGGCATTTGATGGTGAGATGAATGCAGAGCAAATGGAAAGGTTTGTTGGTTCGGTCCTTAATGGGGACGTAAAGTTCACTAAGATACTGTAGAAACCCAAAATCATGTGAGAAATTAGCGACATCAAAATCGGACTTGCCTTTTTATTGGAATTCGATATAGATAGTTGAAAAGCTAGTGCTATTTGCTTGATCATCTTTTTTTTTTTTGGTTAGACAGAATAGATACTTCTTTGACCATCAATGTCCAATCCATAGTGAAATTGGCCTAGCTTTGGACTCAGGAAGAGGTTTCTGTTTAAGGATGTACGAGGGAAGAAGAAAAGAAGGGCCATGATCGGGCTGGAGGGGAAGATATGACATATCTATGTTTTGTGCAATGCGCCTCAGGCACAAATACATGCGTCCTAGGCGCACGCCAATGCGCCCCGGTCGCACCTCAAAGCTTACAAAAAGGCTTAACTTCCTAGGCTTGGGACGAAGACTCTCAAACTCCGATTTGCTCGTAATTCTAATTGTTGAACAATCTTGTTGAGTCTAATCTCAAAACCCAAATAATTTGAATCCAAAATCAGTTTGAAATTAAAAGATTTAAAAATTTTAATGCAGGCTATGTTTTTCTCAGTGCGCTTCAGGCTTTGCGTGATTCACTTAGGAATGGTACACTTTCACATGGTAATATCTTTTTACAAACTAGATTGCTGAAATGATCAGGCGTGTAATCATATTAAACTGATGTATATTGGTTATGCTCCAAGTAAATCTTCTCTTCTGTTATTTGTATTTCAGTGCACCATGATATGACTGGACCACTGTCCCATTAAATCAAATCCGCCGTCATGACCGTCATGGAGAAGACGAGTATGATTCCAGTCAAGAAAACGATGAAGGCTACACTGTAGAGTAGCCATTTCTTGTGCTTCTGGCGATGGAGCTCCTTGGCATCAAATGCCGTGGCTTCTTTGTCGCTCCTTGGCACCGAATTGCACCTGGGGTCGCTAGCTACAAATTACTCTTGGTCACATCGAATTCCTTTTGGCCGCATCGAAATGCACTTGGCCGCTTCGATTTACACTTGTCCGCATCGAACTGAACTTGGCCGCTTCGATTTACACTAGTTCGCATCGAACTACACTTGGCCGCGTCGAATTGCACTTGGCCACTTCAAATTGCACTTGGCCGCATCGAATTGCACTTGGCTGCATCCAATTTGACGCGGCCAAGTGCAATTAGTAGCGGCCAAATGCAAATTCAATGCGGTCAAGTGCAATTCGATGCGGTATCGTCAATTGAACTCGGCCAAGTACAGTATGTAGCGGCCAACTGTAAATAGACGCGGCCAATTACAATTATTAGCGGCCAAATGTAATTAAACGCGGCTAAGTAATCCGAATTCCCTTTACTACTCTCTCAATTCAACCAGCAAAACTAAAACCAATTTCCCAAAACAAGAGCGGGCAAAGCAACCTCATCCGAGCTCCGAATCCAGAAATGTAAGAAATGGTTATTATATGGTGTGGCCTTTGTCATTTTCCAAACCGGAATCATCGTACTCTTCACAATGACGGTTATGAAAGTCCGAACTCCTTAATTCCGGGTTAGTTTTGCCACATTCGGCGCTTCCAATGTCCGAACAACCACCCCTTCGTTCAACATAACGATGGACACTGCACTTGGGGTCAAGAACACAAATTTTGGCCCTTATGAATACGAAAACTCCACTGTCAATTTCTTCTGTTAAGGGTACGCCAGTTGGGAGTGCTAAAATCCCAAATTCAAAAGCCTTTCTCCGATCCACCAAAAACATAATTGTTTCAGTAAACCTGGTTAATTAACTACCAAGCTGGGAATACCAATTGACTTTGAACGGAAAGGTGAACCTCATGTTCATTTTCAAGAGGAAGAAAGCTACTAATTTGAATTGCACAGTGGAGTTCAATATCGCGACACGGCAACTCCACAATGTCCAGTGCAACTTGTGGGCACGCGCCCCAAAATCCCGGATTTCGTGGTTTCAAAAGCATTTGGGTGCGGCCCTCTTTGAAAAAGCACGGCGAGACGCTTCGATTCAGAGTCGCCACTCGGGTTTTAGCGGAGGAACACCCAAGGAACCGAACTCGAAAACGCTTTGCTACGTTTGCTTTGATTGACTTTGAAAAAGGCGTAGACCGGTCCGTTGTCACCTTCGATATCTGAGGTTCGGGAGCCAGGTTACGAGAGGGGAAGGGTTTTATGGCACCCCTCTCGCCCAATCCGGAGATCGGTCTCTACTGAGGCATTTCTTTGTAAAACCTTTGCATTTTTCTCTCATTTGATCATTTTTTAGCCAGTTAGGGCGGGGGAGCAGATAATGGGGATTATACTGTAACAAGTTGCAGTTTATATGGCAAAATGTTTGTAAATGATGATTTGCTTGCCTTGATATATGAACATAGATTGAGAACAAGCACTGTGAACAGATTAAACAGAATGATGTACGGTATCACTCAGATGTGTGAACAGACGTCATACTGGCGTGCACTGGCAAGGCCACTGCACGCCACCACGGCCTGCGTACGCCATCTAAGTACTGGCGTACACCACCCTTCCTAATTCATAGTCTTTGTTTGCAACCCTCTGGGCTCTGGAAAGGACCAGCGCACACCCAGGACAAACCACACAGTGTATAAGACAGTCGCATTTACAGATACAGATGTAAGAAATGGCTAAGAGCCAGGCGAATAGACCAGCAACCCCATACACAGAGTGGGGGAACAACAGGAGGCCAGGATTGAACTCTGATGCAAGGGCCAGGCACTGGACCTCAACATACATGCCGTACGCCACTACTTATGAGCCGTACGCCACTCCTGCATGTTTCCCAGTGTTTGGCTTTACATCATCTGAGCTCTGGAATATGACCAGAAGTAACCCAGAGGCCTTATAAAGCAAGAAAGGTACAGGTATTGAAAGTTACAGTGAAACAGTCCTAAAACACAGAAAGCAGTAAGCTGGTTATTAGCATGCTAGAGTGATAACAGTCAAGATGTAAGCAAGTTAATAGACAACCCTTGATCCCCACGCCAGCAGTGCACGCACAGCCATAGATGGCGTACGGCTTGAAAGAGCTGGCGTGCGCCATGGTTCGTCCATTACGATTGATTTATTTTACCAGAAAAGGGCCTGGACTAGTATCAGTTACTAGCCAGAACCTTTCTGGTTCCCCTCAGGGGTTGAAAACAAAAAGAGCCACAAAGGTGGTATACCTTTAGTGCAAGGGATGGAAGGAGTTTTGAGCTTTGGGGGTTGAAGATGGAGGTTGTATGGAGGCTGATCAGTGGTGTGGGATGTATGGGGTTTCTCTATCTCTCACTCTTTCAATGGGGAGAGCAAGAACAAGAGAGAGAAGAGAAGAAGGGGTGGCTTCTTGAATGTGGTTAACCTTTGCAAATGAATGCAAATGGGGGTATTTATGGTGGAGAGAGGGGCTGAGATCAGTTGGGTTAAGGCCTGGTTTGGCTGGTTGGGTTGAGTGAGGAGCCTCCCATGCATTAAATGCATGGGACTAGGTGATGGGTAGTGTAGGAGAGAGAGGGGGAACGGGCCAGAGGAATGTAATCATCAGGGGCACTGTTCCCTGTACTTAGGAGCCGCAAAAGTCTCTGGCGCGTGACATAAAAACGGTGATTTGACTGGCTTTGACCATGCGTACGCCACCTACATACCGCCGTGCGCCAGGTCAAACTGAGTCAACGGTCGATGTCCGACACGTGGCAATTTGCTGGCGCACACCAAGTGAGAGTTGGCGTATGCAAGCAGGGTTTGGCTGAGGCTCTTCTGGCTCTGGATTTGAAGGATTTGAAATGGGTTTGAAAAAGGGTTTTGAAGGGGGAAAGTTCCAACGCCCAAAGCTCAAAACCTTCCATCGACCTCGGAGCGTTTTCGACCGTTTATCATCATCGGGGCAACAAAGACAGTAAAAGGACTAATCCGGACAGTCCAGCATGGGGTGTCTACAGAAGCCCTCCTTTGACGGCACTTGGAGTACCATTTTGATTTGGTGCAAGTAACGTCAAAGGTTGTCTAGACACCCTACTCCTGACTATCCGGAGCAAGATAAAGAAGACATGAATCTTAAAGAACCTGGTCGGCTGAGCTCAGCCAAGCAGATTATTTGAGAAAGATTGCTGCCCGCGGAGGACATAATAGATGGACAAACCGCTGTTTGATTGCACGGGAAGGGCGGCAAGGGCTACCGTAGAAGGCAAACTCCACTGGGGATAATCTTCCATGCTTTGTTGGGGAAAGGAGGCAATTTGGACGGATGGATCGTCGTTGATTTGAAATTGGACGGATGGATCGTCGTTGATTTAAAATTGGACGGAGGGATCCTCGTTGATTTGAAATTGGACGGATGGATCGTCGTTGATTTGAAATTGGACGGATAGATCGTCGTTGATTTGAATTGGGATGGACCTCTGCTTGGAGATGGGCCCACCAGGAGTGTAATTGATCATTGGGCCACCGGGGTCATAATTTCGAGAAGGAATTTTGATCCAATGTGAGATGTGGGCCTGCGGCCCAAACTAAGGTGGCGTACGGGTGGACATACCTGGCGTATGCCAAGAATATTTCATGCCCCGGTCCAGATCCAAGCCCAGACCCGGCCCAGCACGGTCCCCATGTCGTATAAACTTCTGCACAACACTTGAAACTGCCATCCTTCGGTTTTTGAACTCCCTAAACCTCCCAAACTCCCCAACTCTCTCATTTTCTCCCATTCTCCTTCCAAAACCCAACTACCCACGTACATCCATGGCGGAAACCGGCGGCGGCAGTGGCGGGAACGGCGGCAACGGTGATAGCAGAGGTAGAGAACATCAATCGAGGGGTGAAATTGAGATCCAAAGGTCACAAATCGACGATCGAACGATCCTGGGTTCGACTTCGACCAACAGTGCAGAGGTTTCAGGCGGCGACGGCGGCGACGGCGGCGATGGTGGCCATGCAGGAGAGGGCCACGACGGCGACGGGCGGTGTACGCCAGGATCTACTGGGCGTATGCCATCCTTTGTTGGTCCAGTGGGCCCACGGGTAAGTCGACTCGACTTTCAAAGCGATGTAGAAGGGTTGGTTGTGACAGGCCTAGGTTCGACCAGGGTCTGCGGTGGCAGTAGTGATGATGGTGAAGACGGCGCCCGAGTGGATATGCCCGTGAGGGATCTGGCAAAGGGAAAGGACTCGGCTGCCGAGGTGGGGGCTTCCGGAGAAGTACCCGCTGGGCCGGTAGAGTTCAGACCAGTGGTGGGGTCCTCGGCGCACGTACCCATTACGCGCGGGGACTTCGCGGAGTTTGTATCGGACAAGGTGCTTGATCGGTGGCCCAGGAGGAAGAGCGTTTGAGGGCTGAGGCTGAGGGGGCCAGAGTTGGGGAGGAGGCTTTTGCACAGGAGGCAGAGGTGGCCGAGGAGGCCCAGGAGGAGGGTGGCCTGGCGCTCGAGCGAGCGGTGACGCGGGCGGAGGCCATATGGGCCGCACCTCGTGCAGCGTTCGAGGCTGGGTCCTACGTCCTGCCGGAGCACACCTGTTCATACCGTCCGGGTTTAAGAGCTACATCCCCCGCTGGGACAATTACGATGCAGAGCTTGTGCTGAGAGACCCAGAGAAACACTTGTCCATGGACTGGGCGCAGGTACCCTCTCAATCCTGCCTTTGACCGTCAATTCCTTATTTCATTTCGTAGCTTACCATGCATGAACCTTGATAGCATGATGATACTTGTACCTTAGAACATAATGATTGACCCTAACCGTAGACGGCTTAGAACTTGATTGAACGGCATGACATGAACTTTGAATCGACCATAAACGGCTTTGACTCACATGTTGAACTTGAATCGACTGTAGGCTGCCACGACTTGATAACACACAATTCTGAACTTGAATCGACTGTAAAATAACTGAAACCCTTGAATCGACCGGGGAATATGCACAAATATCTTTAGTCTCGACTGAACTGTTCTTGATTCGAATGCTCACCATACCATTCATGCTGACGCGGTGTTGTTCATTTTGTCTTTGATGTGCAGAGGGATCGAGGTTGTACGCGAGGGCACGGCGGTCCTGCCAGTTCGCTCAAGGTGTACAGGGGATTGCCCGAGCGGGTTAGGGCTCTGATTGATGCTGTAGGGTTCAGGCCATTCATCCTTACGCAGACGGCGACACTTAGCGACCACGCTCTGCTCACGGCGCTGGCTGAAAGGTGGTGGGATACTTCCAACACCTTCCACCTTCCGATCAGGGAGATGACGGTGACTCCGGTGGACTTCGTGGCTTTGACAGGTCTGAGGGTAGGGGGAGAGCCTATCCCTTTTGACTCGGGGATCCATAAAGACCCGGAGGCGCTGCAGTGGTTCCTGAGCCATGAGCCTGTTGGCATTTCAGAGACGATCCCCCACGAGCAGTTTCTCCGGTTTCTGGAGGGCAGGGTGCCGGATTCTGAGCAGGACGAGGAGCAGATGGCGAGAGCCTATTTGTTGTACTTGTTCGGCGCCTCGCTGTATCCTAACAAGCGATCCATAGTGCACCTGGCCTACTTGCCAGCCCTTCTTGACTTGCGCACAGCTTCGAGGTATGACTGGGGAGGAGCTGCGCTGGGGACCTGCTATGGCTTCATGGGCGAGTTCTCACGGAGGAAGAAGGCGATAGCGGGCTACTGGAGGGTGTGGGAGGTAAGAAAAACAAAACTCGTGATTTCATTTTCCAAGCACTTCCCTTTTCTTTAGACTTGTGAATGTTGGACTGATGCTTTGACTTTTGAACATGCAGCTATGGGCATATGAGGTGCTGAAGATGTACCCTCCGGAGAATTCATGCCCGGACTTGACGATGCTTCCTCGCGCCTTGGTGTGGGGACCACTGTACAGAGGCAAGAAGAAGGCGAGGGGTAGCCTTCAGGCTTTCAGGGCATATCTCGACGAGCTCTCGAGCACTCAGGTAGAATCACAGCTTCCTGTCACTTGTCATTGCCTTTGAATTGCTTCAATGCTGTCGCTGATCGATTGCTTATTGCTTGTTTATCGACTGCTTGCAGGTGGAGTGGGATCCATGGAGGACCGCGGGGGCTGAGCCGGAGTACCTTGCACGGAGCAGAGTGGTAGCTGCGAGCCGTGTGCTGCTTGAGTCGGCTTTTGGGTGGCGGTGGTATCTAGGCGATCGAGTGACACGGCAGTCATTGGGAGCTTCAGAGTTTGTCACGCCCGGACCACTTCCGCCTCGCGTTTCACATACAGATCAGTATACACTGGCCGAGTTGCAGTGTTTCACTGTCCCGACAGACTTCGCTGCTCTCTTGAGGCCTGAGCGAGACTACGCGGTTTACCGGAGGCAGCACTTGGCGAGGCCGCTCGGGGTGATAGAGCACGGAGCCGTGGAAGTTGAGGCTAGGGAAGCTGGAGAGGAGAGGCGTGGCCAGGGCAGCAGGATTGCGCGTTCGAGGGAGAGGAGCGGGCCAGCTATAGCGAGGGGCCTTCCTCGGCTTTCTTGGACGCTGGCCGTGCGGGATGCATAGGGAGAGGAGGCTGTGATTCAGTTTGAGCCTGCTCGGAGAGAGCCAGAGGATATTATAGGGCCGGTATGTCACTCTTTCACCCTTTGTACTTTCCTTGCTTCGCATCTCGCATGTATATTTGAGTTGTATCCTGATTTTGACCAATTTGTAATACAGGCCCCGATGGAGTGGGTGCGGGAGGCGGTGCGCTTGATGAAGGCCATGGAGAAAGAGTTTCACAGGATAGCGAGCGGCGCTCAGTTGCGACTCTAGTATCCACCTCCAGCTCCAGCTCCAGCTCCTACTGTGCAGCCTCAGGTATGACTTGAACTTTTGACCTTTGATAGAACTGTCCTGCTTTCACATTTCAATATATATATGCAAGATGTACAGCACATTTTTAACAAGCTAAATGCAATGCAGGGACAGACTAGGGCGGCTCCTAGGAGGAAGAGCGTGCGGCCTCCTCCACCGAAGAAGGCAGTGCCGAGCTCTTCCCGACCAGTGGCGAGCACTCAGAGAGGGGTACAAATTGCTCCGGCCAGCGAGGACCTCCCGTTCCGCCGAGAACTGAGGAAGAGGTCCGCGGAGAAGAGGCCTGCCGAGGGACCTTTGCAAAAGAAAAGGAGAGAAGAGGAGGAAGCAGAAGAAGAGGAGGAGAGCACGTCCCTCAGCAGCGGTTCTGGCTCCGCAGGCGATCCTCGATTCCGGATAGACCCACACGAGTTGGTAGAGAGCGAGGAGGACGACGATGACGAGGACCTCTTTGACGACTGAGAGCTATGGCTGAGCCTCAGTCTACTTTGTTGCCTTTTGCTTTTTGATACCTTGACATGATACACATTCAGGTTTTGGAGATGGGGCCTGCGTGCCTCTTTGACTTTGGACGAGTGTGCCTTGATACTTTTCTTTTAGGCTTTGCTCGGGCCGTTGTGCCGTTTTGATACATTTCCACACTTTGTTTTTGGATGTTGACATGGGGTAGCATATAATATCTGCATTTTCGTTTTGCCAATTTTCCTTTTTGTTAGCAAGACATGGTGCTGGAAATGAGCAAGTCTCCCATTAATATCTAACATGCATTAGTGATTACTCTGAACTGACCCAGACACTTGCACATGTGCACAACGGACATAGCTCGAAGAAAAAGGTACAGAAAAGCCCTAGGATACGAGATATATCCCAGACATGCGGAGGATACGGGAAAATTGGGCGTTAATAGACCGAATTCTGTAATTCCCTTACTTGGAAGAAACTGACACTTTGAATAGACTACATAGATGTACAATGACCTGTACAAACTATCGAAACCGGTAGAAATATCCCGATACGAGGAAAATACCGAAAAAAGGCTAAAATGTCGCAAAAATGGACATAAGACGCAAAAGGTGACTCGATATGGTCCCGGACCGAAGCCGACACCCCCGTACAGTCACATAAGTCCTATGTATCATGTACAGTATGACAAAACTCGGCAAAAGCCCTTGAAACGAGATTCGACCTTCCGTATCCTTGGTTTTAGCTTGAAACAAGCCACCGGGGGTCCGAAATCTTCAATGGGCGTGGCTTTTGGAATCCGACGCCTCGCTATAGTCTCAAATGATGTTTAAGACCTGTAGGAACCATCAAATGGCCAAAGCAAGCCCCGGAATTTGTACTTGCCATTTGTGCTTTACACGGTTTGAACACGGCTTCTGAGGTTTCAGGGGGGCAGAGTACTTGCCATTTGTGTCCCCTTGGAGGCTAGCCCATTGCCTGCATTCTTCATGTGAAATGGCAACGTAAAGCCAAGGCCTATAAAGCTGAGGTGCTTTCCTTGAGGCATTCTACAGCTCCATTTCATTTCCTCAGCACAAGCTTGTATTCTCATGGATAACCCTCTCCCAACACTACTCAGGCCCTGGTTAGTGTCCTTTTGGAGCGTTGACTAGCTCAATTTTCAGTATCACGGCCTTGCTTCGTTTCGATATCTTCGGCATGTGCCAGTCCGTCCGACGCTCTTGTGGGCTGCTCTCAGATTCTGGAATCCTGACGTCCACGTCTTTCGCTTTGGCGATGACGAGATGTGCCCGACTGTTGAGGAGTTCCAGGCGTATCTCCGTACCTACTCGTCCTCAACACTTGTCGTTCCTCCCTACCAAGTGAGCATGCCCAAGCTGCTTGCCAACTCGCTCAACATTTCCCGAGGCTTGGCGAATACGATTCTGGAGGATGGCCAAGTGAACATTCTGCGCCTAGTAGAAATGTACAGTCCAGCCGATGGCTCGGAGAGTGACGAAGTTCAAGCACGCCGGCGCTTTGCCTTAGTCATCTGTTTGCTTGCCGCCTACCTGTTCGTTCCTGCCAATGGACAAGTTAGCTCTTCATTGGTGAGCGTGGCCGCTCAAATGGGGGACCGAAGGAATGTGATTCCTTTAGTCTTGGCCGAGACACTGTTGGGCTTGGATCTAGTGAGCACAGGCCAATCGGCTGTTTTCAGCGGGAGCCCGCTTTTGCTTCAGGTAAACTCACTCAGCTCACCTTTTCCGGTTTTCACACTTTCTCTTTTTACCTCGACACTCTGCTTAGGCTGCTTCCTAGCTTCTCACTTGTCTTTTCGCTCAGGCTTTATCTAGCTTCTCACTTGTTTTTTTCGCTCGTGCAGCTGTGGTTGTCGGACAAGCTGAATTTGTTGCATCCGCCGGCGGTGGGCTGGAATCTGTTTCCGAAAAGGATCCACCAAAGGGAGATGCGGTATCCGGAATTGGCCTTTGAGGGGTGGTATGAATTCATGCGGCAGATGCAGCCCGAGGAAATTGCTTGGAGGTGCCCTTGGTTGGACCTCCCAGACATGGCGATCCATTCTGACGGCTTCGATCGGATGGTCATTGCTGGGCTGACTAGATTCACTTTTTACATCCCCGGTCGGATTCTTTGCCAGCTGGGCGCTTCACAAGAGAACGTCCGTATCAGCACTGGGGGCTTCCATCTTCCTAACTTCAACGCTCAGACGCTGAATGGCTATCAGAGGCGCTGGGGCCTGAGGGTTCTCCAGGCAGAAATACCGAGTTTTACCATAGGGCTGAGAAACCGCTATAGACAATGGCTAAGAGCAGATGTTCATGCAAGAGAAAACGCTGACTGACTCTAGACCACTTTGCTGTACCTTAGAAGAAGCTGTGAGCCGCTAGGCTTCTCAAGCATTTTGTTCTGTTTTTCATGCTTCAGTTCTTCTTTAAGGCTTTTATGCTCAGCTTGTATTAGAAATAGTAATTTGCAAAATAAAGTTGAAAGATGGAGGGTTTCCCCTTTCTGATTCTCCAATGCTGTCCCAGCTTGTCTTTGAACTTTTTGAGCCTTGATGCGAACCCAAAATGTCCAACCCTGGATTATTTTGATAGAATGTGACCGGGTCTCAAGGTGAGACTGCCTACGTATCCCATTTGAAGGGAATCAGGTCAGAACGTAGTTCAGGCTAAGGTTCGCTCGTGTATTTTACCTCTCCTTTTACGCTCTAACTTTTGCCTAGTACCACCTTTGTCAGGTTTGTGGTCTAGCGAGCTTTCGACACTTTGCCTATTTATTTTTGCCTAGACCGCCTCCTTAGGTTTTCGGTCTAGCAGGCTACTCTAACTTTTGCTTGGAATCGCCCACCCTTGTGGTTTTTGACCCAACGAGCATCTCTCAGGGATAGTAACGCTTGAGCTGATCCAGGTTGACTAGGGTACTGAATTCATTCCCGTCGAGGTCAATGAGCGTAGCAGCACCCCCGGATAGGATGGTCTTGATGATGTATGGCCCAGAGCGCTTCGGTCGGAATTTCCCACGAGGATCGAACACTGGAGCCCGGATTTCCTTTGTAACCATGTCCCCTTCGACTAGACCCCTTGACTTCGCTTTCTTATTGAACGCCCAGGCGATTCGTCGCTGATACCCTTGAACGTGTTACAAAGCCCGGAGCCTTCTCTCATCGAACAACATGAGCTCGACAAACCTTCCGCTTAACCATTCAGCTTCCTCGAGACCACTTTCAGCCATGACTCTCAGAGACGGAATCTCAAGCTCGATGGGGAGTACTGCTTCCATTCCATAGACCAGGGAGAACGGAGTTGCGCCGGTGGAAGTGCGGATGGACGTTCGGTATCCCCAGAAGGCCAATGGTAACAACTCGTGCCAATCCCTTGCGGATTCAGCGGTCTTCTTGATGATCATCTCCACATTCTTGTTTGCAGCCTCGACAGCCCCATTCGTTTGTGGCCGGTAAGTTGTTGAATGGTGGATCTTGATTCCGAACTCCTCGAAAAGCTCCAGGACCCTGCCTTTGAAGTGGCTGTCGTTGTCTGACACAAAAGCCTGGGGAACACCGTACCGATAAATGATGTTCTTTCAAAAAACTGTGCCACTTGAACAGTCGTCAAAGTCTTATAAGATTCGGCCTCGACCCATTTGGTGAAGTAATCAATGGCTACTAGTATGAACTTGTGCCCATTTGAAGCAGAGGGTCTGATCATCCCGATAACATCGATTCCCCATACAGAGAAAGGCCACGGCGAGGTCATACCATACAGCTCAGTTGGAGGAACATGCTGTAGGTAGCGAATTGAAACTTTGTAGCAGTGCCGTTTTTTTTTGTTTTTGTTTTTTCGCACATAGTCGCTACACTGTGATTCACGGTCGGACCAGTAGTAACCCGCCGAGGAATTTTCCTTGCGAGCATGACACCGATCATATGAGGGAACCGCAGTCTCGGAATCTCCTCCATTATCATCGCTGGCTTTGTCCTCATACATCTTCACGACCATGCTTTGACCAGTTTCACCTTTTATACCCTCACAAAAATATTGTCCTTCACTTTAAAAACATAATAATGCACATTCGAGATGTACAAGTGATGGATACTTTTTCTTCCTCAGGGTTACTCACATAAAAACTCCGAATCGCATCTGATATCTCCGGGAATATGTTGTTGAATGATAGAGTGCTTGAAAACTTTGGGAAGTTTGTCCAAGATCTACGATTTCTGTTGTACGTAAATGTCTGCGCCTCCATGTAGCATTGGGGAAATTTTGAGGAGATGCCCTCAAATAACGCAACTGAATATCAATGGCCTTCATCAAGTTTCAGATATTTTTGGGAGATATTCTGATGATCACTCTGTAATGAATTTGAAGACTTTGAAAGCTTGTATGACAGCAATTAATGACAAAGGAATGGCAATGATCGGAAACAGGTGTCGAAATCTCCAATATTTGGACATATGTTACTGCAATGAAGTGACAAATAAAGGGGTAATGGAGGTGGTGACGAATTGCACAAGACTGAGGGATATACATTTAATCGGGTGTGAAAAAGTGAGCACCTATATTTTGCCTGAGATGACGTTTCCAAGGCGGAGATCATTTATCCACGAAGTTGTGACGGTCTTAGTGAATAGATGATTCCCGCAAAAAAACACTTTGTTTCATTACAGTTATGAACTTATGGTTCTTTCACTGTTTTCAGTAATTCTTTTAATGTTATATCTTTTGTCAACAATATTGGTTAAATATAACCTCGAAAGCTAAAATATGAACTTGGACGGCTCTCCGTTCATTATCAATTTGACTTTGAGCAGGCCCGGCTCCTGGGGCAGGCGAAGGAAGCATATGCTTCCGGGCCCCAAATTTGTGATCCATACTAGGTCCCCTGAACTCTAGTATTCCATCCATATAGATTTATACTATAAACTACATGGGGCTGTAGGCCCACCACCGAATAGGAAGAGAATTCTAGTTTAAGCTTTTCAAAGTGTAAGGACTCTGATCTACTTGGGCATTTATAAGCTATAACCTCTTTTGGAGTGTTTTTGTTTCTACACAGGCAATGTGGGATGGGAAACAGATACTTATACCACTCACTACTTACTACTTGTTCGCTTTTCATGAGGGAGTCAAAATAAAACTCATTGTTTTAAATATGCTTCTTGCACGGGAATAAATTCTCATAATTTTTTTTAGTTGGATGTTTTCAAGTTTAGCCTTTCTTTGCTCGGGATTGTATTAAACAACAATTAGGTGTTACTAATTTCACGGGTCTTGGATGTATTTGTTAGTTTGCTTCTTCTTTTTGTGCAAAATGCATAAGGGCCCACTATAGGAATTCGCCTTCAAGCCCCCAAAAGTCTTGAGCCGGCCCTGACTTTGAGTTGGATGATTTGACATGGGGTCAGGCTTTGTTTCAGACAGGTGTATTTGTTTAGTCGTGAAAGCACGTCCTCCATTAAAAAAAAAAAAACTCAAACTGATGGGCTTCATGGGCCAGTATCCCGAAATCCATGGGGCATGCATTAAAATTGCTCTTGCAGGCAAGTCAATTGACATCAGAAGAGCCAACCCTTGGGTTGGTGCCTCCGAGACACAGCTATAACCCATTTGGCTCTGTGTCTCTCTAATCTGACTTCTATAGATCTTCATGACCAAACACATTATTGTATGTTCCCTATGACTTGTTGTTTCTTTTTCTTTGGAATCTGTCTCTGTTTGGAAAAAAAAAAAACCTCGAGTTTCCAAAAAGCCAGCAGATCCCGCAAATGCCAAATATCAGGAAATTTGAGGGATCAGACATGGAATACGTGCTATGGCAAATTAGAGCCCAAAGTCAGGGTGTCAATATTGGGTTAGTAAGAGATGATTGCGCACAGGTCTACCACAAAAACATAAGCCTAGTTAATTAGAGGCTTTTTCGCCATCTAGGAAAGGGGTAGAAGGGCGACGAATCTCTGTTAAGGCAAACTTACTTAGCCTTGGTTGACTGCTACATGGGAGCGATAGTGAAGCCAAGCAATTATACTCTCTCTTCCGGAGGATCGGATCAGAGAACTAGAACATGAACCAGCTCTATGTAACATGTATTCCATTCGTGGGCTTTCTTTTCAGAAAGGTTAATAACCAGTATATGAGTTAAGGCTCTGTATTAAACAAATGAAATTAGCTAAACCTCTCTTAAGACAGCTCTATACAGGTTGTGGAGCCTTTAACTATGCAGTGATCAGTCTGAACAGTTTGCACCCTACACAAACCACTTCTACTGTATTAGTGTTTTATAAATCAACACACTCATTATCCACTAAACTATGCACATTTTTTCTACTTCATCACTATCCCCAAGGCCTTTCACCAAGATACTACTATGCGTTCCGTAGTTGTAAAAGGACTAAAGGAGTTCTTTTTTTTTGGCTTTTAACTGTTTTTAGAGTGGTTCAAACAAATGAATTGACTTTATAAGAATACTAGATATTAAAGGATGCAAATTCAAAATCAATTAGTGGCAATGAGTGAAGAGGCCATCCTGGCTTGTATACTGATTTTGTATTTTGTGTTTGGGCTTTACTGGAAAGGAACCTTTATGTACCAGGAAAAAAGAAGCCGTAAGACACAAATTAACAAGAAGGCAATTAATCGAATGAGTTCTGTCGAAAAGCCTACCACGTTAAAGCATCTAACTCGAAATGAATTGCCAATGAGTACTAGAGAAGCTGTTCAAGCTTATAATCCGGACAAAAAGTATCCATCCCTTGTCCTCTCATTAATGTCATCTTAAGTTTTTCAAGTAAAGGACAACTTTTTGTGACAGTGTAAAAGGTGACACTAGTCACAGAACAATCATCAAGCTCTATAAAAGTTAGATTAGAGAGATGCTGAGCCAATTCGCTTATACTTGTGTCTGGAAGGGGAAAACTTCCTAGGGTTTGCTCTTCCAATTTCAATTGACATGCCAGCAAAAGCAATTTCAATGAGATCTCCAAATACTGGTCCCCGAAATCAAAACCAACGAGCTTGAGCTTCTTTATTGGAGGAAGTGCTTTTGCGACTAAACGTATATGCTTGTCCGAAATGAGATCTCGAGTCATGGTGAGAGAATGCAGATTTCTAGCATTGGTGTACGCTTTTTCAATTTTGAAAGAGGACGCGGAAGGTTTTAACGACTCCAAATTTAGCGAGAGAGAGGTCAAATTGGGACTTTGTCCCATCACAAAATCAATGCCATCTCCAGTCACCAAATCTCTCAAAATTTAGCGAGAGAGAGGTCAAATTGAAACCTGATCGACGAGTCCATCTATGCCCTTGCGGTCACTTGTGTCGATGGCTATGGTTTTGATGTGTTGAAATCTTCGGAAAAAATTCGGGAGTAAAGAGAGTGTCTCATCGTTTACCTTTAAGCTACGCTTCATCTGATTAGATATTGAAAAAAATCGCTTTGAGACCAAAGATATCCAATCCAAATCACGCTCATCAGCTTGTCTCATTTTCTCGAATGTAAGTTCCCGGCAATCATCTGGGATGTGACCATGTCCTTGTTTCTCCATTGTTAATGAGTTTGATGAGAAGGAAAAAGTTGAATAAATTTCTTCTTTCTTCGTTTACTTTGGATTGGAATCCACACAATTTCAATCAACAGAAAGGAGGGTTGTAGAGACCCGTATTTTTGAGGTCGTATTTTTCTTTTATAAACGTACGGCCCATCGAAATAGACAGTACGGATATTCGGTGTGACGTGTTCGTAGAAGGACATAAAGATAATTATGTGAGAGGTGCACGTGTGGGTGTGTGGTGCAAGAAGCGAGGGATTGCTCCCCACTTCTATAATTCTTCCCGGGAGAATTATTTCTCCTCCCTATTCTCTCACTCTCACACAGTTGTCTCTCTCTCCTCTCCTCCGAAACTTTCTCTCCTCTCTTCTCTCTTCGATTTCATTCACCTACGGTGTGATTCCGGACAAAGCCTGAGTATTAAAGTTGCTATTCCGAGTACGGGCTTTCCGAATATCCAAGAAAAATCATGATCGGACCTCGTGAAGCTACGGTTGACTTGGTCAAAGGGTCAGGTTTTGCTCAAAACCCTTGAGGTAGGGATTTCTCACTTCTATTATGTGTGTATGTGTTAATTTGGTGTTTGAATCGTGCCCTAGATTGTTGTTTTCATTGTTAGAAATGTTCTGGTGGAGTCTGAAAATCGTGCACTGAAAACCCAGGTCCTACCGGTAGAAAAGCTGTCCAGTAATGTCATTTTCGTGAAATTGTGGTCTCCTACCGGTAGGAAAATGTGTCCTACCGGTATCCTACCGGTAGGGAATGAAAATTCAGCATTTTGGCAAACTTTCAAACGGGCATAACTTTTTCATCCGAACTCCGTTTTGGGCAAATTTTATATTGAAATTCATGTACCAGAAATGTGCTTTCCAATGGTGGTGGTCTCATCTCCCAATTCTTAACCGATAAGATTTGATAGCCAAAATAAGATAGATATGTTCGTATACGTTGGGAAATCCTTTTTCCTTAGAATCGTTTGGATGAAACATAGGTGTTCTTAGGCTCCCCTGAGTACTAGTTGAATGGTTTGACGAGGCTAGTGGTATACTTAACACTTGGCAGTGGTCGTTGGGTTCTGTATGAGTCGTTTGACACTGAAACGAGGGTTTAGAGAATATAAGGAGTATAGGTGGCCGAAGGTTGTATGTGTTGACATGCAAAGTGAAAAACGAACACATAGAACACTTCTTTGAGTTAAACAATGCTCGGCATGGATACATGAGACATTTCCTTGTGTTTGATATGTGGTACACCTCTTACGTAACTTATCCGATTTTGCGAGTTACAAGGTGGAAATCTATGAACTCATTGTTAGAGTTTATCTTTTGATGTGTGAGTGCTTGTATGGTGATGAGAAACTACTAATGTAACGATTGCGAGTTGATTGAGATGAAATTATCTGTACTACTTCTATGCGAATAAGTTTTCGTAGTGAATTCATTATATGTGACTAAGATGAATGGCTAAATCGTAAAGTGTATCGAAGGAATTGTGGTATGGTGACCTTTGATGTGTGACTTGAATTAGCTCCATCAGTGAGGGAGGTACTGGTGGGAAGTATCGGGATTTCTTAATTGGCCTGGCTGGAGCTTTTGCTCAAGGTACAGGATGATGAGGAAATTGTGACACAATGTGAATGGAAAGGGGCTATCATTGTGAAAGTGTAAGTGATACGAAAGACATTGGTGTTGCGATTCTTTGATTACGATAGTTTCATAAGTCAAAATATCGGATTGGTGATTCGAAGTAATATGAGGGACAGTGGCAGTCATGAGAAAATCATATAGATAGTAAATCCTCTTGGTTGAATTAGAGTTTTGGTGTGTAGTCACGGTACTTCATTTATGTCATCGACGTTGGGAAAATTACTAGTTGTGTTTCGTTTCATCCTTTGAGATACCGTACCTTGCTTCTGTTATTCATTCTACCTGTCATCCCATTCGTATATAATAGCTGTGTAGATTTCTCTACTAGGCACGTGTTTACTCAACCTACCATTTCAGGTTCATTGCATGTCATGGAGTACTTGGAGTGCATGCTGACATTATCGATTAAAGCTATTTTGGAGAGTACTTTATTATTCTTGTATAACAAACCACTTTGTTATGAATTCCTACTTTGGAAGATTGTATTTGTAGACTAGCTTGTGGAATTGGAAACCAAATTGTATTTTGGGGTATTGTACGTACGATTGTGAGGACTTTGTATTTCAAATAATATTGTTAATTTATGTTGAAAATTGTGGGAGTGATAAGGGTAATGTTCACCCTAAATTAAATTAAATTCAAATAGGTTAGACTTTATAGAGGCCAACGCCAGTAAATTCTAAGTGGGCTAACAAATGAGCCAAACAGTTAACCTTGACAGTTCAAGATTTGTTCGAAAACATTTTTTTTTTATCAGCAAAAGAAGATTTTATTAATCATTGAAACAAGTTATGACGATTAAACGGAGCCAAAGCCTGATTGCTTCACAACAAAAACCTGAGTTCCAGACCTTGACATTCATTAGCCTTCAAGGACCCGGGGATAGGGAGGGAAAATCCAACGAAAGGTTAAAAACATCAAAAGGCAAAAAGCCCAAAACCTGAAAAATAGATTTCTTTGAAAAAAAATCATGTTCAAACTCATCTTGTTTTCGAAACAAATCGAACTCATAAACGAATTTTAAAATCGAGCTGAACACTAACCAAGGATTTTTTAAACATCAAAAGTCAAACTGGTTGAGGAGTAATTTGTTCGAGCTTAGTCAAAAACTTAATAAGGTTCGAAAAAATGATCGACCAACCGTCAAATCAACCGAGCTTTTAACGAGGGAACATAATTGGTTGTCTCTTATTAGGACTTCGTTTCCTTGTTCTTAATAATTGCTTTTTTATATAATTCAACTGTCCAGGACAGTTTACGCGCACCTCAACTAATTCTTGGGGTCCAATCCCATCACCCTCTTGTGGAAAGTCCAATTAAAGCCGCAGTCAAATTCGTTTTTCGCTGGCCCCTAAAGGGTTGACAGCACCCGAAAAGTTTTAGACTGAAACCTTAAAACGAAGTGAAATCCGAAATCTCAATCCTTACCACAAGGCCAACCGACTCATGAACCTAACCGCAATATTTGTATCCCCCTTTTTGGAGAAATTCACAAGGCCAACCGACTCAACCTAACCGCTATATTCGTATCCCCCTTTTTGGAGAAATTTTTGGGTGCCTGAAGGGTAACACGTCACCTAGCTGATGCAGTGTCGGAGCATCACATCCGAGCTGCCCAAAAGTGTATTGGACAGCCCAGATTGAACCACTCTCTCTCCTCAGTCCTCACCCCAACACACTCTCTCTTGTTTCTCCCTACAAATCTAAGCCATCCAAAACCGAAATGGACGGCCCGGATTCGCCAAGCGGGCACCACGTGTATCCGCTTGGCACTGAAAAACTTCTCCCCTTTTTGCCAATCCGTTTTCCAAATTTGTTTCCACTTTCATTCCCATATCCTTTTTGACCTAGGATTTGAATCATTGTTGCATACCATAAGATACATTCGTTACTAAACCGTCAATACAGCCATTATAAATTGACCTACACTCAACAAAGAAGAAGAAATTTAATCTCGTTTGTTTTCTCAAACTCGTCAGTAATGAAGAAACAACGACATGGTTACTTCCCGGATGATTGCTGGGAACTCATATTCCAAAAACTTCGAGAAGACGATGAGCGCGACTTGCATTCGGTATCTTTGGTCTCAAAGCGGTCCTTGTCGATATCTAACTGGGTGAAGCATAGCTTGAAGTTGAACGACAAGACAATCCCTCTACTCCCAAATCTTCTTCAAAGATTTCGACACATTGAAAGCATAGTCATCGATGACACCGATTCCCATAACGACATAGATGGAGTCGTTCATCAGATTTCACAGTCCGGTGTATTGAATCTCCAAGCCATAACGTTTTCGTCTTCTACAGAACCTCCGCGAGATGGTTTTAAGGCACTGGCGTTGAATAAGAATATGAAGAATAAATTGAAGGTATTGGATTGCTCTGGACTGATCTCTATTCAAGACAACGATTTGGTTTTGATTGCAGATTGTTTCCCACGGCTAGAGGAGCTCAGGATTAGTGCGAGTGATTATATGTGCGATGATGAGGTTGCGGCACATATAACAGATGATGGTGTAGAAGCCTTGGCATCAAAGCTTAAGGAATTGAAAAGGATTGATTTTGAAGGTAATACTTGTTTCATTACCGATCAATCGCTTATTTCTCTATCAACAAATTGTGTGAAACTCAGGGAAATCAATCTTCGCATATACGGCGGTGGTCTTGTGACTGAAGACGGCGTTGATTTTGTGGTGCCGCATAGTCCCAATTTGACCTCTCTCTTGCTGCAATTGCGGTCGCTACAACCTTCTACATTCTCTTTTACGATTGGAAACCCTTTCACCCATGCCAAAAATCTGCATTCTCTCACCATGTTTCAAGAACTCGTAACAGACAAGCGTATTTGTTTGGTCGCAAAAGCACGTCCTCCATTAAAGAAATTCGAACTTATGGGCTTCATGGGCCGGTATCCTGAAATCCATGGGGCATTAAAATTGCTTTTGCAGGCATGTCAATCGACACTGAAAGAGCTAACCCTTGGAGCTTGGAGCCTTGAACTCGAAGACACAGGTATAGCTGATTTGGCTCCGTATCTCTCTAATCTGACTTCTATAGATCTTCATGAACATTTTCATTTGACCTGTGTCACCTTTTGCACCCTCACAAAATACTGTCCTTCACTTCAAAAACTTATGATGGGCCTGATGGGAAAATATGCTAGAGGACAAGAGATCGACACTCTTTCTCAGGATTACACACATAAAAACTACCGAATGCGGCACCTTGATATCTGCGAGACTATGTGGTTGAATGATTCAACGCTTATAAACTTTGGACGTGTTTGTCCAAATCTGCAATTTCTGTGTGTACGTGAATGTCCACGCCTCACCAATGTAGGCATTGTGGAATTTTTGAGGAGATGCCCCCGAAATAACGCAACTGAATATCAATGGTCTTCAGGTTTCAGATGTTTTCGGGAGGTATTCCGATGATCACTCTGTACTATTGAATTTGAAGACTTTGAAAGCTTGCGGGACAGAAATTGATGACAACGGAATGGCAATGAGTGGAACTAGGTGTCGAAATCTCAGATATTTGGACATTGGAAACTGCAAAAAAGTGACGGATAAAGGGGTGATGGAGGTGGTGAGGAACTGCCAAAGACTGAGGGATATAATTCTAGATGATTGTGAGAAAGTGAGCTCCTGTACTTTACCTCTAATGTTGTTGTCAAGGCCCTCCCTCAGGAATATTGATCCACCATGTATCGATGATCTCAACAAACAGCTGATAAACTGCCGGGTTGGCGATTCGTCAATGAGTGATGATTTTAGTTGTTTACTTCATTAATTAACTTTGAATTCATGCGGTTATGGTCGCAGAAAGCTTTGTTGTTGTATTGAAATTACGAACATATAGTTCTTCCATTGTTTTCCTTTTTCAATATCCTTGCAGTCAATTGTCTTGTTTGAATCACTCTAACAAAGTGATATGGATCACTTTTTTCGTTTTCTCTTTTTTCGGGAACATCTGCTTTCTTTGTTTTCAAAACATGGGAACTGATATTCAACTACCTCTTTGAAGATGATATGGATTTAGCAACGATATCTTTGGTCTCCAAGCAGTTTCTTTCAATCACAAATTGTTTGTAGCCTAAAATTCACATACAAGACAATCTCTCTACTCCCCGGACCGGAATTTTTCAAAGATTCAACACCTCAACAATTTTGGAAATCGATACGAAATCCTTCAAAGATGTAAGCATACTTGTTCATTAGGTTTCACAGTCTGGGCTAAACATTATCTCAAGCCTTCGTGCAAAAATCTTGTGACTAACAGGGGAATTGGCTATGGAATTGGAAATCTACCTCTGTTTGGGGAACCTCACTTTCCTAAGAGCCAGCAGATTCCTCAAATGCCAAATATTCGGAAATTTGAGGGATCAGACATAGAATATGTGCTCTAGCAAATCATCAAAGCACCAAAAGAAGAGGGCGCACAAGGTCTACCACACAAACATAAGCCTAGTTAGAGGCTATTTCGCCCTCTCGGAAAGGGGTACAAGGGCGACGAGTCTATTTTAAGGTGAACTTACTTAGCCTAGTAGCCAGGTTGGACTGCTACATGGGAGCGACCGAACGATAGTGAAGCCAAGCAATTGCCTTTAACTACGCAGCGATCAGTCTTAACATATCTTGGATAAGAAAGTACTCTGAGGAATAAAAATCAACAGAGTCACTATCCTCGAGATACAACCATGCGTAACTGTACAAATGTTCTGAAAGACCACCGCAAAGCCTCCAGGCATGCTTTAGCTTCAGCCATTGTTGTCACCCTGCACATACATACATATTCAAATAGCTTGGGCGACAAAATTGAACGACGAAGCAATGGTGATTGGGAACAGGTGTCCCGATATGCAGTTTTTGAATATCGGATATTGCGAAGAAGTAACACGTGATGGGGTAAAAGAGGTGGTGAGGAAGTGCAAAGAACTAAGGGTGTTAAATGTAAGAGGGTGCCCAAATGTGGGCATTGGTATTCTGGATTGGATGGTGATTTCAAGGCCGCCCATTGCTCTCAAGGAAGTCTTCTCACCATGTGGTTTTCCTCCTCCTAGTGAAGACACGAGAAACTTGTTCTTGTGCTTTGGTTGCTGGCTTACATAGGAAATGCTACTGCACTGCTTGCTATAAAAATGAGTGCACATATAGGATTCAACAACTACAAGAACATAGGGAAATGAGTGCGTAGGATTTGATTCCCTTGAATGCGTAGAGGATAAAGCACAACCCTTTTGGTTCCCTGCAAAGCTTGAGGAGTTTTTGATTTATTTTGGGTTGGATATGGTCTTGGTCTTGTGTTTGGGATCTGTCTGGTGTCTATGTCGGAGTCTTTTTGGGGTAATGAGAAGATTGTCATAACCTTGGTTACAAATGAACTAAAGCTTAGTCTTTTGTTCATGTAGACTCATTATGAGGATTATTAATTTTCATACATGTCTCCCTTTTTGGATTCGGTGTGGCTTATGATTGTGTAGTGGTTAGGTGTCAACGTTGGTGGGATGCTTCTTTCTCGTTGTGATGCCGTTGTGCTTGAAATAGGTGTCGAAATCTCCAATATTTGGACATTGGATACTGCAACAAAGTGACTGGTAAAGGGGTAACGGAGGTGGTGGAGAACTGCGCAAGGCTGAGGGATATAAATCTAATCGGGTGTGAAAAAGTGAGCACCTATATTTTACCTGAGAGGCTGAGATGGTGTTTTCAAGGCCCTCACTAAGGAAAGTTGAACAGATGGAGATGGTTTGATCTCAGTGAATAGATGGTAAACACAGTCTTGCCCTCGGCAGACAGCTTAGCGTTCGCCCATGACTCTGCTTTGTTGTCATCCTAATTTACGTTGAATTCATATGCTTGTGATCTCCAACAAAACTTTGTTTTATTACCCTTATGAACTTCTAGTTCTTCCATTGTTTACCTGTTTTTCTTTTTTATGTTCTTGCTGGTCAATTGTCTTGTTTGAATCACTATGAAAGATTGTTTTTTGTGTATCTATTTACTTTGAACTCACCACTACAGTCAGTTCCATACATATCATGCATTCCAACAGCGCTGTTCTTTATTTCACACCGACGGCACTGTGTTCCTCTGCAAATTTTTTGTTTTCTGTTTGGAAGAAATAGCAGCTTTTGTTATCACCACATAATTTTCATCGTGTTGGGTCGTTGCTGCAACTGATACACTACTAGAAATAGAATAACCATTCAAAGTGTGTTGGCAAAAACTGTTAGAATCTCTGACATGGGAACAAATCCGCTATCAAAAGTAAATCGTTGCCTTGCATAGAGATTAGTCCAGAGCAATTCAATACCTTTGGATTGTTCTTTATATCCTTATTCAATGCCAGTGCCTCAAAACGATCTCGCAGATGTTTTGTCAAACGCCAACAAAACTTTATTGCTTGGAGATTCAATAAACCAAACAGTGAAATCTAATCGACTAGTCCATCTATGTCCTTGCGTTGAAGGCATCAGTGTCGATGACTACGGTTTCAATGAGTGGAAACCTTCCAAAAAGATTTGGGAGTAAAGAGAGTGTGTCGTACGCTTCACCCGATTAGAAGGGTCCAATGAGGACTATAAATAACAATGTATTCTTAGCCAGTAGTACCTCCCCAATCAAACCTTGACGTAGTCTGCAGGACAACCAGAGGAGTCAAGAACTGGACATGGATAGAACTGCCCTTGTTAGCAAATAACGTCCATCCTTCCAGGTGAACCGAAAGCTACCAGTCGACCACTTGAGACAAGCTGGGGCACCACCCTCAAAGGCTGCTCTAAAGCACCCGGCCGCTGGCCCAAGTAGGCACCACACAGAATAGGGTCGCTTGGCTTCGACGATTTTTATAGTGATCTTGGCTTTAATCAGTTTTCATGAACGAAACCCAAATAAATTTATGGTTTGATTCCACCAACTTTTAGTACTTTAAAAATATTATTTATTGATATATAAGGGGTCTCGATCCAATTTGAAATGAGGGACATACACGCATTTTTCTGAAATGCATCATTTTTTTACCCATCGAGGGTAAAATGGTCATTTCCCTTGATGTAGAAATGATTTTTGATCCAAACTACTTGGGCTAGAAAGTAAATTGGACAAGCTTTCTAGCGGTTCAAACCACGTGCAAATTGGAGTTTGGGAGTATTCAGGGCAAGTCTGGGAAGTTTAACACATTAAGCAGCATTAATGCGCCTCAGGCGCATCTAGATGCGCCACAGGAGCAATCCTATGCGCCCAGGCGCATATAAATGTGCCCCAGGCGCATCCTGAACGTTGCACAACAAGTTCAACTTTGCGAACTTGCCACAGACACTCCCGAACTCCAATTTGTGCGTGGTTTGAACTATTAGAAAGCTTGTCCAATCTACTTTCCTACCGAATTGGTTTCGATGAAAAATATTTTTTACATCAAGATACATGACCAATTTACCCTCAACTAGTTAAAAATTAAATTATTAAGTAAAATACTCTTATTGCTCTCATTTTAAATCGGATTAAGATAAATTATATAATGATAAGTAAGGTTTTCACTGTATTAGAAGATGATGGAAACAAACAATTAAAATATTGAAGTTTTATTTATGAAAAATTGGTCAAAGGGAGATCGATTCAAAGGTCATCGGAGCGACAAGGCTAAAGTATGTTTTGGCGCCCATTTACACATTTTAAGTTCCATTCGATGCACACCTCCCTAGTTCAAGGGTACTTGTTCATTCTAGAAGAATGTACACCTATGAATATAGGGCTCTCCACACTTCATTAAATAATCAGAAACCATTTAATCATCAGGATTCATCCAAGGTGAGACTTGTGATGAGGGTGAGCGATAACTAGAGCGGGTCGAGCTCCTCTGTTCTTTGAGAGACACCATTCGACGTGTGTCGGCAAAAACTGTTAGAAGCTTTGACATACAATTGAGTTGTATACGTATTCACTAGTTACAGATTAGTAATTGCAAGTTCTGTAAGACAGACTTGCAGAAAAAAACGACGATTACATTATCTCTAGTTCGACTGGAGTTCTTGACTCGACAAGGAAGGAAAAACTTTCTGTCAAAAAACTTACAAGTGAAAATTAGCTATACGTTTACTAGAGTGGCAAGTTCCGGTATCTAAGAGAACTCTGCTCAAGCATATAGTTGTGTTTGTCTTCCTTTGATGAGCCCTACAAAATTAACGTTTCATGGACCAGGAATAGGCCGACATTTTGTGAAACGGCTGTTCAGATGGTTTTTCTTAATGGAGGCAAACCGAAGTCCATGTGCTCGCAAAGTCTTAACTCTCTTGTGTTTTTTGCGTTCAGGTTGTGTCACTCTTGTTTTTGTTCTTCACAGACGCACAGACACTCACACACATAGAAGCATTGGACCATGACAAGATTGTTGTATGAATATTATGGGACAACTCTTCTAAGAGGGCTGCAGCGGCTTGGGTGGTCTTTCATGAGCACATGTAAAATTGGTTATGGCAGGACGTATATGGTCATGACGTCGCCAGTGACTAGGGCTATAAATGAATCGAGTTGTTCGTGAGAAGCTCAAGGCTCGGCTTGGCTTGATTCATTGAGTAAGGGGCCGAACTCCATCAAAATTTTTGGGTCGTTAGTAAACGAGCTAGCCGAGCTCCAGTTAGCCATAGCTCGGCTCATTTAGTACTCAAATCGATTTTGCGCTCTCAAATTCTAAGCAAGCTTGAGCTCGATCATGTGGGCTTAAGCTCACTAAAAATTAAACAAGCCGAGCTCAAATACCTAAATCTTGGCTTGACTGGACTCGTTTGCACGACTGGAGTCTTTACGGTGGGGGTGGACTAGGATTGATGGAGTTGGGGCATTTACGCTAGAACAGTTGTGTTTAAAATCGTTTGACATATATGGGCCGGTTCTAGATTCAATTGTGTTTCTAGCGTTCTTCTCTTTTTTTATGCATATGATTGGATATCTGGGCCAACTCACTCGGTTTGCAAAATATGGTGAATTCCGAAACAAATTATGCAAATTTTTATTATGTATCTTTTTAAATTTAAAAAACAATATATAACTTGAAGGATATGGTGGGGTGCACCACATAAAATGTCCCTTCAAATTGTGAAATAGGGTAGCAAAATTCAGTTTCGAAGATGCTGTAAGAACCCTAGAAATTGGGGATGCAAACGAGCCGAACTTTGTAGTGTTTGAGTTCGGCTGTTTACTAGCCAAACAAGCCCAAACGCAAGCTCGAACTTGGCTGAGCCTGATTAATTTACGAAATGAGCAGAGTTTTTCAAGCCGAGCCGAGCCATGCTTCAGAGTGTATGTGGAGCTTGGCTGGTTTAGCACACGATCCTAAAACTCAAGGTTGACCTTGGCTAAATTACTAAAGGAATCGAGCTGAGCTAACCCCGAGCCCTAACGTGCCGGGCAGCTCGGTTCGTTTGCATAGCAACTAGAATTGAAGCAATCCATCTCTCCCTCTCTAGCACGTTTCTTATTCCATCGGTGGTGTGTCGGGTGTGGATGGGGTTTTTCTGGTGTCTATGTTAGTGTCTTTTGTGTCAGTGATCATTAGATTTGCTATTTTCATGAGGTGGTGAGAAGATTGTCATAGCCTTGCTTACAAATGTACTACTGAGCTTAGTCTTTTGTTCATGTAAACTCATTGTGGCCAGTCCTGATGAGGATTATTTTCATATGTTTATCTTTTTGGGTTGATATCTTGCCATGTGCCCCATGTTTAGCTTCGGAGTGGCACATGATTGTCGAGTGGTTAGGTGTCAACGTTGTTGGGATGCTTCTTTCTCATTGTGATGACATCATGCTTGCGATCCCTTTAATCCTCATACTATTTGAAAGGTTCATAAAATCTTCTTCTTGCTGTTTGAAAAAAAAAAAGCCTACCTCTAATACCATGTCAAATCATCCAACTCAAAATCAATTGACAATTAGTGAAGATGCCGCCCAAACTCATATTCCAGTTTTAAAAGTTATATTTAAGCATTGTTGACAAGCGATAACATTAAAAGAAAAACTTGAAATGTAAACTTATACAAGTAATGTACACTTATATATCTATTTTTTTTATTTATAATTTTGAATATGAATGAACTTATTTAGTACGAAACGAAATTTTTATATGTAGCTCTAAACTCGTAATTCGTAGCGGCCAAGAGGAATTCAATGCGGCCAAGTGCAATTCAATGCGGCCAAGTGCAATTTGAAGCAACCAAGTGCAATTCGATGCGGCCAAAAGTAGTTTGATGCGGCCAAGTGTAATTCAAAGCGGCCAAGTGCAATTCAATTCGGCCAAGAGCAGTTCGATGCGGCCAAGTGCAATTCGAAGTGGCCAAGTCCAATTCGATTCGGCCAAGTGCAATTTGTAACGGCCAAGTGCAATTTGAAGCGGCCAAGTCCAATTCGATTCGGCCAAGTGCAATTTGTAGCGGTCAAGTGCAATTCGAAGCGGGCAAGAGTAATTCATAGCGGCCAAGTGCAACTCGATGCGGCCAAGAGTAATTCATAGTAGCCAAGTGCAACTCGATACGGGCAAAAGTAATTCATAGCGGCCAAGTGCAACTCGATGCGGCCAAGAGTAAATCAAAGCAGCCAAATGCAACTCGATACGGCCAAAAGTAATTCGATGCGGCCAAGAGTAATTCATAGTGGCCAAGTGCAATTTGATGCATCTTTAAGGCTCGTGAACAGGTTCAAGCTTGACTCAAACATAGGCAACCTCATCTCGATCGAGAAAGCAAGTCCAAACTGGGTGGGCAGCTTTCTGGGTTGGTACAAAAAAATGGTTGGCATCTTTACTCTACGGATGATTTTATTTTTGGACTTAAGAAGTATTGTGGAGTCTTTACAAGTCATGTGGGGTGTGTTTGGTGTGGGTGGGGTCTGGCGTGGGCTAGTGAGTAGGTCTGGGTTGAGTGAGAAACGTACTTTTGGTTGCAAATCGGGTATCACGTGGGTACCTATGCAGCGCATTCGAGCCCAGCAACCGATGGTTCAGTTGCATTTTTGGATGGCCCGGATGCGCTGCATGGGTACCATGTCAGCAATACTCTCTTTGCATCCAAAAATTTCTCAGGTTGAGGAGTTTTGGATGGGTTTGGTCTTGGTCTATATGTTGGAGTCTCTTCTGTGTCTGCTATATAAGTTGTTGTATGCAACAAGGGTTCAGATCCTCATCACAAAAAGGATACGGAAAAAAGGGGAAACAGAGTAGGTTAGACTTTATGGAGCCACGCAATTTAGTTCTAGGGTAAATAAACGAACCGAATGATCTTAACAGTTAACCTTAATTAATTGTTCAAGATTGGTTTGAAAATTGAATGAATTTCAAAAATGGTTTGGCTAACAAGTGCCCCGGAGGCTGAGGGCACAAGTTAAGGTGCAATTAATATGGAATGTTCTCCAACATTTAATGTCATTTTCTAAAATAAAGTTAACAAAATATAAATAACAAATACTTACTCCACTATTTTAGCGAGGCAGATCCCGTCCATTTGCTTGGGGGTAGTTCGGTCTATTTGGTGCATCTGGGCCATATGAAAGTGTTTTGGATGACCCAGATTTAAAAGGGTGTTTTTATTAAAAAAAAAAACACTCTCTTTAAATTTGGGCTGTCCAAAACACTTTTGGATGGCCTGGATGCACCCAAATGAACCGAATTTTTCCAAAGCAAATGGACAAGATCCGAGCCTTATTTTAGCATCTAATTAAATATCTACCATAATAACAGATACTTACTCCACTATTTTAGCATGTAATAAAATATCTTGCTTGAAGAGAGGCTGTTCGATGAATAAACCGAGGCTAAGCCTCATGTTGTTGCCGTTGACTAAGGCTGCTAAATGAACCAAATAGCTCAAGCCAAGCTTGAGTTTGGCTTGTTCAAACTCAAATCAAACCAAACCAAACCAAACCAAGCCTTGCGTCCCAATCACTTAGGGTCGGCTACATAAATCTGTTTCCTCCATTGAGCTCTATTAAAACTTGTTCAAACTCATTTGAAAAAAATATAAGCGAAGCTCAATCACATTTTCTTGTTTGTTTATGAATTCAAGCCAAGCTTGAGCATATGAGTAATTGGCTTGATAGACTTGTGAACAAATATGTCTTTCCATAAATTATTACAAATATAGGGGTAAATTTAATAAATGTCCCAAAATATGAGATCAATGTCGGCCTTTTATATAGATATTTTCGCCAATTTTAGAGTACCAAATACAAAATATGTTATGTGAGATATGGAAATTTAAGAGTTTTAGGGTTTAAATTTAATGAAGGTAGCCAGTAACTGAATTTTATGTTTACGAGTTTTTTTGCCGAGATTAACGAGGGTAGTTCTACTTTATGGCGGTTGGTTCTCACCCACTTGTTGACCTCAAACTCATGTGGGCCCCAATGAACTCAGGCACAACACAAGAAATGAACCGAATCGTTTGTAAATTGTTCGAGACTCGATTCAGTCGAAGCTCATTCGTGTTTTAATTGATTCCTTTATTAAACGAACCAAATATGATCGCTTCAATTTTATGCTCGTTTTATGAATGAGGCAAGCATAAATCTAACTGTATTAATTCGCCTCGATTAACCTCGCAAACCTAAACCATAAATATGTCATGAGATTTCTATATATAAACTTGAATATGGATAAACATCTGTATCAATATAGTGAAAATTTTATAACTTGCACAAGTGTGAACTTATACAACTAATGTACACTTGTATATCTAATTTTTTTTTTTTTGAATATGGATGAACTTATTTAGTACATAACAAGATTTTTATATGTAGCTCTAAACTAGTAATTCGTAGCGGCCAAGAGGAATTCGATGCGGGCAAGAGCAATTCGTAGCGGCCAAGAGGAATTCGTTGCAGCCAAGTGCAATTCGATGCGGCCAAGAGCAATTTGTAGTTGCCAAGTAAAATTCGAAGCGGCCAAATGCAATTTAATGCGGCCAAAAGCAATTCAATGCGGCCAAGTGCAATTCAAAGCGGCCAAGAGTCAAAGTGGCCAAGTACTGTAGTTTGATGCGGCCAAGAGTACTTTGCAGCGGCCAAGTGCAATTTAAGGCGGCCAACAGCAATTCAAAGCGGCCAAGTATAGTTCGATACCGCCAAAAGTAATTTGATGTGGCCAAGAGTAATTCGTAGCGGCCAATTGCAATTCAAAGCGGCCAACAACAATTCGATGAGGCCAAGTGCAATTCGAAGCGGCCAAGTCCAATTCGAAGCGGCCAAGAGTAATTCATAGTAGCCAAGTGCAACTCGATGCGGCCAAAAGTAATTCGATGTGGCCCAAAGTAATTTGTAGCGGCCATGTACAATTCGATGCATCGTTAAGGCTCGTGAACAAGTTCAAGCTCGACTGAAACCTAGGCAACCTCAACTCGATTAAGAGAGCAATTTGACCTCTCTTTCTCTAGAATTGTGGTCGTTACAACATTCCGCATCCTCTTTTGCAATTGGAAACGCGTTAGCCAATGAATTTGAACATTGCAGACAACTTTGTAGTGAATTTGGGAGATATTCAGACAACTTTGTAGTGAATTTGAAGATTTGAAAGTTGGTGGGATGCAAATTAATGACAAAGGAATAGCAATGGTAGGACATAGGTGTCGAAATCTCCAATATTTGGATATTGGATTCTGCAATGAAGTGACAGATATGGGGGTAATGGAGGTGGTGAGGAACTGCGAAAGATTGAGGGATATAAATCTAATGGGAGTGAAAAGGTGGACAAGCTTTCAATGAAAATTATTTTGTACGTCAATTGGTCTTGATGTAAATTGGATAAGCTTTCTAACCGTTCAAACCACGGGCAAATTGGAGTTCGGGAGTGTCTCGGACAATTCCGCAAAGTTTGACAACTTATGCAGCATTAATGCGCCCCAGGCGCATTTCAATGCGGCCTGGGCGGATCTTGAACATTGCACAAGAAGTCCAACTTTGAGAACTTGTCAATGCGGCCCGGGTGGATCCTGAACATTGCACACTTTCGAACTTCAATTGCGCGTGATTTGAACAGTCAGAAAGCTTGTCCAATCTACTTTCCTTCTGAATTGGTTTCGATGGAAAATATTTTGTCCATCAAAATACATGATCATTTTACCCTCAATTGGTAGAAAAATAACGCTTGTATCATTCTCATTTTAAATTTGATTAAGACAAATGAAATAAAAAATAAGGTTTTCACTGTATTAAAATATGATAGAAATGAGCAATTAAATTAATGAAATTGTATTAATGAAAAGTTGCTTGAAGGGACACCAATTCAGAGATCATTGGAGCCACAAAGGCTAAAGTACGTTTTGGCGCCCATTTACACATTCTAAGTTTCGTTCGATGTACACATCCCTACTTCTAGGGTAATCGCTCATTCTATAAGACTGTCCATAAGGTTCATAGGTGCACACTCCATTAGATAATCAGAAACTGTTTCATCATCATGACTCACGCAAGGCGAGACTTTTGTTTTTAAATCGGAGTCGAGACTTGTGGTGAGGGTGAGAGATAACCAGAGGGAGTTAGCTTAGAGGGGTGCTCCTCTTCATCAACATGTTAGTACTTCACCCAAGGTGAGACTTGTGGTGAGGGTGAGAGATAACAAGAGTCGAGCTTAGAGGGGTGCTCCTCGATCTCGAGAGTTTCATCATCAACATCTTAGTACTATGAAACAGTCTGTTTTTCTTTTTTATGTTCTTGCTGGTCAATTGTCTTGTTTGAATCACTATGAAACAGTCTCTTTTGTGCATCTATTTACTTTGAACTTACCACTACAGTCAGTTCCATACATATCATGCATTACAACAACGTTGTTCTTTATTTTACACCGACGGCACTGTGTTCCTCTGCAAATTTTGTTTTTTGTTTGGAAGAAATAGCAGCTTCTGTTATTACCACCTTATTTTCATCGCGTTGGGACGTTGCTGCAACTGATACACTAGTAGAGATAGAATACCATTTGACATGTGTTGGCAAATACTGTTAGAAGCTTTGACATGGGAACAAATCCGCTATCAAAAGCAAATCATTGTCTTGCATAGAGATCAGGCCACTAGAGCAATCCAATACCTTTAAATTGTTCTTTATATTCTTATTCAATGTTGCCAGTGCCTTAAAAAGCATCTTGCGGATCTCTTCTCGAACACCAACGAAACTTTATGGCTTGGAAATTCAATAAATCAGACAGTGAAATTTGATCAACTAGTCCATCTATGTCCTTGCGGGCATCAGTGTCAATGACTATGGTTTCGATGTGTGGAAACCTTCGAAAAAGATTTGGGAGTAAATAGGGTGCATGCCTTGTCATTTACCTTTAAGCTATGCTTCACCCGATTAGATATTGAAAAAAACAGCTTTGAGACCAAAGATATTGACCAAAGATGTGCCCAGCCACTGCCCCAAGTAGGCATATTGCACAAAAGAGGGTCGCTTGGCTTCGACGATTTTTATAGTGGTCTTGTTTCTTATCAGTTTTCATGAATGAAACCCAAAATAATTTATGGTTTGATGCCACCATCTTTTAGTACTTTTAAAACATTATTTATTGATATATAATGCGTATTGATCCGATTGGAAATGACACGTTTTGTTTAGATATTACATCATTTTTTGACCCACTGAGGGTAAAATAGCCACTTCTTTTGATGCGGAAATGATTTTTGATCCAAACTACTTGGGATAGAAAGTAGATTGGACAAGCTTTCTAACAGTTCAAACCACGTGCAAATTGGAGTTCGAGCTATTCCGTTTTCTTCCCCATTTGAAGTGGGAGCTTCAAGATCAAAATTACAAGGGAAATTTTTTATTTTCTTGATAATTTTTTTATAAAAAAATACAATTTAACACACTTAGCATCTTCAACATGCAAAGTTACTAAAAACTACATGCAGAGACCCACAAAGAATTACTCTTGGCCGCATGGAATTTCTTCTGGCCGCAGAGTTTTGAAAGCGTGGTTACTATGCACGATGCTCTTGTATTTTACATGCTTCTTGACCGCATAGAATTATGCAAATCAGCAAAGTTCGACCTGTTTCGCAGCATCATTGCGCCTCATGCGCAAGTTTATGCGCCCCAGGCGCACTTCAATGCGCCCGGGCGCATCCTCCAAGCTGCACAACGAGTCAAACTTTGCGGGCTTGCTCCGAATGCTCCCGAACTCCGTTTTGCACGTGGTTTCAACCGTTAGAAAGTTCGTTCAATGCACATTCCAACCCAAGAAGTTTGAGTCAAAAAATATTTGTTCGTCAAAAGACGTCACCATTTCACTCTCAATGGGTTAAAAAAACTATTAATTTTTGTAAAATGCTCGCATGTCTCCCATTTTTAATCGATCATGACCAATTATACAACGATTAATAAGATTTTCAAACTATTTGAAGGTAACTACAACAAAAAATGAAAATGATAAGTTTAGATTACGAAAAGTTGGTCAAAAGGAGGTCGACTCAAAGATTATCAGAGTCAAAAAGGCTCAAATACGTTCCCGCGCCCATCTACACATTCTAGGTTCCTTTCAAGTCTCACATCCCTAATTATAAGGTATTCGTCAATTCCATAAGAGTATCACAAAGTTCATAGGGATTTCCAGACATCATCAAATTGTCAAAAACCGTTTCATCATAAGGATTTGCCCAACTTGTACATTTGCGAAGCGGAATTTGATTGTCTACGCCACCCACGCTGTCACTTGACCATTTCGAGTACAATGCTACCACCAGTATCGGAATTCAACAACTGCCCTTTTATCCCTTCAGTACAATCGCAAGCACCTCGATCAATATAAGTTCATCACTGTAGTTTTACTTCATTTCCACCCAATCAATTGAGACACTATCACCACCACAACCCCTCAAGTGCTACACCACCACCACTTCGACCCATATTTCACCATCACCCAACACACTAAACTTCACCATAAATGATTGCAATATTAAAATCTACCGCCTTTACTACGGGGATATAATAACTACCAGCATAGAACACATGTTGACTATTTGACAATTTTAAAAAGTTCAGAACTGTTCCTATTTTGGTTGGATTTAGAGTATTTTCAGTCTTAAAGCTCATCGTCAACACTTCAAAACTACAACCACCCCGAAACAAAATTCACAATATTCTCAATTCAAAAAGACTGAGAGTTTTCAATTCAAGTTTTCTTGCTTCACAATATCATGATTTGTACGACCTCCACCAACATAAAAAGCATCGAGAAATTCTTACTTTAATGAAGTTTGAGAAATATGAAGTTTTGTATCTTTAAGATTTTTTCAAATCACCTCACACCCACCTTAAACTTGATGGCTAGCACCGAAGCTCCAAAAAAAGTGAACAAGAATTTTCTCCACCTAAAAAATAAAGCCAAGCCCGAAAGTCAAGAGAGTTTTCGCAATTCTAAAATTATTCGCACCACAATCTCTGAATGATTGATGATTCTTTTAGATAGACGTGGTGATTTTGATGTAGTTATGAATCTTAACCATGTGAACATAATTTTTGTTTTTATATTCATGAGCATAGAATATTCTTGATGTGTTGTAATGTGGTTGAGTTAGATTAAAATATAGAGAATATCCTCCAATCATGTTTGGTGTTCTCGTTTTAGAAACATTCTCATTTTTTGTTGTGTTCTCGATTTCACCTACACTTCGAAGGAGTGTAGATGCGCTATGTACTCTCCAGAACACTTGAGCAACAAAGAAATACATAAAAACATGGTATTTGAGTACCTAGTGAAACTTAGTAAGTGTTTTAGCCTGGTTGCTCCAACTATTTATTCGGTAGCATTCTTTCTACCCATTTAATATATGCAAAAATTTATAGTATTATTTCACCATCTTTTAATACCTTAAAATCTCTATTTATTGATATATAATGGGTCTCAATATGATTTAAAATGAGTGACATGCGAGCATTTTACCGAAATGACTTATTTTTGGACAGCTTAGAATATAATAATCATGTCTTTTAATGTACAAATTCTTTTGCATCCAAAATACTTCGGTTATAAAGAAAATTGAACAAGCATTCTTATGGTTCAAATCACACGGAAATTGGAGTTCGGGAGTGTTCGGGGCAAGTCCACAAAATTTGACCCGTTTTGCATCATCATTGCGCCTCTGGCGCAAGTCCATGCGGCCGGGCGCACTTCAATGCGCCCTGGCGCATCCTCCAAGCTGCACAACAAGTAAAACTTTGCGGGATTGCTCCAGACACTCCCGAACTTCGTTTTTCACGTGGTTTAAACCATTAGAAAGCTCGTTCAGTGCAGTTTCGAACCCAAGTAGTTTGGATAAAGAAATATTTATTCCTCAAAAGACGTCTCCATTTTTACTCTCAGTGGGTTAAAAAAAATTATTCATTTTTGTAAAACGCTCGCACATCTCCCACGTTTAATCGATCATGACCAATTATACAATGATAAATAAATTTTCAAAGTATTTGATGGTAACTAAAATAAAAATGAAAATGATAAGTTTAGATTACGAAAAGTTTGTAAAAAGGAGGTCGACTCAAAGGTCATCGGAGTCAAAAGGGCTCAAATACGTTTCCGCGCCCATCTACACATTCTAAGTTCTATTCAAGTCTCACATCCCTAATTATAAGGTATTCGTCAATTCCGAAAGAGTTTCACAAAGTTCATAGGGATTTCCGCACATCATCAAATTGTCAGAAACCGTTTCTTCATAAGGATTTGCCCAAGGCGAGCCTCGTACATTTACGAAGCGGAATTTGATCGTCTACACCACCAACACTGTCACTTAACCATTTCGAGTTCAACGCTACCACCAGTATCGGAATTTGACAACTGCCCTTTTATCCCTTCAATACAGTCGCAAGCACCACGATCCATATAAGCTCATCACTGTATTTTTACTTCATTTCCACCCAATCAATTGAGACACTATAACAACCGCAACCTCCCAAGTACTACATGCACCACCACCATTTCCACCCTTATTTCACCATCACCCAACACACTAAACTTCACCATAAATAATTGCAATATTAAAATCTACCGCCTTCACCACGGGGACATAATAACTACCAGCACAGAACACAAGTTGACTATTTGACCATTTTAAAAAGTTCAGAACTGTTCCTATTTTGGTTGGATTAAGAGTATTTTCAGTCTTAAAGCTCATCGTCAACACTTCAAAACTACCACCACCCCGAAATAAAATTCAGAATATTCACTTTTCAAAAAGACTGAGAGTTTTCAATTCAAGTTTTTTTTGCTTCACTATATCACGACTTTTACGAGCTCCACCAACATAAAAAGCAACAAGAAATTCTTACTTTAACGAAGTTTGAGAAATGTGAAGTTTTGTATCTTTAAGATTTTTCAAATCATCTCACAACCACCTTTACCATGATGGCTAGCATTGAAGCTCAAAAAAAAAGTGAACGAGAGTTTTCTCCATCTAAAAAAGAAAGCCAAGCCCGAAAGTCAAGAGAATTTTCACAATTCTAAAATATTTCGCACCACAATCTCTGAATGACTGATGATTCTTGTAGATAGACGTGGTGGTTTTGATGCAGTGATGAATCTTAACCTTGTGAACATAATTTTTGTTTTTATATTCATGAGCATATAATATTCTCGATGTGTTGTAATGTGGTTGAGTTAGATTAAAATATAGAGAATATCCTCAAATTATGTTCGGTGTTCTCGTTTTAGAAACATTCTCAAGTTTTGTTGTGTTCTTGGTTTCTCCTACACTTCGGTGGAGTTTAGATGCGCTATGTACTCTTCAGAACACTTGAGCAACAAAGAAATACATAAGAACTTGGTATTTGAGTACCTAGTGAAACTTAGTAAGTGTTTTAGTCTGGTTGCTCCAATTATTTATTTCGTAGCCTTCTTTCTACCCCTTTATTATATACAAAACTTTGTAGTTTGATTTTACAATCTTTTAGTACCTTAAATCTCTATTTATTGATATATAATGGGTCTCAAAACGATTTAAAATGAGTGAAATGCGAGCATTTTACCGAAATGACTTATTTTTGAATTAACCACTTAGAATAAAATAATCTCGTCTTTTAATGTACAATTCTTTTGCATCCAAAATACTTGGGTTAAAAATAAAATTGAACAAGCTTTCTTACGTTTCAAATCACACGGGACTCGGCGTTCGAGAGTGTTCGGGCCAAGTCCGCAAAATTTGACCTGTTTTGCGGCATATTTGCGCCTCAGGCGCAAGATTATGCGCCCCAGGCGCACTTCAATGTGCCCGGGCGCATCCTCCAAGTAGCACAATGAGTCAAACTTTGCGGGATTGCTCCGGACACTCCCGAACTCCGTTTTGCACGTGGTTTAAACCATTAGAAAGCTCGTTCAATGCACTTTCCAACCCAAGTTGTTTGGATCAAAAAATATTTATTCCTCAAAAGACGTCACCATTTTACTCTCAGTGGGTTAAAAAAATTATTTATTTTGTAAAACGCTCGCATGTCTCCCATTTTTAATCGATCATGACCAAGTATACAACGATTAATAAAGTTTTCAAAGTATTTGAAGGTAACTAAATCAAAAAATGAAAATAATAAGTTTAGATTACGAAAAGTTGGTCAAAAGGAGGTCGACTCAAAGATCATCGGAGTCAAAAAGTCTCAAATACGTTTCCGTGCCCATCAACACTTTCTAGGTTCCATTCAAGTCTCACATTCCTAATTATAGGGTATTTGTCAATTCTGTAAGAGTTTCACAAAGTTCATAGGGATTTCCACACATCATTAAATTGTCAGAAACCGTTTCATCATAAGGATTTGCCCAAGGCGAGACTTGTACATTTACGAAGGGGAATTTGATCATCTGCGCCACCAACACTGTCACTTGACCATTTCGAGTACAACGCTACCACCAGTATGAAAATTTGACAATTGCCCTTTTATCCCTTCAGTACAGTAGCAAGCACCTCGATCAATATAAGTTCATTACTGTATTTTTTCTTCATCTCCACCTAATCAATTGAGACACTATCACCACCGCCACTTCCACCCTTATTTCACTGTCACCCAACACACTAAACTTCACCATAAATGATTGCAATATTAAAATCTACTGCCTTCACTACGGGAACATAATAACTACTAGCATAGAACACATGTTGACTATTTGACAATTTTAAAAAATTCAGAACTGTTCCTAATTTGGTTGGATTTAGAGTATTTTCAGTCTTAAAGCTCATCGTTAACACTTCAAAACTACCACCACCCCGAAACAAAATTCACAATATTCTCAATTCAAAAAGACTGAGAGTTTTCAATTCAAGTTTTTTTGCTTCCCTATATCACGATTTGTAAGACCTCCACCAACATAAAAAGCATCGAGAAATTCTTACTTTAACGAAGTTTGAGAAATATGAAGTTTTGTATCTTTAAGATTTTTTCAAATCACCTCACAACCACCTTAACCATGATGGTTAGCACCGAAGTTCCAAAATAGTGAACGGGAATTTTCTCCATCTAAAAAAGAAAGCCAAGCCTGAAAGTCAAGAGAATTTTCACAATTCTAAAATTTCTCGCACCACAATCTCAGAATGATTGATGATTCTTTTAGATAGATGTGGTGGTTTTGATGTAGTGATGAATCTTAACCTTGTGAACATAATTTTTGTTTTTATATTCATGAGCATAGAATATTCTCGATGTGTTGTAATGTGGTTGAGTTAGATTAAAATATAGAGAATATCCTCAAATTATGTTCGGTGTTCTCGTTTTAGAAACATTCTCAAGTTTTGTCGTGTTCTTGGTTTCTCCTACACTTCGGTGGAGTGTAGATGCGCTATGTACTCTCCAGTACACTTGAGCAACAAAGAAATACATAAGAACTTGGTATTTGAGTACCTAATGAAACTTAGAATGTGTTTTAGCCTGGTTGCTCCAACTATTTATTTGGTAGCCTTCTTTCTACCCCTTTATTATATACAAAACTTTATAGTTTTATTTCACCATTTTTTAGTACCTTAAAATCTCTATTTATTGATATATAATGGGTCTCGATACGATTTATCACTACACTGTTTGCGTATTCACTTACTTCATATCAATAAAAAAAAATTATCTTCGCCGTTAAAAAAAAGAGAGGTTAATTTCCAGCAATGTGTAGCTACCTAAAAATTGAAATAATGTTTTGAGCCACTATCAAGCTTCAAAGGGTATTTCAATTGCAATCGGGGTGAGTAGTGCTGTAGGCACGGGCCGGGGTCGGTAGTGCCGTAGGCATGGGCAAACACTGGCATCCAAATATTGCAGCTGTTCCACCACAGATCAAAACTAAACAACTAACACACACACACACACACAATCAAACTGAAGACAAGATTTCTGTGGTTCCCCGAATTCGGGTACTTTCACGGGGACAACAGTTCTTATTTTTAACGTAGGAAGTACAAAAATCTATCAGTAGTCTCAATCTTTCAGTTTATGAACTGTCTCTGTTTTCTGATTCATGGATGCAATCCAGTGGGCTCACTTTATACGCAGAGAAATGAGCCCTGTTTCATCTCCACACCAGATCAAGCCTTAAACATCATAGGGTTGAGCAAAGATGTTTGCGGAGAGCTCTAATTAACTAATGTGAGATAAGCTCTAACATTTCCCCACATGCGCAACTGCAATCAGATGGGTAAACAAAAGATCCATAACATAGAAACTCAACAAAACAAGGCGCACTTAAGACAAAAACAACAGGACAATCAATCAAGCAGTCTTCTCTAAAGCCTTGAACAGCCTACTTTTGATACCTTGTTAAAATATCAAACTCAAATCCAATTGAAAATTAGCGAAGAAACCACCCACAATGGAGAGACTATCCTTATATAATACTATTTTTGACGGTTATAATTAACCAATTTGAGGTCACAAGCTATAATATTGAAAACGAAAAACAGAAATAATGGAAGAACTATAAGGTCATAACTACAGTAAAACAAAATTTTGTTCGTGACAACTAGCAAATGATTTCAAAGTAAATTAGGATGACAACCAGAGCCGAATTGCGTTAAGCCTGCATCCGAAGGACAAGACTTTGTTTATCATCTGTTCACTGAGATCATCAAAACATGGTGGCTCAATGTTCCTAAGGGAGGGCCTTGATGACACCATCTGAAGCACAATAGAGGCGCTCACTTTTTCACACCCACCCATAAGGATATCCCTCAGTCTTTCGCAGTTCCTCACTACCTCCATTACCCCTTTATCTGTCACTTTTTTGCAGCTTCCAATGTCCAAATATTGGAGATTTCGACACCTATTTTCAATCATTGCCATTCCTTCGTCATCAATTTGTGTGTCTTGAGCTTCCAAAGTCTTCAAATTCAATACAGAGTGGTCCGAATAGCTCCCAAAAACATCTAAAATATTAAGACCGCAAATATTTAGTTGTGTTATGGCAGGGCATCTCCTTAAAACTTCTCCAATGCCTGAATTGGTGAGGCATGTACAACTTACATCGAGGATTTGTAGATTCGGGCAAACCTGCCCAAAGCTTTCAAGTGTTGTATCATTCACCCAGATATTCTCGGAGATATCAAGATGTCGCAGTCGGTAGTTTTTATGTTCCGGAAAAGAAAGATCCATCTCTTGTCCTCCCGTATGTGTCATCTGAAGAATTTCCTGCAATGGACAACTTTTTGTGAGGGTATAAAAGGTGACTCTAGTCAACCAAAATGGTCCATAAAAATATATAGAAGTTAGATTAGAGAGATGCTGTGCCAAATCGCTTATAACTGTGTTTGTGTTTACACCCATTTTTGGCCAAAATTCATAAAATCGATTTGTTGGTTAGAAGAAGGCCTTGAATGATGGTTTCAGGCCTTGAAAAGCCTCATGATCGGTCATCCACGAAATCGGATTGATTTAAACACCACTGATCGAGTTGAGTTTTCAAAGGCCTAGGCCGAATTTATGCCTAAGATTTCGTTATCACAAGCCCAAGCCCAAGATTGGCCAAAGACTTGGGTTGACTCACTAGATCTGAGTGTTTTATTCAGGCCCATGCCAGTTTTTAGAAATAATAAGGCCTTCTACGTGGGCCTAAATCAGTTAAAGCCCAAGTTTTCCTTCCAGACTTGGGCTCGCATGGCTTACAAAGAAATTCGAGGCCCATAATTCACCTTGAGTTTGGGCCCAATTGATGGATGGGCCTAATTCCATAAAAAAGTCACATATGGCCTTTAATTGGCAGGAAAAGGCCTCAAGCTGCTCACAAGCAGCTCAAAGGCCTAGAATATTCTTGCTAGACAGATCTAGATAAGCTACTCACAAGCAGCTCAAGGTCTGAACTGGTGGGACCCCATTCTTCAGCATGAAGCAAGACCAAGGACACATGGCAGCCATGCATGGAGACGTCCCAAGCAGCTCACAAGCAGCTTAGGCTTGCACAAGTAGCTCAAAGGCCTAGAAGCTTCTCCCTAATAAGCTGCTCAAGCAGCTCAAAGGCCAAGCTGCTCACAAGCAGCTCAACCAGGCCTGCGTTTTTGGCCTTGGTGGGCCCAAATATACCTTTTTTACAAGCATCCATGCATGCAAGCAGCTCAACTAGACCAAGGACACATGGCAGCCATGCATGAAGACGTCCCAAGCAGCTCACAAGCAGCTTAGGCCTGCACAAGCAGCTTCGGCCTGCACAAGCAGCTCAAAGGCCTAGAATGTTCTTGCTGGGCAGACCTGGGTAAGCTGCTTACAAGCAGCTCAAGGTCTGAGTGGACCCCATCCTTCAGCATAAAGCAAGGCCAAGGACAGGTGGTGTACATGCAGCCCCTTCGAGCTGTTGGTTAGTGATTCATCCAGACCTAAGCAAGCTGCTCACAAGCAGCTCAAAGGCCTGGATGCAGAAGTTCCTTTTACTCTTTTACAAAGTTTTATGCAGAAAAGAAGGGCCTTTCAGGCCTTTACTATTTCCTTGGAGTAAAAGACACGTTTTTTGCTTAGAGAACACCCCTCATTGGACCATTTCGAAGCTGCTCAAAGCCTAGACCTTTGCTAGAAGGCCACATGGCGACCATGCATTGGAGCATTTTGAAGCAGCTCAAGGCCTATGTGACTCCTATAAATCCCAGTTTTGGAGGCCTTGGCCAAGGTCCCCGACCAATCAAGCCCCCAGCTTACTCAATTATCTTTCAATTATATTTCCAGCAAATGTTTTTATCTTTAGGTCCACGACCATCAAGCCCACGGCTTACCCAATTTATCTTTCATTTGTCTTTACTTTCCCGTTCAATCTAGCTCAGCCTAGGTTTTATTTCATTTCCTTGTAACCAGACTTTGTTAAACCGTTAATAAAGTCATTTTATTTTGTTTTAGGCCTTGCTCTACCTTTCTTTCCATTTTTCACACGATTAGGAAATTTTAAGTCCTTAGCCCGCAAAGGCAAACCACGAACTACATACGGCCTCACCCCTTAGGTCGTACGCAATGGTCTGTACGAAGTCAGATTTGAGGCATCCAGTGTCACACCTCAAAAATGAGAAGTGACCGGCCGTGAACCATAAGGCTAATCCATGGAACACGCAGCCTAAATAAATCAAAGTTACCGAAATTCAAGTGATCTCTTTTTCATTATTAATCAAATCAAAGGCCAAATATGTCTCATCATAAACATGGGGCACAACCATCCCATGAACTAAACAATATCCAATAATCCAACAATAATTAAAAGAATTTGTTATCTAACAATTGTTTCAAATGCGGAAGCGATTTTTAAAATAAAACTAAAATGAGACACCCTAAGGAGGTCAACAAAAGAAAATCCCCGAGATGCCGCCAGAGTCCTTAACTCTCTAACTTGCCTGAAAGAGAAGTTGGAATAAATCCGTCAGCTGACGAGCTCAGTGAATAGCAAGTATGTATATTAAATAAAGTTGAAAGTGGGGAATGAAAATAATTTACCATTAAACATAATTTGGCATACGAGGTGTCCAATAGAATAATAAATTAATCAATGAAGCATTTAACCAAATAAATATTCTTAGTGGTGATCACAACAATAACTCCATCAACAATGGGGAACCACAATCAAACAGTACCATGGCCAAAATAAATCTCAACAAAATTGGATCCAATATCGAACTTAGAGGCACCAGGGTTGGCAGCCCGTGGTACTACTTTTCCCTAAGACGATCCGGCGAAAGAAAGCCGTTGAGCATTAGGGTCACCGGCCTGACACGGTCTTTTCCCCAATGGTCAGGGTCACCAACACAAGAAGGAATAAGTTCCCTGGACTTCCGAAATAAATGTTCCCATTAATATCCACCAAGTTCTCACCAAAAAGAATATTAACAATTAATCTCAGAAAATTCATCGCATGCCAATTTATAGAACAACTTATAAATAGTTTTGATTCTCCGAATAACATCCATATAAATTTATGAAAGAAATACTTTTAAGGGACACAGGGAACTTTCGAAAATACGTAACATCCGGGCCTTAATACGAATTTGGGCAGCAATCCTACCCTGGCACGCCCGCATCAGGCCTAGAACTGCACTACTCGCTGTTTCTAGGCCAATTTTCACTTTTCGGAAGAAACAGTTTGTGAGTGGCCACCCTTTTGAGGGTTAGCTCTTCTAGTGTCAACTGACATACTAATAGGTTAGACTTTATAGAGACCCACATAATTTAATCCTAGGCGGGCTCATAAGCGAACCGAAGAGTAATTCGGGAGTGGAGGGAGTGTCCCGTCATTTACGTTCAAGCTAAGCTTCACCCGGTTTGATAGTGAAAGGAACCGCTTCGAGACCAAAGATATTGAATCCAAGTCACGCTTATCGTCTTGTCTCAGTTTGTGGAATACAAGTTCCCAGCAATCATCTGGGAAATAGTAACCAGATGGTCCAGATCCTTGTTTCTTCATTATTGATGAGTTCCAGGAAAGAAAAAATTGGTCAAATTTCTTATTTTTTGTTCAGCACAGGTGTATTTATAATGGGTATATCGATGATGTATTAACGCATGTATAAGTACAAGTAGGCAACAAGGATTCAAATCCTGTTTAAAAAAGGATTGAGAAAAAAAATAGGAAACGAAATACGTAAAAAAAGGAATCTTCAAAAAAGGGCATACTAATAGGTTAGACTTTATAGAGACCCACGTAATTTAATCCTAGGCGGGCTCATAAGCGAACCGAAGAGTAATGTTAGGTATCCAAACAATTTATCCGAAAGTACCCCGAACAGGAAAATTGAAGGTCTAGATCTGTAATTGGACCCTTGATTTTGGATACTTTGGTAAGCTTTTTTGGGTACCTTAGCATTAATGATTCGGAAGACTGGGAGTTGGTTTATACCCTATACTACTTCTCCTAATACACTCCCAATATAAAAGGATTATAAATATTATTTGCACAAAAGAAAACTCGAAGGGCGATCTTTGTTTCTTAGGAAAAGTGCATCATTCAATCCCGCACAGGATGGAGTGTATCTTTCCTAAGAAGAGCACGATTCGTGTGCCCGACCAGCCTACAGACTTTTCTAAGTAAGGTAAATGTATTCCGTATCATAATACATAAGCCAAACGAGCCGAGTTGTATTTTGTTTGAGCTTGGTCCAAAAATTAAACAAGTTTCGGAAAGATGTTCAAGCAACCAGCTAATTAGTCAAGCTTTTAACAAGCGAACATGAGCTTTTAAATCAAGTTGATTCACTGGCTTGTTTGTTTTGGGAAACATTGAGTTTCCTTATTAACCAGAAGTTCAGATCCTTTTTCCCCAAGGAAAGTTTGCTTCCACTCTTCTTTTTGCAAGTAATCCTTTTCCTAACAGGTTTTGGTTTCCATAGTACAAACCTATTTAAATATGTATGCGCCGATTTAGGACTATGTACGTTTTCTCTGTTTTCTGGAACATCTACTTTCAGATGATTGCTGGGAACTGAGGAAACAAGAAGAAATTTAATCTCTTTTTTTCCTTTCTCAAACTCATCAATAATGAGTGGTTACTTCCCAGATGATTGCTGGGAACTTATATTCCAAAAACTTAGAGAAGATGATGAGCGTGACTTGGATTCGATATCTTTGGTCTCAAAGCGGTTCCTTTCGATATCTAACCGGGTGAAGCATAGTTTGAACGTAAAAGACAAGACACGCCATCTACTTCCAAGTCTTCTTACAAGATTTCCACACATCAAAAGCATAGTCATCGGTTCTGACATCAACAAAGACATAGATGGACTCATTAATCAGATTGCACGGTCTGGAGTATTGAATCTCCAAGCTGTAAGGTTTCAGTTATGGTGTTCCACAGAACCTCCGCGAGATGGTTTTAGGGCACTTGCGTTGAATAAGAAGATAAGGAACTATTTGAAGGTGTTGGATTGCTCTGGACTGTGCTCTATGCAAGACAAGGATTTGGTTTTGATACCTGATTTGTTCCCACGGTTAGAAGAACTCAGGCTTAGAACAGGTACTGATAAATCCAATGATGTTGGGGCACGAATAACAGATGATTGTGTTGATGCGTTGGCATCAAAGCTTAAGGAGTTGAAGAAGATTGTGTTTAAATGTGGTGCTTGTTTCATTACTGACAAATCACTCATTTCTTTATCCACAAATTGTGTGAAACTGAGGAAAATTAGTCTTTACATATCCAGCAGAGGTCCACATTATGTGACTGAAGATGGCATTGATTTTGTGGTGCAGCATAGTTCCAATTTGACCTCTCTCTCACTAAAATTGTGGTCATTACAACATTCTGCATTCTCTTTTGCAATTGGAAACGCATTAGCCAATGCCAAAAATCTGCACTCTCTCACCATGACTCAAGAACTCTTTTCGGACAAGCGTATTTGTTTAGTTGTCAAAGCACGTCCTCCATTAAGAAAGCTCAAACTTGTTGGCTTCGGTCGCAAGTATCCGGAAATCCATGGGGGATTAAAATTTCTTTTGCAGACATGTGAATTGACGTTGGAAGAGCTAACCCTCAGAAGTTGGGCCCTCTCAAACACGGGTATAAGCGATTTGGCTCAGTATTTATCTAATCTAACTTCTATAGATCTTGATGGAGCTTTTGGGTTGACTAGTGCCACCTTTTACACCCTCACAAAAAGTTGCCCTTTACTTGAAATACTTATTATGACAGATTCGGGGGGACAAGAGATAGATAGTTTTTCTCCAGATCACTTACATAAAAACTACCAACTGCGACATCTTGATATCTCTGACAATATGTGGATGAATGATACAATGCTCAAAAACTTTGTGCAGGTTTGTCCGAATCTACAATTCCTCGGCTTAAGTCGTTGCCGGCAAGTCACCAATTTTGGCATTGGAGAAGTTTTGAGGGGATGCCCCGTAATAGGACAACTGAATATTCATTGTCTTGAGGTTTCAGATATTTTTGAGAGACATTCTGACCACTCTGTAGTGAATTTGAAGACTTTAAATGCTTGGGGGACGCAAATCAATGACAAAGGAATGACAATGATTGGAAATGGGTGTCAAAATCTCCAATATTTGGACATTGGATACTGCCACGAAGTGACAGAAAAAGGGGTAATGGAGGTAGTGAGGAACTGCTCAAAACTGAGGGATATAAATCTAATCGGGTGTAAAAAATTGAGCACCAATGTTTTACCACAGATGGAGTGTTCAAGGCTCTCGCTATGGAAAGTTGAACAGACGGAGCTGGTTTGATATGAGTGAATAGATGGTAGACACAGTATTGTCCTTCGGGTGCCAGCTTCGCTTACGTCCATGACTCTGCTTTGTTGTAATCCTAATTTACGTTGAATTCATATGCTTGTGATCTCCAACAGAACTTTGTTTTATTACCCTTGTGTACTTCTAGTTCTTTCATTGTTTACCTGTTTGAATCACTATGAAACAATCTCTTTTGTGTATCTATTTACTTTGAACTTACCACAACGGTCGGTTTCATACATATAAGGCATCACGCCGACGGCACTGTTTTCTTCTGCAAATATTTGTTTCCTGTTTGGAAGAAATAGCAGCTTCTGTTATGACCACTTTATTTTCATCACATTGGGACATTGCTGCAACTGATGCACTAGTAGAGAAAGAATACCATTCGACGTGCATCAGCAAAAACTGTTAGATGCTCTAACATACAGTTTAGTTGTATACGAATTTACTAGTTATAGTCTTACAGATTACTTAGTAATTACTGATTCTGTTAAACAGACGGGAGTTCTTGATACGTTTGATAACCCGACCTGCCTCGACAAGGAAGGCGAAATTCAAATGATGCAGAAACAGGTGTTTTTGCAAATTCTGAGAAACTCTCATGTGAAGGAAAAACTTTCTGCCAAACAAAACTAACAAGTGAATATAGGCTATACGTTTACTTCGGTAATGCCATCTCCAGTCACGTGATGTTGACCGCTACTGATTAATGAAAGTCTAATTCTCGTCAGTTTCACTCAATTTATCCCAACTAGACTTATATCATTGCCATTCCTTCGTCATTAATTTGTGTGTTTTGAGCTTGCGAAGTCTTCAAATTCACTACAGAGTGGTCCGGATAGCTCCCAAGAACATCTGAAAGATTAAGACCACAGATGTTCAGTTGTGTTATGGCAGGGTAACTCCTCAAAACTTTTCCAATACCAAAATTGGTGAGGCGCATACAACCACTTACATCGAGGAATTGTAGATAAGGAACACGTTGAGAATATTAGGAAGCACACTTTCAAACTAAATATATGGAAAGCAGAAAAAGGATCCCATACCCACGACTTTAGAGTGATCCAAACAAAACAACTGATCGACTAGAAGAATATTAAACGCTAAAGCATCTAACTTAAAATTAATTGAGCTGAGAGACCGCTCAATCTTATATACTGATTTTTGAGTAACCAATGTGAAACAAGCTCTAATGTTAAAAAAAGAAAAACATCATGAAATAATGGAAGAACTAAACGGTCATAGCTGCAACAAAACAAAGTTTTTCCGCGATGACAAGCATTTGAATTCGAAGTACGCAAAGTCATGAAAGTTTGCGAAGCCGGCATCCGAAGGACAAGGCTCTGTTTATCAACTGTTCACTCACTTCTTTACACCCAATTAGAGTTATTTCTCGCAGTCTTTCACAATTCCTCACCACCTCCATTACCCCTTTATCTGTCACTTCTTCATAAAATCCAATGTGCAAATATTGGAGATTTCGACACTTATTTCCAATCATTGCCATTCGTTCGTCATTAAGTCGTGTCACATGAGCTTTCAAAGTCTTCAAATTCTCTACAGAATAGTCAGAACGGCATCCAAAAACATCTGAAACCTCAAGACAATCAATATGTAGTTGCGTTATGGCAGAGCATCTCCTCAAAACTTCTCCAATGCCAAAATAGGGGAGGTGGAGACAATGACTTACATCGAGGAACTGAAGATTTGGGCAAACTTGCCCAATGTTCTGGAGTGTCATATCAGTCAACCAGTTATTCCCGCTAATATCAAGGTGTCGCATACGATAGTGTTCCTGCAAATAATTTGGAGAAAAATTATCCACCTCTTGTCCTCTCGTGTGTGCCATCTTAAGTGTTTCAAGTAAAGGACAACTTTTTGTGAGGGTGTAAATGGTGATACTAGTCAACCCAATCGAAAAATTCAGATTTATATAAGTTAGATTAGAGAGATACTCTGCTAAATCGTCCATACTTGTCTCTGTGAGTGGCCACCCTCTTAGCGTTAACTTTTCTAGTGTCAACTGACATGCTTGCAAAAGCATTTTTAATCCCCCATGGATTTCAGAATAGTACTGGTCCTTGATGACAATGAGCTTGAGCTTTTTTAATGGAGGACGTGCTTTTGCAAGCAAACAAATATGCTTGTCCGAAATGAGATCTCGACTCATGGTGAGAGAATACAGATTTTTGGCATCGGTGAACGCGTTTTCCATTGGAAAAAAGAATGCAGAATGTTGTGATGAGTCTGATGACCACAGTTGTAGCGAGAGACAGGTCAAATTGTGACTATGCCGCATCACAAAACCAATTCCGTCTCCAGTCACATGATGTTGACTGATGCCCCATAGGTCAAGATTGATTTTCCTCAGTTTTATACATTTTGTGGAAAGAGAAATAAGCGATTTATCAGTAATGAAACAAGCATCACCAGTAAATGCAATCTGCTTCAACTCTTTAAGCTTTGATGCCAATGCATCAACACCATCATCTGTTATACAACTTATCCCTGCCGCAGCCTTAACATAGGCTGTAGAGTTATGCGCACTAATCCTTAACTCCTCTAGCCGCGGGAAACAATCTCCTATCGAAACCAAATCGTTGTCTTGGATATAGATCAGTCCAGAGCAATCCAATACCTTCAAAGTTTTCTTTACATTGTTATTGAACGCCAGTGCTGTAAAACCATCTCGCGGAGGTTCTGTCCAACCGTCAAACTTTATGGCTTCGAGATTCAATACTCCAAACTCTGCAATCTTATCAAGGAGTCCGTCTGTGTCTTTCTGGGCATAAGTGTTGATGACTATGCTTTTGATGTGTGGAAATCTTTGAAGAAGATTCTGTAGTACAGGAAGTGTGTCGCCTTTTACCTTTAAGATAAGCTTCACCCGGTTGGATATTGAAAGAAATCGCTTTGAGACCAAAGATATCGAATCCAAGTCGCGCTCGTCATCTTCTCTAAGTTTTTGAAATATAAGTTCCCAGCAATCATCTGGGAAGTGACCATGTCCTTGTTTCTTCATTGTTGATGAGTTTGAGAATAAAAAAAGGAGAATAAATTTCTCCTTCTTTGTGCAGTAACGCATATATAAGGGGTTCAGATCCTCATCACAAAAAAGGATACGGAAAAAAGGGGAAACAAAATCATTTCCCTAAGGTTAACAAAATCTAAATAACAGATACTCCACTATTTTAGGGGGGCAGATCCCGTCCACTTGCTTGGGGCCGGTTCGGTTCATTTGGTGCATCTGGGCTGTACAAAAGTGTTTTGGACGGCCCAAATTTAAAGAGAGTGTTTTTAAAAAAACATCCCTTTAAATCTGGGACGTCCAAAACACTTTTGGATAGCCCGAAAGCACCCAAATGGAATGAATTGGTCCGGAGCAAATGGACAAGATCCGAGTCCTTATTTTAGCATCTAATTAAATATCTACCATAATAACATATACTTACTCCACTATTTTAGCATGTAAGTAAATATCTTGCTTGAAGACAGGATGTTCGATGAATAAACCGCATGCTAAGCCTCATGTGGAAGCGGGGGGGCTGCTGGGGGACAACATCGTACTGCTGTCTGGATTTTTGGGTCCATCCCGATCTCGCTCTGATGATCAGAATCTTTCACTTTGTAGAGCTCGTCGAGTAGAATAACTATGCAAAAAATCAGCTTAATTGGATATCATTACGTGCTTGATTGGAGCCCATATAACTCTCGGTCCATGGGTTATAGTGGATTTGATCCAGTGTTTCGGATCCATTCTTTTCAAGATAAAAAGGTTCCAATCAGGCACTTAATGATATCCAATTAAGCTGATTTTTTGCATAGTTGTTCTACTCGACGAGCTCTACAACATGAACGATTCCGATCATCGGAGCGAGACCGGGGTGGGCCCTGAAATTGGGCACAGCAGCACGCTGCTGTTCCCCAGCAGGCCCCCACACACACCCCCCCCCCCCCCCCGGCGCTTCCGCCTCATGTTGTTGCCATTGACCAGGGCTACTAAATGAACCAAACAACTCAAGCCAAGGTTGAGCTCGGCTCGAATTTTGGCTTGTTCAAACTTGTTTGAAAAAAATATAAGCCAAGCTCAATCACATTTTTTTGTTTGTTTATGAATTCAATCCAAGCTTGAGCATATGAGGATTTGGCTCGATAGATTCGTGAACAAAGATGTCATTCCATAAATTATTACAAATATAGGGGTGGATTTAATAAATGTCCCAAAATATGAGATCAATGTCGGCCTTTTATATAGATATTTTCACCAATTTTAAAGTACCAAAAAGGAAATATCCTATGTGAGATATGGAAATTTAAGAGTTTGAGGGTTTTAAATTTAATGAAGGTAGCCAGTAACTGAATTTTATGTTTACGAGTTTTTTTTTTTTTTTTGCCTAGATTAATGAGGATAGTTCTTCTTTATGGCCATTGGTTCTCACCCACTTGCTGACCTCAAACTCATGTGGGCCCCCAAGAACTCAGGCACAACGAGTAATGAACCGAATTGTTTGTAAATTGTTCGAGACTCAATTCAATCAAATCTAATTGATTCCTCTATTAAATGAACCAAATATGAGCGCTTCAATTTTATTCTCGTTTAATGAATGAGGCAAGCATAAATCTAACTGTATTAATTCGCCTCAATTAAGTTCGCAAACCTAAACCATAAATATGTCATGAGAGTTTTAGATATAAACTTGTGTATCAATATAGTGAAAATTGTATAACTTGCACAAGTGTAAACTTATACAAGTAATGTATACTTATATATCTACTTCCTCTGTCCCATTTTATTTGGACTTTTCTGATAATTGCGTCGTTCTATAAACTCTTATATTTTCCAATATGAATCTCTAAAAAAATGCAATATGGATCTTGTCTGATAGCTCTCGATTAGATGTATAATACAAAGTTTTAAAATTGTGAAAAATATTATAAATTGGGAGATATATAAGAGTTTAAAGAACAACGCAAATATCGAAAAAGACCAAAGAAAATGGGATGGAGGGAGTATTTTTTTTAATATAATTTTGAATATGGATGAACTTATTTAGTACGTAACAAGATTTTTATATGTAGCTCTAAACTCGTAATTTGAAGCGGCCAAGTGCACTTCGAAGTGGCCAAGAGGAATTCAACGTGGCCAAGTACAATTCAATGCGGCCAAGTGCAATGCGTAGTGGCCAAGTACAATTCGAAGCGGCCAAGTGCAATTTGATGTGGCCAAGAGCAATTCAATGCAGCCAAGTGCAATTCGAAGCGGCTAAGAGCAATTCGAAGCGGCCAAGTACTGTAATTCGATGCTGTCAAAAAGTAATTTGATGCGGCCAAGAGTAATTCGTAGTGGCCAAGTGCACTTTGAAGCGGCCAAGTGCACTTTGAAGCGGCCAAGTGCAATTCGATGCGGCCAAAAGTAATTTATAGCGGCCAAGTGCAACTCGATGCAGCCAAAAGTAATTCAATACAGCCAAGAGTAATTCATAGTGGCCAAGTGCAATTCGATGCATCTTTAAGGCTTGTGAATAAGTTCAAGCTCGACTCATACCTAGGCAACCTCAACTCGATTGAGAAAGCAAGTCCAAACTGGGTGGGCAGCCTTCTGGGTTAGTACGAAAAAAATGGTTGGCATCTTTACTCTACGGATGATTTTATTTTTGGACTTAGAAGAATTATTCGAAGCGGCCAACAACAATTAGATGCGGTTAAGTGCAATTTGAAGCCGCCAAGTACAATTTGAAGCGGCCAAGTGCAATTCGACATGGCCAAGAGTAAATCATAGCGGCCAAGTGCAACTCGATGCAGCCAAAAGTAATTCGATGCAGCCAAGAGTAATTCGTAGCGACCAAGTGCAATTCGATGCATCCTTAAGGCTCGAGGCTCGTGAACAAGTTCAAGCTTGACTCAAACCTGGGCAACCTCAACTCGATCGAGAAAGCAAGTCCAAACTGGGTGGGCAGCCTTCTGGGTTAGTACAAAAAAATGGTTGGCATCTTTACTCTACGGATGATTTTATTTTTGGACTTAGAAGTATTGTGGAGTCTTTATAAGTCATGTGGGGTGTGTTGGGTGGGTTGTGTTGGGTGTGCGTGGGGTCTGGCATGGGCTAGTGAGTAGGTCTGGGTTGAGTGAGAAACTTTTGGTTGCAAATCAGGTATCACGTGGTATCCGTGCAGCGCATCCGAGCCAAGCAACCAATAGTTCGGTTGCATTTTTGGATGGCCCGAATATGCTGCACGGGTACCAGGTCAGCAATACTCTATAGCCAAAAAATTTTGGGAGTAAAGAGAGTGTGTCGTACGCTTCACCTGATTAGAAGGGTCCGATTAGGCCTATAAATAACAATGTATTCTTTGTCAGTGGAACCTCCCCAATCAAACCTCGACGTAGTCTGCAGGACAACCAGAGGAGTCAAGAACTGGACATGGATAGAACTGCCCTTGTTAGCAAATAACGTCCGTCCTTCCAGGTGAACCGAAAGCTACCAGCCGACCACCTGAGACAAGCTGGGGCACCACCCCCAAAGGCTGCTCTAAATCACCCGGCCTCTGGCCCAAGTAGGCACCACACAGAATAGGGTCGCTTGGCTTCGACAATTTTTATAGTGGTCTTGTTTTTAATCAGTTTCCATGAATGAAACCCAAATAAATTTATGGTTTGATTCCACCAACTTTTAGTACTTTAAAAATATTATTTATTGATATATAAGGGGTCTTGATCCAATTTGAAATGAGGGACAAACACGCATTTTTCTGAAATGCATCATTATTTGACCCATTGAGGGTAGAATGGTCATTTCCCTTGATGTAGAAACGATTTTTGATCCAAACTACTTGGGCTAGAAAGTAAATTGGACAAGTTTTCTAGCGGTTCAAACCACGTGCAAATTGGAGTTCGGGAGTATTCGGGGCAAGTCTGGGAAGTTTAACAAGTTAAGCAGCATTAATGCACCTCAGGTGCATCTAAATGCGCCCCAGGAGCAATCCTATGCGCCCCAGGCGCATCCTGAACGTTGCACAACAAGTTCAACTTTGCGAACTTGCCATAGACACTCCCGAATTCCAATTTGTGCGTGGTTTAAACTATTAGAAAGCTTATCCAATCTACTTTCCTACCAAATTGGTTTCGATGAAAAATATTTTGTACATCAAGATACATGACCATTTTACCCTCAACTGGTTAAAAATTAAATTATTAAGTAAAATACTCGTATCGCTCTCATATTAAATCGGATTAAGATAAATTATATAATGATAAGTAAGGTTTTCACTGTTTTAAAAGATGATGGAAACAAACAATTAAAATATTGAAGTTTTATTTATGAAAAGTTGGTCAAAGGTAGATCGATTCAAAGGTCATCGGAGTGACAAAGGCTAAAGTACGTTTTGGCACCCATTTACACATTTTAAGTTCCATTCGATGCACACCTCCCTAGTTCAAGTGTACTCGTTCATTCTACAAGAATGTCCACCTATGAATATAGGGCTCTCCACACTTCATTAACTAGAGGGAGTCGAGCTTGGAGGGGTGCTCCCCTGTTCTTTATTTCAGACCAATGGCATTGTGTTCCTCTGCAAATTTTTTGTTTTCGGTTTGGAAGAAGTAGCAGCTTCTGTTATTACCGCCTTATTTTCATCTCATTGGGACGTTGCTGCAACTGATACACTAGTAGAGATAGAATACCATTTGACGCGTGTCGGCAAAAACTGTTAGAAGCTCTGACATACAATTGAGTCATATACGTATTCAATAGTTTCAGATTAGTAATTACTGGTTCTGTAAAACAGACTTGCAAAAAAAAAACGTCGAGTACATTGTCTCTAGTTCGACTGGAGTTCTTGACAAGACAAGGAAGGTATAATTCAAATGCTGCAGAAATAGGCGTTTTTGCAAATTCTGAGAAGCTCTCACGTGAAACTTACTGTTGGGCACTAAGACCTTGCACAGTTGTATGTATGAAGGACAAACTTTCTGTCAAACAACTTGTAACAAAACTTACAAGTGAAAATTAGCTATACGTTTACTTGAGTAATGGCGTAACAAAACCCTATTTTTCCTCTCAACTATTCTCTCTCTCTCACCTCCCGGCCGGTGTATCCGGCAACCCCCAAAGGGGCTGCCCCCTCCCTTTTCTCACACTCGGCACACACACACTTTTCTTTTGTTCTCTGTCTTTTTAAATCTTGCCCACATACGGCACACCAAATCCCATTAAATAGGCATGACCTCTTCATCTGCCGAGAGGCTTCCAGAAATGCTCATTGGGACTTTCTAAGCACAGCCACAGCCAGCTTGTCCGCTTAATTCCCTTGAACATTTAATTAATTCATAGCCAACTCCAAACAAACCACTATGGCCCTTTTCTTTTTCTTTTCAAACGGCATTTAATGTGGGGAAAACCCAACACTTGGTGGCTAGATGTTCCCAAGGGAGGGGCACTGAAAACACCATGCGGTAAAATATAGGAGTAGGTGCACAATTTTTCACACCCAATTATATTTATATCCCTCAGTCTTTGACAGTTCGTCACCACCTCCATCACCCCTTTATCTGTCACTTCTTCACATAATCCAATGTCCAAATATTGGAGATTTCGACACTTATTGCCAATCATTGCCAATCCTTCGTCATTAATGCGTGTCCCACGAGCATTCAAAGTCTTCAAATTCACTATAGAGTTGTCAGAATATCTCCTCAAAACATTTGAAACCTGAGTAAGACCATCAATATTCAGTTGTGTTATTGCAGGGCATCTCTTCAAAACTTCTCCAATGCCAAGATCGGTGAGGCGCGGACAACCATTTACGGAGAGAAATTGCAGATTCGGGCAAACTTGCCCATAGTTCTCGAGCATCGTATCAGTCAACCACATATTCTTGGAGATATTGAGGTGTCGCATACTGTAATTTTTATGTAAGTAATCCTGAGAAAAAGTATCCATCTCTTGTCTTGTGGTATGTGCCATCGTAAGTTTTTCAACTAAAGGACAAATTTTCATGAGAATGTAAAAGGTGTCACTAGTCAACCCAAAACATTCATCAAGATCTATAGAAGTTAGATTAGAGAGATACCGAGTGAAATCACTTATATGTGTGAGGGGCCACCCTCTTAGGGTTAGCTCTTTCAGTGTCAACTGACATGTGTGGAAAAACAATTTTAATGCCCCATGAGTTTTAGGATACTGGCCCCCTAAACGAACCAACTTAACCTTCTTTAATGGAGGATGTGCTTTTGCAACTAAACAAATAATACGCTTGTTAGAAATAAGTTTTTGACTCGTGAGAGAATGTAGATTTATGCCAAGGCTAAGTCTCCTCAAATTCACACAATTTGCGGATAGAGAAATGAGCGATTTGTCAGTAATGAAACAAGCTTCACCTTTAATCACAATCTTCTTCAATTCCTTAAGCTTTGATGCCAGTGCCTCAACACCATCATCTGTTATACGTGCTGCAACCTCCCCATTGTCCATGTCGGAATCCGCACTAATCCTGAGTTCCTCTAGCCGTGGGAAACAATCCGCGATTAAAACCAAATCGCTGTCTTGCATTGAGATTAGTCCAGAGCAATCCAATACCTTCAGATTGTTCTTTACATTCCTATGCAACGCCAGTGCTCGAAAACCATCTCGCGGAGGTTCTGTCAAAAACCAAAACTTTATTGCTCGTAGATTCAATAATCTGGACCGTGCAATCTGATCATCAACTAGTCCATCTATGTCCGACTGTGCAATCCGATCATCAACAAGTTCATCTATGTCTGACCGTGCAATCTGATCATCAACAAGTTCATCACCAACAAGTCCATCTATGTTCGACCGTGCAAGTCCATCTATCTCCTTGTGGGCATGGATCTTGATGACTATGGTTTCGATGTGTCGAAATCTTCGAAGAAGATTCAGGAGTAGAGGGATTGTCTCGTCGTTTACATTCAAGCTAAGCTTCGTCCGATTAGATATCAAAAGGAAGCGCTTTGAGACCAAAGATATCGAATCCAAGTCACGCTCATCATCTTCTCTAAGTTTTTGGAATATAAGTTCCCAGCAATCATCTGGGAAATTACCATGTCCTCCTCGTTTCTTCATTGTTTACGAGTTTGAGAAGGAAAAAAAAAAACAGATTAAATTTCTTTCTCTTTGTTCATAATATATAGGAGTATTGAAGATGAATTGACGCATGGGAAAGACTACAATACACACCCCTTGTTTGGGTGTGTATCATATACACCCCCCAAAATGTTATGAATTATAGAGAAAATGTTAATTATGACTCGTATTGCTAAAAAATTACGAATCGTATAAAGGTTACGAGATACACAAAAATGTTATGAATCATAATTAAAATATTACGAATCATACTACTGAAAAGTTATGAATTCTAGAACAAAAGTTATGAAACACGCTAAAATGTTGTGAATGAACCATAAAATAGGTACATATGGTACACTCTTTTACGGGGTGTGTACTTTAGACTTTTCCTTGACGCATATTTAAGTTGTTGTATGCAACGAGGGTTCATATCCTCGTTAAAAAAGGATACGGCAGAAAACCTAAACAAAGTAGGAAAAGGAATGGCAAAAATGCCACCCGAGAACCTACACCCAAACATACACTACATAGTTACACTACACGTCACATTATATTTTATGTACGGCCCACTACGGGTCCCAAAAAAATTCAGAAAAATAATCATAAATTTTAAAATATTGTTTGATAGTGACCTTGTAAAAAATCAGCTCCAACGGATATCATTGGTAAGTATTATTTCTGGATTTGTAGGGGCGAAACTGCACAGTTGAGTAGTTTCACCCCTGCGAATCCAGAAGTAATATTTACTGATATTTGTTGGAGCTTATTTTTTGCAAGACCGCATAAAATAATATTTTAAAATTTATGGGCATTTTTTAAGATTTTTGTGGGACCCAAAGAGGGCCCCACATAAGATATAGTGTGGGCCCGTTCCACTTTCTCTCATTAAAAAATAAGTACTTATTTCCAATTTTCAAGCTTAAAAAATATTAGGCTTACTAAAATAAAAAAATATGCATTATGGATATTGTTTGATGGATTTCGATGAGATCTATCAAACCCTGCAAAAAAAAAATTAAAAAAATTATTTCGTAAGCCTATTATTTTTAAGTTTTAAAATAGGACCTCATTTTTTAAATACTTATTTGAGAATCTGGAATGGGACAAGTGTAAAAAGGTTGTGTACCCTAGCTTTTTTTGTTAACCTCAATTGTTCAAGATTTTTTGTTTTGGGGGGTGAGTCTCAATTGTTCAAGATTTGTTTGAAATGTAACGAGAAGTTTAAAAATATGTTCTAACTTATTCATTTTATAAAACAAACTGATCTCAAAAATTAGTTTTGAACATAAGTCGAACAAGTTGAGCAGTAGTTTGTTCGATTTTGTGTCCCGAATGAGTAAGTTTTGAAAACATATTCAGGAAACCATCCAATTAACCAAGCTTTTAACGAGCGAACACGAACTCGAGCGGAATTATTAAGAGTTAAGAAATGAAACCCTCTCCCAATTAATTAGAGACCATCAAATATTGGGATAGATGGTGCGCCCAATTATAGTGATGCTCCCGTGGATCGGTTTTGGGCGGACCGTTCGGTTTCCAATCCGATCCACTCGCTGCGGATTGTTGTTTTCTCCAAATTTTAGAATTGTGAAAATTCTCAGTGACTTTCGGGCTTGGCTTTCTTTTTTAGATGGACAAAATTCTCGTTCACTTTTTTTGGAGCTTCGGTGCTAGCCATCATGGTTAAGGTGGTAGTCGTAGCGTCCAAGTGCAATTCAAAGCGGCCAAGAGGAATTTGATGTGGTCAAGTGCAATTCAATGTGGCTAAGAGCAATTCGTAGTGGCTAAGTGCAATTCGAAGTGGCCAAGTGCAATTTGATGCTGCCAAGAGCAATTTGATGCGGCCAAGTGCAATTCGAAGCGGCTAAGAGCAATTCGAAGCGGCCAAGTACTGTAGTTCGATGCGGCCAAAAGTAATTTGACACAGCCAAGAGTAATTCATAGCGGCCAAGTGTAGTTCGATGCGTCCAAAAGTAATTTGATTCGGCCAAGAGTACTTCGTAGCAACCAAATGCAATTCGAAGCGGCCAATAGCAATTTGATGCGATCAAGTGCAATTTGAAGTGGTCAAGTACAATTTGAAACAGCCAAGAGTGATTCATAGCAGCTAAGTGCAACTCGATGCGGCCAAAAGTAATTCGATGCTGCAAGAGTAATTCGTAGCGGGCAAGTGCAATTCGATTCATCATTAGGGCTCGTGAACAAGTTCAAGCTCGACTCAAACCTAGGCAACCTCAACTTGATCGAGAAAGCAAGTCCAAACTGGATGGGCACCCTTCTTGGTTCGTACAAAAAAATGGTTGGCATCTTTACTCAACGGATGATTTTATTTTTGGACTTAGAATGTGTTGGGTGTGGGGGGTGGGTGTGGGGGTGGTGGGTGGTCTGGCGTGGGCTAGTGAGTAGGTATGGGTTGAGTGAGAAAATTTTGGTTGCAAATCGGGTATTATGTGGTACCCGTGTAGCGTATCCGAGCCAAGCAACCAAAAATTTGTCTTTGCATGGCCCGAATGCGTTGCACGGGTACCACGTTAGCAATACTCTATTTGCACCCAAAAATTTCTCGGGTTGAGGAGTTTTTGATGGGTTTTGTCTTGGTCTATGTTGGAGTCTTCTGTGTCTGTTATCATGATCGTGGTGGTTTGGTGAGTCTTTTGGGGTAATGAGAAGATTGCCATACTAAAGCTTAGTTATCTTTTGTTCATGTAAACTCATTGGGGCCAGTCTTGAGATGGTATTAGGCCACTTGACTGTGCTCTATGTAAGACAAGGATTTCTTGCAGATGATGGCGTTGATGTCTTGGCATCAAAGCTTATGGAGTTGAAGGAGATTTTGTTTATAGGTTATACTTGTTCCATTACTGATCGATCAATCCCTTATTTCTTTATTCAAAAATTGTGCGAAACTGAGGAAAATTTGTCTTTGCATATACAGTAGCTGTCAACATTATGTTACTGAAGTTGGCATTGATTTTGTGGTGCGGCAAAGTCCCAATTTGACCTCTCTCTCTCAAGAATTGTGGTCGTCACAACATTCTGCATCCTCTTTTGCAATTGGAAACGCGTAATTAGCCAATGCCAAAATTCTGCACTCTCTCACCATGACTCAATAACTCATTTCGGACAAGCGTATTTGCTTAGTTGTCAAAGCATGTACTCCGTTAAGAAAGCTCAAACTTGTTAGCTTCGGTGGCTAGTATCCTAAAATCCATGGGGGATTAAAATTTCTTTTGCAGGCATGTGAATCGACACTGGAAGAGCTAACCCTGAGAAATTGGGCCCTCTCAAACATGGGTATAAGCGATTTGGCTCAGTATTTATCTAATCTAACTTCTATAGATCTTGATGGACATTTTGGGTTGACTAGTGTCACCTTTTACACCCTCACAAAAAGTTGCCCTTTACTTGAAATACTTATGATGTCACATACAATGGGACAAGAGATAGATACTTTTTGTCCAGATCCCTTGCATAAAAACTACCGACTGCGACATCTTGATATCTCCGACAATATGTGAGTGCATGACACAACGCTCAACAACTTTGGGCAGGTTTGCCCGAATCTACAGTTCCTCGGTCTAAGTGATTGTCTGTGCCTCACCAATCTTGGCATTGGAGAAGTTTTGAGGGGATGCCCTGAAATAAGACAACTGAATATTGATTGTCTTCAAGTTTCAAATATTTTTGGGGGACATTCGGACAACTCTGTAGTGAATTTGAAGACTTTGAAAGCTCGTGGGACACAAATCAATGACAAAGGGGTGGCAATGATTGGAAATAGGTGTCAAAATCTCTAATATTTGGACATTGGATACTGCAACAAAGTGACTGGTAAAGGCGTAACGGAGGTGGTGGAGAACTGCACAAGACTGAGGGATAAAAATCTAATCGGGTGTGAAAAAGTGAGCACCTATATTTTACATGAGTGGCTGAACAGATGGAGTTGGTTTGATCTCAGTGAATAGATGGTAAACACCAACTGGGTGGTAGCCCAGTTGGCACAGGTGCTGGGCTTAAGTGCCCCTCCCTCCCATGCACTCGGGTTCGAGCCCCTCCAGTTGCAAAAAACATATATGAGCTGGAGGGACGTGTGAAGGGCCCTGTGCCAGCTGTGCGCCTAGGTGGTGCTGTGGTGACGACCTGTCCTCACGGACAGTAGCTATGGCTCGAACCGGACATTCCACAGCGGGTTAGGAAGCCCCTATGGTCACGCCCAAGGGGGGTTGCTACGCCGGTCGCCCCCTCCTACCCTTTTGGTTATCAAAAAAAAAAAAAAAAAAAAAAAACAAAGATGGTAAACACAGTCTTGCCCTTCGGCTGCCAGCTTAGCGTTCGCCCATGACTCTGCTTTGTTGTCATCCTAATTTATGTTGAATTCATATGCTTGCGATCTCCAGCAAAACTTTGTTTTATTACCCTTATGAACTTCTAGTTCTTCCATTGTTTACCTCTTTTTCTTTCTTATGTTCTTGCTGGTCGATTGTCTTGTTTGAATCACTATGAAAAAGTGTTTTTTGTGTATCTATTTACTTTGAACTCACCACTACAGTCAGTTCCATACATATCATGCATTCCAATAGCGCTGCTCTTTATTTCACACCGACGGCACAGTGTTCCTCTGCAAATTTTTTGTTTTCTATTTGGAAGAAATAGCGGCTTCTGTTATTACCACCTACTCCCAATTTTCATCGCCTTGGGACATTGCTGCAACTGATTCACTAGTAGAGATAAAATAGCCATTCGAAGCGTGTCGGCAAAAATTGTTAGAATCTCTGACATGGGAACAAATCCGATATCAAAAGCAAATCGTTGCCTTGCATAGAGATTAGTCCAGAGCAATCCAATACCTTCGGATTGTTCTTTATATCCTCATTCAACACCAGTGCCTTAAAATGACCTCGTGGATGTTTTTCAAACACCAAAAAAACTTTATTGCTTGGAGATTCAATAAACCAGACAGTCAAATCTGATCGACTAGTCCATTTATGTCCTTGCGTTGCGGGCATCAATGTCGATGACTATGGTTTCGATGTGCGGAAACCTTCCAAAAAGATTGGGAGTAAAGAGTGTGTGTCTTACGCTTCACCCGATTAGAAGGGTCCAATGAGGCCTATAAATAACAATGTATTCTTAGCCAGTAGTACCTCCCCAATCAAACCTCGATGTAGTCTGTAGGACAACCAGAGGACTCAAGAACTGGACATGGATAGAACTGTCCATGTTCGCAAATAAGGTCCGTCCTTCCAGGTATACCGAAAGCTACCAGCCGACCACCTGAGACAAGCTGGGGCACCACCCCCAAAGGCTGCTCTAAAGCACCCGGCCATTGACCAAAGTAGGCACCACACAGAAGAGGGTAGCTTGGCTTTGACGATTTTTATGGTGGTCTTGTTTCTAATCAGTTTCCATGAATGAAACCCAAATAAATTTATGGTGTGACTCCACCAACTTTTAGTACTTCAAAAAATTATTTATTGATATATAATGGGTCTTGATCCAATTTGAAATGAGGGACATACACGCATTTTACTGAAATGCATCATTTTTTGACCCATCGAGGGTAAAATGGTCACTTCCTTTGACGTAGAAATGATTTTTATTCCAAACTACTTGGGATAGAAAGTAAATTGGACAAGCTTTCTAGCGGTTCAAACCACGTGCAAATTGGAATTCGGGAGTATTTAGAGCAAGTCCGGGAAGTTTGACACGTTAAGCAGCATTAATGTGCCTCAGGCGCAATCCTATGCGCCCAGGCTCATCTACATGCGCCCCAGGAGGAATCCTATGCGCCCAGGCGCATATAAGTCCAACTTTGCGAATTTGCCCCAGACACTCCCGAACTCCAATTTGCGCGTGGTTTGAACCATTAGAAAGCTTGTCTAATCTACTTTCCTACCGAATTGGTTTCGATGAAAAGTATTTTGTACATCAAGATACATGACCATTTTACCCTCAACTGGTCAAATATTAAATTATTAAGTAAAATACTCGTATCGCTCTCATTTTAAATCTGATTAAGATAAATTATATAATGATAAGTAAGGTTTTACTATATTAAAAGATGATGGAAACGAACAATTAAAATATTGAAGTTTTATTTATGAAAAGTTGGTCATAGGGAGATCAATTCAAAGGTCATCGGAGTGACAAAGGCTAAAGTACGTTTTGGCGTCAATTTACACATTTTGAGTTCCATTCGATGCACACCTCCCTAGTTCAAGGGTACTCGTTCATTCTGTAAGAATGTCCACCTATGAATATAGGGCTCTCCACACTTTATTAAATAATCAGAAACAATTTCATCGTCAGGATTCACCCAAGGTGAGGCTTGTGATGAGGGTGAGAGATAACTAGAGGGGGTCGAGCTCAGAGGGGTGCTCCTCTGTTCTTTATTTCAGACCGATGGCACTGTGTTCCTCTGCAAATTTTTTGTTTTCTGTTCGGAAGAAATAGCAGTTTCTGTTATTACCGCCTTATTTTCATCGCGTTGGGACGTTGCTGCAACTGATACACTAGTAGAGATTGAATACCATTCGATGCATGTCAGCAAAAACTGTTAGAAGCTCTGACATACAATTGAGTTGTATTCGTATTCACTAGTTACAGATTAGTAATTACTGGTTCTGTAAAACAAGACTTGCAGAAAAAAACGTCAAGTACATTATTTTTAGTTCGACTGGAGTTCTTGACTCGACAAGTAAGGTATAATTCAAATGCTGCAGAAACAGGTGTTTTTGCAAATTCTAAGAAGCTCTCACTTGAAACTTACTGTTGGGCACTCTGAAATTGTACAGTTGTATGTATGAAGGACAAACTTTCTGTCAAACAACTTGTAACAGAACTTACAAGTGAAAATTAGCTATACGTTTACTTGAGTAATGGCCAGTTCCGGTATCTATGACAACCCTGCTCAATCATATAGTGTTGCTTGTCTTTCTTTGGCAGGCCCTACAAAATTAACGTTAATTTTCATGGACCGGGTAGGCTGACATTTTGCGAAACAACTCTTTTCAGATGGTTTTTCTGAATGGAGGCAAACCCGAGTCCATGTGCTCCCAAAGTCTTAACCCTCTTTTGTTTTTTGTGTACAGGTTGTGTTACTCTTGTTTTTGCTCACAAACACAGAGACACTCACGCACATAGAAGCATAGCGGCTTGGGCGCACACAACTTGCATTCGTGTGTTACATCAGCATTAATTAGAGCCCGAAGTCAGGGGGTCAATGGGTTAGTAATAGATGACTATTCTAGATGAACTAAACAAAAGAGGGCACACAGGTCTACCACAAAAAAACATAAGCCTAGTCAGAGGTTTTTCGCCGTCTAGGAAAGGGGTAGAAGGGCGACGAATCAGGTTGTGGAGCCTTTAACTATGCAGTGACCAGTCTTAACAGTTTGCACCCTACACAAACCACTACTACTGTACTAGTGTATTATACTAACATATCTTGGATAAAAAAGTCAAAGGAAAAAATCAACACAGTCACTATCCCCGAGGCCTTTCATCGAGATACAACTATTCATAGTTGTAAAACTGTTATGCAATGAGGATAGGAGAGACCGCCGTTAAGCCTCCAGGCATGCTTTAGCTTCAGCCAGTGTTGTCGACGATCTTGCGATATGATTCTTGACCAGACAAAAGAACTCTAGTCGAACAAGAGACATAGTACTTGAGATTGTTTTTTTACAGAATCAGTAAGCTATGAAGCCCACCCTGTACATATACAACTAGCTGTGACATCTTGTAGGCTTGTACAGACACATAAAGCTAAGCTATATGGCAAAGACTCAGATAATGTGCCTATACATGTCGCATTGTGTTATCTCTACCTGAAGTATAAGTTGCAGCAGTGACGCCAAAGATCAAAACCAAACAACGAACACACAATAAAAAACAAGACAAGATATACGTGGTTTCCCAAATTCGGGTACTTCACGAGGACAACTGTTTCTTTTTGTAATGGAGGAATTTCTGCGTCTACGAACTCTCTTTGATTCCTGATAAATTCATGCCAGCCGGAGGGTTCACTCTATAGGCAAAGTCTTTTGATGGCTACCCAATATAGTTGAGAAATAGGCAGCACAGTTGATAAAGATGGAACAAAAACTACGAATATTTCTTGCAAACAAAAAACAAAATAGAAAAGAGAAGGAACAGAATGGAAAACAGAAAACAATTCCTTGCAGACTGTCAAATGTTACCCAACTCAAAATTAATTGGGAATCAATGAATACGTCGCCCAGGCTCATGTACTAGTTTTGGAGGTTATATCTAGTTAATGTGGGATAAGTTCTACCAATCCTCACACTTGCTGCCTCTGACCCAGACGTGGAGAGGTAAATAAATGATCTATAACATAGCAATCATAACAGAACAATGTGTGCTTAAGGCACAAACAACAGTACAATCAATCAAATGAGCCTTATCCAAAAGCGTTCCACCCTCTGGAAGCTTACCTCCGTTACCATGTTAAAATTTCATCAAACTCAAAATCAATTGGTGAAGAAAGAAAAGGCTGCCCGGAGCGGAGAGGTTGCCCAACTTGGTGGCTAGATGTTCCTAAGGGAGGGGCATTGAAAACACCATGCGGTAAAATATAGGAGTAGGTGCTCAATTTTTCACACCCAATTAGATTTATATCCCTCAGTCTTTGACAATTCGTCACCACCTCCATCACGCCTTTATCTGTCACTTCTTCACATAATCCAATGTCCAAATATTGGAGATTTCGACACCTATTTCCAATCATTGCCAATCCTTCGTCGTTAATGCTTGTCCCACGAGCATTCAAAGTCTTCAAATTCACTACAGAGTTGTCAGAATATCTCCTCAAAACATTTGAAACCTGAGTAAGATCATCAATATTCAATTGTGTTATTGCAGGGCATCTCTTCAAAACTTCTCCAATGCCAAGATCGGTGAGGCGCGGACAACCATTTACGGAGAGAAATTGTAAATTCGGGCAAACTTGCCCATAGTTCTCGAGCGTCATATCAGTCAACCACATATTCTTGGAGATATTGAGGTGTCGCATACTATAATTTTTATGTAAGTAATCCTCAGAAAAAGTATCCATCTCTTGTCTTGTGGTATGTGCCATTGTAAGTACTTCAACTAAAGGACAACTTTTCATGAGAATGTAAAAGGTGTCACCCGTCAACCCAAAACATCCATCAAGATCTATAGAAGTTAGATTAGAGAGATACCGAGCGAAATCACTTATATGTGTGAGGGGCCACCATCTTAGGGTTAGCTCTTTCAGTGTCAACTGACATGTCTGAAAAAACAATTTTACTGCCCCATGAGTTTTAGGATACTGGCCCCCCAAACCAACCAACTTGACCTTCTTCAATGGAGGACGTGCTTTTGCGACTAGACAAATAATACGCTTGTCGGAAATAAGTTCTTGACTCGTGAGAGAATGCAGATTTATGACAAGACTAAGTCTCCTCAAATTCACACAATTTGTGGATAGAGAAATGAGCGATTTGTCAGTAATGAAACAAGCTATACCTTTAATCACAATCTTCTTCAATTCCTTAAGCTTTGATGCCAGTGCCTCAACACCATCATCTGTTATACGTGCTCCAGCCTCCCCATTGTGCATATCGAAATCCGCACTAATCCTGAGTTCCTCTAGCCGTGGGAAACAATCGGCGATCAAAACCAAATCGCTATCTTGCATTGAGATTAGTCCAGAGCAATCCAATACCTTCAGATTGTTCTTTATATTCCTATGCAACGCCAGTGCTCTAAAACCATCTCGCGGAGGTTCTGTCGAACACCAAAACTTTATTGCTCGTAGATTCAATAATCCGGACCGTGCAATATGATCATCAACAAGTCCATCTATGTCCGACTGTGCGATCTGATCATCAACAAGTCCATCTATGTTCGACCGTGCAATCTGATCATCAACAAATTCATCTATGTCCGACCGTGCAATTTGATCATCAACGAGTCCATCTATGTCCAACTGTGCAATCTGATCATCAACAAGTTCATCATCAACAAGTCCATCTATGTCCGACTGTGCAATCAGATCATCAACAAGTCCATCTATGTCCGACCTTGCAATCTGATCATCGAGAAGTCCATCTATGTCCGACTGAGCAATCTGATCATCAACAAGTTCATCTATGTCCGACCATGCAATCTGGTCATCAACAAGTCCATCTATGTTTGACCGTGCAATCTGACCATCAACAAATCCATCTATCTCCTTGCGGACATGGGTCTTGATGACTATGGTTTCGATGTGTCAAAATCTTTGAAGAAGATTTGGGAGCTATGAAGCACGGATACTCCGAAACTAGTCACGTATAAGTATCGGATACTCCCCGGATACGGATACGCGCCCGATACGGCCCGATACGTATCGGATACTGCAAATAAGTATCCTATAATTAAATTAAATGTTTTTATTTTCGGATACGTTTCGGATACGCGAGCGATACGGGAGGGATACGGCCGGATACGTTTCGGATACGGCGGGGTCAAAAATGAAATTTTTTAAAGATTTAAGTAGAAAAAAATAAGATTATGAGGAGAAAAGTGTAATAAAATTATAAATTAGAAGGGGGAAAGTGTAATAGAACTATAAGGAGTATAAAATACTTACGTCTATTGGCAGACATACTCGACAATCGACATCCAAGCCCTAGAACTCGATCGATTCCTTCTCTTTCTAGATCAATTGAAGGCAGTTACACACACACACTCTCTCTCTCTCTCTCTCTCTCTCTCTCTCTCTCTCTCTCCTGAGTCCTAATCGTACTCTCTCTCCGTTCTCTCCCTCTCTCTACTGATCGTATCATACTTACCAGGTGGTCATATATATATATATATATTGTTAAGGTTGGTTTTTCTTTTATTGCCACGTTAACTTTGCTTTTTATACAGAAAATACAATAGGTCAAACTAGTTACTAGTTGTAACCTGCTCTAGCAAAAGACAAAATACGGCAAACTAGTGACTTTTGGCATGTATTGGATGTTGGATGCTTCGTATTAGTTTTTGTTAGGTTCTCTTTTGTTTGGACATGTGCTTAATGCTTGGTATTGGCAATTTAACTACTTTTTGACTTCTTGTGCCTAGTATGAGACTAATAATTATAAAAATATATAATTTGCACAGCCGTATCCCCGACGTATCCGTATCCTAGTTTTTTAGATTTTGCCGTATCGCCGTATCCGTATCGTGTCGTATCCGTATCCCGTATCTGTATCCGTGCTTCATAGTTTGGGAGTAGGGGGATTGTCTCGTCGTTTACATTCAAGCTAAGCTTCATTCGATTAGATATCGAAAGGAACCGCTTTGAGACCAATGATATCGAATCCAAGTCACGCTCATCATCTTCTCTAAGTTTTTGGAATATAAGTTCCCAGCAATCATCTGGGAAGTAACCATGTCCTCCTCGTTTCTTCATCGTTGACGAGTTTGAGAAGGAAAAAAAGAAAAACAGATTAAATTTCTTTCTCTTTGTTCATAATATATAGGAGTATTGATGTTGAATTGACGCATGTTTAAGTTGTTGTATGCAACAAGGGTTCAAATCCTTGTTAAAAAAGGATACGGCAGAAAACCTAAACAAAGTAGGAAAAGGAATGAAGAGGAATGGCAAAAACGCCACCCGAGAACGTACACCCAAACATACACTACATAGTTACACTACACGTCACTTTATATTTTATGTGCGGCCCAATATGGGTCCAAAAAAATTCAGAAAAATAATCATAAATTTTAAAATATTGTTTGACAGCAACCCTGTAAAAAATCAGCTCTAATAGATATTGGTGGTAAGTATTATTTCTGGATTTGTAGGGGCGAAACTGCACAGTTGAATAGTTTCACCCCTACGAATCCAGAAGTAATATTTTTCGATATCTGTTGGAGCTTATTTTTTACAAGACCCCATAAAATAATATTTTAAAATTTATGGGCATTTTTTAAAGATTTTTGTGGGACCCCAAAGTGGGCCCCACATAAGATATAGTGTGGGTCCATTCTGCTTTCTCGCCTTAAAAAATTAGTACTTATTTCCAATTTTCAAGCTTAAAAAATATTAGGCTTACTAAAATAAAAAAATATGCATTATGGATATTGTTTGATAGATTTCTCAAACCCTGCAAAAATAATCAAAAAAATTATTTTCGTAAGCCTATTATTGTTAAGTTTGAAAATAGGTCCTTATTTTTTAAACACTTATTTGAGAATCTAGAATGGGACAAGTGTAAAAAGGGAGTGTACCCTAGTTTTTTTTGTTAACCTCAATTGTTCAAGATTTGTTTGAAATGTAACGAGGTTTAAAAATATGTTCTAACTTATTCATTTTATAAAACAAACTGATCTCAAAAATTAGTTTTGAACATAAGTCGAACAAGTTGAGCAGTAGTTTGTTCAATTTTGTGTCCCGAATGAGTAAGTGTTGAAAACTTGTTCAGGCAACCATCCGATTAACCGAGCTTTTAATGAGCGAGCACGAACTCGAGTGGATTTATTAAGAGCTAAGGAAATGAAACCCTCTCCCAATTAATTAGAGACCACCAAATATTGGGATAGATGGTGCGCCCAATTATAGTGATGCTCCCGTGGATCGGTTTTGGGCGGACTGGTTCGGTTTCCAATCCGATCCACTCGTGGCGGATTGTCGTTTTTTCCATCCGCCAACCGTTCGTGAGTGTTGTTTGGTTCGGTTTGGCCGGTTTAGGCGGATTTGAGCATGCAATTTATAGCATTAATTATTTTGTTGTCCCCTATTTAAAAAACAGTTTATTGATCTTCACATTGGCGTAGGGGTTGTGACTTGTGATATCTAAAACAGTTCCCTTCGAAAAGTCTTGTTCGTACTTTGTCCAGAAAGCAAACTTCCATATATATTAGAGTCATGGCAACTTGAGATTCTTATCAGAATCAGCTAAGATTAGTTGAGGGCTCGGACACCTTAAGATATAAAAGATTAATGCCTGGTAATGGTTTTTTTTTCCCCCCCAATCGATATCCTTTGTTCTTATTGATTACTGCAATGAAGAAACATCAAAGAGAGCTTCTCTACAAACTCAGTCCGAAAAATTATCTTCCCAGGCTGTAGATAACTCCAAAGAAAAGGCATATTTGGCTATAACATGAGCTACCCTATTCCATTCTCGAGGAACAAAAGTAAACGAAACATAAATAAAAGAATCAAGTAAACGCAATGTATCTGTGCTGGTGATCACCGCCAAACTGGCACTTGAAGTTTTCACCCCTTGAAGCATCTGAAGAACAATCTTTGCATCTCCTCCCAGCACATATCGCATTCCCCCATCCTCTTTTACCCATTCGACTGCTCCCCTGAACCCCATGGCTTCCACTACCTCCGCTGACACAACATCAGAGACCGGGAAGGCAAAGATTAATTATTTTGTTGTCCGGTGTTTGAAAAACAGTTTATTGATCTTCAGATTGGCGTATATAGGGTTGTGACTTGTGATTGCTTGTTCTTATTTCCCATTATTCTGGTTGCTTTAAATCACAAATCCTAACCAAACACGGTACATCAGTAACTGCTAATCCTAACCAAACACATTAGATCAGTAACTACTAATCCTAACCAAACACATTTACTCCATGACAAAGTAGATTTGTTTCGTGAGCAATGCGATGGATTTTGCGGTCCTTTTGTGCAGATTGTATGATATCTAAAACAGTTCCCTTCGAAAAGTATTGTTCGAATTTTGTGCAACAACCAAGCTTCCATACTGGAGTCATGGTAATTTGAGATTCTTGTCAGAATTAATCAGTAACTACTAATGTGTCCCTTGTACAGATGTGGCTCTTAGTACTCTCTCCGGATGCATGTACCCCTCGGCTTCTAAGGGAGAGGTCCGGGGTTGAGTATATAGAAAGACGTCGAACCCCTTTTGGCTGTTAGCCCACTAATTCTCTACCTTCTAACAAAATTGCCCATACATGTCAGCATGGTATTATCTCTACTGTAGAAGCATTAGTTGCTGCAACGTCCTGAAGTTACAAAAATGGTAATACAAAAACTGCTTATTTCTTGCAAACAAACTGTAACGACCCACTCCATCTTTGTACAATATTGTCCGCTTTGGACGCCCAAAGCCCATAGACTTCCCAGTGAGGTCACCCATCCTTGGATTGCTCCCAGGACGAGCACGCTTAACTGAAAACTGCTTATTTCTTGCAAACAAACTGTAACGACCCGCTCCATCTTTGTACAATATTGTCCGCTTTGGACGCCCAAAGCCCATAGACTTCCCAGTGAGGTCACCCATCCTTGGATTGCTCCCAGGACGAGCACGCTTAACTGTGGTGTTCCTATGCGCTTTGGCCAGCCCTCACGGCTTTAAAAGGCCTTGTACAAGTAGGAGGGATCTTTTCTTATAAACCATAATGAGTGTGATCTTGTAGCTCTAGATTCTTGGGAGAGGTACACTCAATATCCACGCTTCCACTGCGCGCTCTGATTACATTTTTTTTTTCAAGTCGTTTCTTCTCTCTTTTTATAATATATTTTGGGGATATAACTTATGCAAGTCATCTCAGATGGGAATTTAGCATCGATCCTATCGATCTCCAACAATTGTTTGCAGCTCTCATATTGCAAGATGAAAGCTATCACTCTCTGATTGTCCTATGTAGCCCTTGAGCATTATTTATTATTCTATTATTCTTCAGATTATATTTGCGCCTTTATCAGATGACCAATCTTGGATATTTGGTTTGAAATGCGGTCGGCCGACGCAGTTTCATGAAAAATATCTAGACTGGTCACTGAATTTCCTACAATACTATTTCTGATTTCCTTTGAGACTCTATTGTGAAACTTTGAATCTATTGCTTCATGTGATATTCTTTTGAAGTCTATGGTGAAACTTTGATTCAATTAGTTCTTGTGGTCGATCTTCTTTTGAGCCTTTGTACAATTTTGATTCGTTAGCTTCTTGTGAATTCTAATGGCGAAATCTTAGAAATTCTTTTGTTCTGCCCTCATCATATATTCTAAGATGTGCATATGAGTACCTTGATTAATTCCTAGACTCTTTGCAATTCTCTTTTCAGTTCCTTTCAAACTCTTTTGTGAACCTGGTTTCATTCAGCTTATGTGGGTTCAGTGTATGTACAAATCAGAAAAATCGATCATGCTTTTCTTCCATGCCCCTCGCTTCTGAACCCTATTTGTGTTCTAACAAAGTCCAAGTGCAAATCCAAAGTAAGGAATTTGTTGAAAACAAGCTGAGAACTATCTTGATTTCAAACTTTGTAGCATGCTCAGAATCGTGCTTGATGCTCTATTTGATAAATTCCAAAGTATCTTCTATATATGTCATCATTGAGCCCCATTTAACTTACTCATGTCAGCCATGAATACTCTTCTTCCTTGAATTCTTGGTTATTATGAAAACTAGTGCTCTGATACCACTTCTGTCACGACCCCAAACCTACCTTGGAAGTCATGACCGGCCTTCGGCGGCTTAACACCCGCTTGGCCGGTCATGACTTCCAAGGTAGATTTGGGGTCGTGACACAAACAAACCAAAGGAAAGAAAAGATAAGGAAAGCACAGTTTCAAACTAAATGGAAAGCAGAAAAAGGATCCCATATCAGTGTTTTAGAGTGGTTCACCCCACAATTTGGACGACAGAGCATTAT